>CAVMJV010000005.1:3600000-4200000 GCA_963681835.1 Meloidogyne enterolobii
TTACGGAACTGCTCAACACAAATGACGAAGATGATTAAATTTGATTTAAAAATTGAATACATGCTTTTATAGTAATTGAATTTAAGAGTAGTTCAAATAAAAATACGAAACATCCAGCAAAAGTAATGGCGAGACTAATTCTGAGCATTGTTATCCAAGCAATTCTACTCTGGGCCCGTAGAATAAATTCGGGGTTGGATAACCCGGTTAAATAACCCGGTTAAACAACCCAGGGGCAAATAACCCTTAGCTTCGGGTTAAAATCGGTAGAATAAATTCAACCCCGAGTTAAGGGTTATTTAACACCGAGCTAAGGGTTATTTAACTAGTTGAGTTACTGGGTTATATGACCCTTTATATTTATTGCCAAACCCATTTCGCAATAATTGTTTACGCAATAATTGTTATTATTAAAAAGAGATATAGTCAAATGAAAAAGTTTAAAAAATTAATAAAATTTTTAATTGTAGAATAAATTTTGTTTCAAAAATTTTTGTATAAGTTTTTGGTAAAAAATTTTTGTTAAAAAATTAAAAATGTTTGTTAAAAAAAATTTTTTCTATGCGTTTTGAATAGAAATTAAAATTTTTAAAAATTTTGCAATTTAATAAATGTTTTAATTTTTTGGAAATTATGCATAATTCGCATGTTACCCTGCCCCCTAGTAGGGTTGCAATTTGCCCCTTACCTGCGGGTTATTTAACCCGGGTAATTAATTTATTCTACCGGTAAGGTTACGCGGGTCAGATAACCGGGTTATCTGACCCGGTCATTTAACCCGAAGCTAGGGGTTTGAATTTATTCTGCGGGTTACGGGTTATTTAACCCCAAGGTAGGGGTTAAATAACCCTTACCCCGAATTTATTCTACGGGCCCTAATGGTTTTCAATATTTGATTTATTAACCTAACAGAGATAACTTCGACAAACAATAAGAGACAGATTTTCTGAATTGAACGTGTAACGAAATTCTCTAACTTCATTTTTGGCACCTAATCCTTTATTTAAAAAATTTTCTGATGATTCCCGAATATTTAAATTAACAAAAATTAACTTTTCATTTTACTATCCAAAAAATTCTCTCTTATTTATTCCCAAAAACAAGCCAAAAAATATATGAAGTCATTAAAATTTTATATCGAGAATAAAGGAAAAAAAATGTGAAGAAGGTATACATAATTTTAAATATTTAAATAAATATAAAAAATATTTTTTTTGAGGAAAAAGGTAAAACATAAAGAGGAGAATTAATGAAATAATCCTTTTTTGGTCCATTCTTTAATTTATTTTCTACTACCAGTAATTAACGACCTTTGGGCACATTAGGTTCGGAGTTTGTTGGAGAATTTGACAAAGGAGAGAAACTATCCGAAAAGCGATACGGCACCGAATTCGTAGCCAAAATACGTCGGTATTCGGGAATCATCTAAAAAGAAATAAATTTAGTCCAAAAAAAAATAACAAAAATATTTTTATTTTTGATTGGTCTTAAATGAGGTGTATCTATTAAATATCCTAAACAACTTTTATCTTAAAAACCAGTTGACTTCTCCCTTCACTCATTAACAAACCTAATTTAAAAAACGTTTACGGTATTTATTCTAATAGAAGACAAAATTCAGGGGGTATGACGATCATTCAACTAAAATAAATACGTAAATTGAATTGAAGAGTACGAACATAAAATAAAAGTTGAAAGATTTACTTTAATAGTAAAATTACTCGAATAAACAAGTAATTGTAAAATATTTCCCCTTCTAATATTCAAAAACATTTTTGTCAGATCCCTATAATAGTCGTTTTTTGAACCCTTCTTTTCACTTATAATTTTCCTACCAGTAAACAAAGGAATGAAACTAAAAAACAAAACCAAAGAAAATTCCCCCAATTTAAAAACAAGCCTAAAAAGAAGCTGATCTACCGCTGCCGCGATGTTTTCCCACAATATTCTGTTGCTGTCAAGTTGTCCAGGTTGTGGCTGCCTATTTTGATTTACATTTTGAGAAGACGGGCCAGAACTTGTTTGAGGTAAATTGTGACCAAGTAATGACAAAAAGCAAGTGTTTAAATTAGGTACACTTTCATTAGAGACTTTCCCTCCATTTTGTTTTTGCTGTTGTCGACGCATTTCAATTGTTCCTTCAATCAGAATTTCACTTGCAGGAATGATTATGACTATTAAAAAATTAATTTAGGGAGTGAAAAATTATTAAAATTAAAAAAATTATTTTTAATATCAACATTTTGTTCCTCAAGAGTGTTGGGCTTTACCTGTATTTTTTTTAATTTTTTCAAAACACTACCAGGATCCAGCACAGCCAGCGGATCCGAAAACTAATTAAAACCCCGACTTTCATTTAAACTCTCGGTCTCTATATATTAATCGCAGTTTTACCCAAAAGATAATTCAAAAATAAAATTTAAAAAATTACATTGATTTGCATTAAAAGTCGTAGAACGATAAATAGCCAAAATACTTTCAAGCGACCTCTTATCACTCAAAACGATAAAAACAACATAATAATCCTGAACAGTGGATATTTGCGAAATATCTTTAATTGATTTTTCAGGCAAATTAAAAGATTTGAGAATCCATTCAGAAAAATAATTTTGTGAAGCTGTAGATGATGTTTTGTTGCGAAAGACGACGATAGCTAAAATTATGGAAAATTAGTTAGTAAGATTTTGAATATTTTATTTTAAATTAATAGTTCAAATCAGAATTACGTCAAAATAAAAATTGATAAAATTGCCAAAAATTGGAAGTTTAATAAGACCCTACCAGCCAGACAACCCGTAATAGTTATATACAAATAGACTTTTCAGATACAAAGGTGGAATTAGTGGAGACTTTCTTATTTTTTTGTCTAGCTTGAAGATGTGTAAAATACTGGGGAAAATCCAAAAAACTCGAAAAAACCCAAAGATCAGACCATCATAGTCACAAGTACCCGAATAGCTAATAATAAAATAATTATTTTATATTACTTCGATTTGCCAATTCAATCATTCCAGCAATACAAACACTTGAAGAAGCTTGATTTCCAGAATTAGCGGAAGGGTGTGCAAAGTTTCTCCCAGCATTTTGTCCTGAATGTTTTTAAAAGTTGGAGGGGAAAAATAAATTAAAAAAAACCTGTAAAAGAAAAATTAACATGAGATCCTTGAGAAGTTGAAGTTGATTGTTTATCTGCAACTTTTATTCCATTTTTAGCCAATAATTGATCGAGTGTCATACTAGTTTCTCCAGTTGAGGAATTTGGATTATTCATTTTTTTTTATTTTTTAGAATTAAATAAAATTTGTAATAAAGACTGAAAAAAAATAAAATTATAAAAACTTCTAAAATAAAAGTTAGTAAACAAAAAAACCCAATAAACAGACTGGACTAAAAATAAAGCTAGCTGTGGGCAAGGGTCTGGGCTTTCCCAGGCCAAGACATCGTTTAAGCTTCGTGGAAAATTAATCCAGGTCCACATCCAACATCTTCAATCTTATCTAATCCAGATTTTATTCCAAACATTTATAGTTAGAATAATTAACAAAAGAAAATAAATATATTTCAAAATCGACAATTCAAAATATTTTCCTCTTGTCGACATTTCGATATTAACAATTTATTCAAATTATGTCAAAATGGTTATTTTTAATTTGGGTAAATACCAGAATGTTATTTTTGGAAAAATTGAAAATCTGAATTAAAAGAATGACTTTAGATTTGCTTGAGTTACATATTTATTCTTTTTTATTGATTCATTTTTGTAATTTACGTATTTTTTTAACAAAATATCTATTCTCTTTAAAAGTCTGTGACCCATTTTTGGAAAACAATTCTTTTTTTTATTAATGTCCCCCCTCTATAAACAGCTTAACTTTATTTAATATTTTTAAATCCTTAAATAATTCCTTTTTATTTTTCATTGTTTTTTAACTAAAAAGTCTCTTATAAAATTCATTTTATTCCAAATTTTTATCAGTTATAGTGGTAACTTTCTGGAAATAATCATTACATATTTTATTTTAAGAGAATTTGTTTGTATTTTTAAAATTTAAAGTTGACTATTTTTGTTTTATAAAAGTTTTATAACATCCCGAAACCAAAAATAGTCAAATTTTTTTTTAATCTTTACAACTTCACTTCTCTCTCATTTCTCTCCTTATTTTCTCGAATTTGCGAAATTTATTTATTTTTCGAATTAAAAACAAACAATTTCCTAACCACAATTAAAACGAAAAAAAATATTTTTTGTTTGTTTGTTTTCTAATAAAAAATATTTTTCAGTGATTTCTTATCTCTTAACATATTTCTCTAATAAACAAACAACCTTCTCTTTTTGACCCTTTTAAATATGGAAGAGGCCAAAGGTTTTCTTTTATTTTTGCTGATATTAATAACTAAAAGTACACACAAACACACAATTTATTTTTATATTTTTTAGTTGATTCTTTCGTTGACTCTAAAGAAGAGGAAGACATTCAAGAAGACTTTGACAAATCTGAAACTGAGACCAAACTTAATTCTTCGTCTGCTAATTTGGTTGTAGAAGAAGAAGAGGACAATATGGACAAATCTAATGCTAATAAGAACAATTCTTTGACTCAACAGGACAATGCTCAACTGGGTATATATTCTTTAGATTCTTGTTAGAGTGTTTGGCAATTCTTGCGTTCGTACCCCCACTCCTTTTTCCAAAAAAGCTTGGTCCACCTTCTTATTTTTCAATTTTCGGGGGTCTGTATCTCGGCCCAAAGTTGAAACCGGGGTTGATTTTGGTGTCATTCGACACAGCTCGACGAGTTATATAACCTAAACTGACTGACCATTTTTTAATACAATGAGGAAGGAAAAAGTAGGGGGTACGAACGCAATAATTATCGGGTGTTTGTCGATCGGTCCTAGGCTCACGAATGGTTATAGCTCTCATGGTCAAAGTTAAATATTTGTAATTGAAGAATATTGGCTACATTCCTAGCCGTAAAAGCAGTTTTATGGGTATAAAGTTTGCTTATCATGAAAATGAAGGCTGTTATTACTAGACAAAAATAAACATAAATAAGCGACTCCTCCTCTTTTCTCTTGTGTTTGAACCTATTCATATAAGCAAATTGTAAATATTCTTCACAAATTCTATTCCAGTTCTTTCAATAAGTTCATAAATTTAAACAGGTATCCAAACACCCAAAGAGAATATGCAAAAGGTTGATGGGCAACAGGGAAAGGATCGTACTATGGACTCTAATGCGATGGCTGCAAATGCCGCAGATAAGCATGCTGAGTACGTTGGTGGGAAGCTCAAGCGGCTTGGCGAGACGGGTCCTGTTCAGAAGGTAAAAACAATTAAGTACTGTCGAACCTTGGGGCTTAAAATGGAATCTTATAAACCGAGTATAAACTCTTTAAAAACATTAAATTTCCCTACTAATTTTAATTTTTTTTCAGACTGTTTCTGCCTTAAACCGTATGCGAGGATCTGCTGAGACGAATGACCAAACGCTTGGACGTATATCAAATGCGGTGTATTCTGCTGATTATGGAATTACATATTTGGCATGGCGTTTGATTTATGGTTTGAAAGACATGACTTCGAATGCTTATACTGTTGCTCAACGAAAAGGTTTAAAGAAATTTTTATTAAAAAATTTATTGGTATTTTGAAAGAATTAAAGAATTAGTAGATTCAGAAAGAATTAGCCGACTGTTTCAATTCCTTATTTGGTTATTCCTCCAAAAACTTTTTTCGTGTTTAAATTATGTAACCGGATGTAAGATTTTCTTGGGAATGGAAAGGGATATCCTTTTTCGTTTCTTCTCACTACCTTCCTTTACTGTCCAATCTACAAAGCCTTCTCTTGAAAAAACTTTAAATCAAAATGGTTAGAGTTGCAAAATTTTGTATTTTATAGGTTTGACTAGACCGCCAGTTATTGCTCTCGGCATTGCTTTGCTTCTTCCAATTCTGACAGTTATGTCGCCTTTTCTCGTTGGCTTAGCTTTTGTTTTGGTGCCAACTTTCTTCTTTGGATTGTTGTTCTTTGGAATTCCTTCAATTTGTGGGACTGTTGTTTTTCTTTTGTTTGTCTACCTTTTTGGTGGAATGCCTAAATTATATTCGATGGCCAATAATTTGCTTAACAAAATTTTTGGAAATGATTTTGGTAATCGAATTGAAGGGGAAGAAGGAAATGACAATCCGGGGACGAGTCAGAATAATTAGAGAAGAGAGGAGGGGGACTAATTAAAGAATAAATAAATTAAGGGAGAAGATGACAACTTATTTTAATTTTGTTTTGGTAAAACCATAAAATAAATTTGTTTTTGTTAAAAGCTGTTTATTTTTAAAATTAAATAATTTTTTAAATTTATAAAATTTATGGTTTTACAAAATAATTTCTTTTGACTTAAAAAAATAATTTAATTTCGAATTATGTTTGGTTAATTGTTTTTATGAGATATTTTTCAAAATATGTTTTCATTTTGGTAGAAATAAAATATTTGATAATTAAATTGGACAATTTTTTTTTGTAAATTTCGAACCAAATCGGTCCAAAAATAAAACCACCTTATAAGTCACAATAGCCTCTTCCCGGATTGAATGCCTAGAATAGAACACAGTTTTTTGTGTTTTTCCGTTTAGTCCCTCAGTTCCATCCGGAACAGACCTGGGCGAAACTCAAAATTTTTTTCTGACGAAACGAAACGAAACAAAATTTTTTAAAAATCGTTTCGTTAACGAAACGAAACGAAACAACCAAAATCTTACGAAACGAAACGAAACAAAACGAAACATTTTAATATTCAAAAAATTTTCAAAACTGCATTTATTTCGAAATTATTCGACCTCAAATACGTTATTAGTCGACTATGACTTATAAATGATTTAGTTATTGGTTTATTTACAACAATTGTGTCCCATAAGCCAGGCCCGTAGCAAGGAAAATTTTCGGGGAAGGGGGGGGGGTCAATCATTTTCGAAGCCAAATTTTTGGCGACGCTTTTTTTTAAATAAAATTGAATATTTTTCAAGTAAAATTTTATTTTAAGCGCCGCAGACGAAAAATTTTAAAATTTTGAAAGGCCGTAGGCCAAAAAATTCACCATCTTGCTCCATTGCCTACCCAAATTGTCTCCATATCTCCATTTCGAGAGGAAGGCGATATAAGCTAGTGCTTCGCCGGAAGTTCCGGTTCCAGTATTTCCGCAACTCGCAATCCGCAATTTTTAAATTATGATGCGAGTCCGGTAATAGAATTTGTCGTCGATTAAGTAATATGTATATGTGGATTAGGGAGTGGAGTATAAACGGATTTGTAGTATATAAGTAATTGCTATCTTCCTTTTTCAGCGCCGCAGGCGAAAATTTTGACAATTTGGGAAAGCCAAGAAGCCGAAATTCTTTTTTTTTCAGCGCCGCAGGCGAAAATTTTTTAAATTTTCAATAAAAGATGGTAAATTTTATAGATTTTGGCCTTAGTTTAGGCTTAAAAAATTGTTTCGTTTCGTTGAAAAATCACAGGTGTTTCGTAACGAAACGAAACGAAACAAATTTAAAAGTGTTTCGTAACGAAACGAGACGAAACAGTAAAAATCATACGAAACATACGAAACAACGAAACGAAACGAAACGTTTCGCCCACGTCTGATCCGGAAATCATATTGTTTCTCTGTTTTCAATCGCCTACTGTCAAGTGTTTATAAAGAAAAGAAATTGAACTTTTTTATTAAAAAATATAAAATTCATTAAATTTCTTATTCACTCCATTTATTTAATTTTAAAAATTTTGACAAAAATTTCATGTTTTCTCTATTATTTTGATTAAAAAATAATTTTACAGAATAAAAGAAATTAAAAATATTCTTACACTTTTAAAGAAGATTTGCATTCCCCCCTACTTTTTTAAATCTTTTAAATATTTTTTTACTGAAAAGTGCTTTATCTTCAATCAAAATCCCTTATTATCTACTTTTAAATTAATTTAAATAATTCATTTCTCTTCAATTAGTTTAATTGTTTTATTTTATCTTTCCCGGCTCTTTTAATCCTCAACAAGAAGATAAATTACTGTAAATATTTAAAAATGAGATGAGGAGTTTTGTCAGTCTAAATATTTTTTTGTTTTTAATATTTTTTCACTTTCTTCACACTCCCTTTACTTGCTTATTTGCTTCTGGCCTCTTTTTAACACAATTTATAGAACATTTAATATAGGTTTAGTTTAATGTTCTCGTTCTTTTATGGAATTGTTGCTGTTTTTCTGTTGTTTTTTGGCAATGTTCAACTCGAAGTTGTTGAGGATTCGACAACTACTCGGACAACAGCTACAACTGTACATCAAGTAAAAAGTGCAACTGTTGGAACTGGACAGTTAATGTCTGGACAGAAAGTAAAGTGTTTGGGACAGAAAACACATTTTTTATTAAAAATAGATTGGGACGGTGAGAGGATCTTGGTTCTCCTTTTGGGAATCAAAACAAAATTTACTAATCACAAAATACATATTTGGACGTTTGAATAAATAGAGGAGTATCTAATCTTTCCTCAAATAAAGATAACTAATAGCACCCATAATGATCCGACTTGATCTCGAAAAAAATATGACCCGTTTCAGTAAGAAAGGTTACCTAGAACGTCGGCCCGCCTCGAAATCTAACGAGTAATTTAAATTAAGGGAAATGATTCTTCAACATCATCAAGTACTACACGCTCACTAGCATTTATGAATAGTCCGAATTTTAGGTATTTAAAATATTCCGGTAATTTTGAACTTTCTGACTTGGTATTCTTTTTTCAAAAATCGCATAATTGTTGAACATTTCCTTATGGCATATGTATACGAATAGGAGATAAATAATTTGTTGTAATTACTATCCTCCATATCTTTGTCACCTCAATAATTCTTAGTTTACCTCTACATTTACGATAGATTCGTCTTCCATGGGAAGTTCAATCTCCTTTGAGCCATGCATCGAAATCTTTATCATGCACTTGATTTTTGTCACAAAGTTCAAAATTGCCAAAATTCCTTCTAAAATGTTTTTTTATCTAACTTGTTCAATTTTTGTCTAAAAAACAAAAATTCTTTTTTAAATTTTTTTGTCAAATTCATTAAAGCGGAATCAAAGTGCGTGTCGGGCACATTGGAGCAATTAATGTAATGCCGAAAGCTGAACAAATTTTGGAGGTTTGCCGCAAGGAATTGTGGAAGGAAGGCGTTTTAAACGAGGATTTCGATATTGAGTTTGTGTACTGATTATATTTTATACTGGGGACTGATATGTACTGATTATAACTGATACAATGGTTGTTGAATTAAGTGTGTTTAAATTGGGGTGAAATTGAAGTTGAGAGATTCTAGTAGGAAGGAAAATAACTCGAAAATAACCTTCTTGATTGAAGACTTTTCATAGGTATTAATATTTATTGTTCAGTTGATAGTTAGTCAATATATACAGTTGTTCAGTAGGAAATCTTTTACCAGATTTAGGTAATATTTAATTATCTTACTGGTAGTCTAGCTGTGCGCCAAAACATTTTTTAAAAACGCCAAAACTCAAAATTTCATTTTTGCGCACAGCTAGACAGGTAATGATTTCCAAAAAAATATTCTCCGTTATTTTTACAAAAAAACATTTTTTTTCTTAAAGAATAATCTCTCAAATGGGATGCGGGGAAAGTTTTGAAGGGGTTGCTGTTGGTGCAGATATGTACCATCAACAAAATGTTAAAGCATTTATTGGCCCTTATTGTAATGCAGAAATGGATGCAGTTAGTAAAATGGCTGCTTTTTGGTTATTTTTTAAGTTAGAAAATATTTTTTCAAAGTATTTTTGAAGGAATGTTCCAATAATTGGATATATGGCTGCTAGGTAGGTTTTTTGAAAATTAGAGGGGGACTTCATTATGGGGTACATCCAGTACTAGAGATACTCTCAATTTATGATACGTCTTCAAGAGTTGTTTGGTCAGTAGGTGGAGGGAGAGCTACCTTAGAAATTACCTCCTCTCACTCCCCCCCCCCCCCCACTATTTAATATACACCTCATTATAAGATTGTAATTATTCAACCTTGAGTATCTTATACTGAAATTTGAGTTAAAGGGAAAATTAAAACAAATTTAAATTAATTTAAAGTAATGTTTTCTCTGACAAAACAATTTACAAAACTTTGGCACGTGTTTCGCTTCGAACAACTAATTCGGTTATTCCTACATAAATATACTTTAATATTTAAATTATAGCTAGCATTAGCTGTTTATTCATTAATTCGTCATTATGGTTGGAATAGAGTAAGTGTTTTTGTGAATAATGAAAGAGGGAATATTTAATTAAAGGTTGCAATTGCTACAAATACAGGTCCAATGGCTTTTGAAAGGACACAAGCTTTTGAAGAAATTTTTCATGCAAGAAAGATTACTGTAGTTAAGGTAGAAGGAATTATCATTTGGTTAATAAAAGAGATAGGTAGTTATCACAATTGAGAATAATTCTAAAAAATTGTAAAAATCACTCAGTTCATGTGAACAAAAACTGGAATTAAAAATATATCCCACAATAATAGATATCTAAATTAAAAATTATCCTCATTTTAAGATATTTAGAGGATTTAACTGTTCAAAATTTAGTCCTTTAATTTAATATTTTTAAAGAAATTAATGTTTGAAGAAAATGTTGATTCAAAAGGAATGATGGCAAGTGGTTATTTGGAGGATTTGAGAAATTCAGCTAGAAGTAACTAAATTAAATAAAATTAAAGTTTTAATTAAAACAAAAAAAGTTGTTATTTGTTTATTTTCTTCTACCCGGGAATCCACAAAAGAATTTATGCAAGCTGTTAGCCTTTCTGGACTTAAAACACACGAATATGTTTATATATTACCTTGGCTACAAGCTGAGGCTAAAGATGCTTCTCCGTGGATTGGGGCTGATGGACAAATGGTCCAAAATGTTAAAGAATTCTTTACTGGATCGATTATTGTTTGTGTTTTCTAATTGAAGATTAAATATTTTAGAGAGTTTGTATTTGGGTATATTAGTCCGTAAAGTTAATATTTATCATAGGTTTTAGTTCTGAAGACCCAGTCTTGGTCAGTTTAAAGAAAAACCCCCTTTACATCCCAGAAGTGGTATCACACTTATTTGTTAGGGTTGGGTGCAAAATCCGGCCCGGTCCGAATGATCGAGTCGGGCATTGAATTTTAGCCCGAAAAAGACTGATGCCTTACTCGATAAAAATGAGTCGAACGTCGGCCCGACTCGAAAACCTCAACCCTAATTACACTAAAATGATTTGTAAGTTAATGTTGAGGTATTACATAATCATCTCTCCCTACTAAAATAAACTAAACTTGAATTTGTACGCTTAAAATAAAATACTAGGCGTGATTCTAATGTATAAATAAACAGTTGTTTTTTAAAGATTGATGATGTAAATGGATTTGACAATACAATATTAACACCATTTAAAGAAAGAGTTGAATCTAATGGAATGTCTGTAGAAGATTTAAATTTGGTACTTGAATAAATTTTAATTAGAATCTTAAATTAATTTAAAGCAAAATATTTATGGTTATATCCATTTATATGATGCTCTAAAACTTTATTCTTTGGCTGCCAGAATTGCTTTAAATGAAACTAATGGAAATCCAAATGTAACGACTGATGGACGTTATTTGTGGAATAAAATGCGAAGAATGACCTTCCCTGGTAAATTTAAATATTTTTTGAATTTTGTTTTCGGTGATTAGGAATTTATTTTTGGGTTTCCTTAGGTTACAATCATTTTCCCTCACCTTTTAGCTAAAGAAACCAATCCTTCAGGCTCTAGTCATCTTTTATTATTTCATAGAGGAGTAGGCCAAAGATTCATTTGGCAGTTATATGTTGTATAATTATATTAACCCTCTCCTCTTTGATTTGGAAAAATTCAAAGGAAGAACCCAAACATTTTGTTAATAGAGATGTTTGATCATCTACATATGTATGTGTATACTTCCCCTTATTAAAAATTATTTATTTTTGACAAAAAAATATTTTTCAAAGGACTTGTCAGTGCTGAAGGCGTCTCTTCGGGACAGGTAACTTCCTCTCATCTTCGTTCTGCAGATGTAAATATTTTAAATAAAAATGTGTTTTTTCTCCTTCTTCTCATTTTTAAATTAACATTAAATAATTTTAAATTATTTTTAAAAGGTTTTTATGGATGATTTAGCTGAAAGAGCTGCTATTTATGCTGGTAAAAATTAAAGATATTAATTAAGCATAACTTGAATAATAATAAAAATACATACATAACTGAATATAAGAATACCTACAATCAAACCTTGGTATAAAGTTGAGACTGGAAAAATGCCAAGATTGAATTCGAAAATTATTCTATCGAATATTCAATTTGCAAGAGCTCTTCTACTTATGTCTAAATTGGGTGCCATATTAACTGACACCTCAATTCCTTATTCTCGTTTACTCTTATTGTCTTCCGGATATCATTTCCCTGGTCTTTTTCCAACTCCTGAGCATTGTATTTTCAGACCCAATATGTGTCAGCATAGCTATAGTTATTCTTATATTTTTTTAAAAATAATGACGGTTCATATCTCAAAAAACCTTTTTTAAGCATTTTATGTTGCCCCAAACCGTGATGATGTAATGAAAATGGTTGAAATGAATCCAATTCCAACACCTAATTGTGATGGTGTAATAAATAAAAGTGGCTGTTTTGAATTGAGGATTACTGATCTTTTGACTGGTTTTTGGCCTTCCACTGATGGGTAGGGATAAAGGGGGATTATTAATTACTTCTATTTAATTTCCATTTTTTAGTCATTTACCCCCAGACGAGCCAGCTTGTGGTTTTAGAAATGAACGTTGTGATTATACTTTAATGATTGTTATTGGTATTTTGGCTTTGGTGGCCCTTTTGGGTGTTGGGGCTGGATTTATATTCTTCAGAGTTTTGTTAGTTTTCTTTTTGAATTATTTTTCGAATTCCGGACTTCAATAATTATTTTTATTTTTCCTTTATTTTCTAGAGAAAACCGAGCTCTTGCAAAAACATCTTGGCGTATATTCCGAGATGATATGAGAATTGTTAGTGCTGAAGAAATGAAGTCTATGGTTAATTTGTTTAAATTTAAATTTAGACATTCTTTCTTTCTAAAGCTTTCAATAGGTTCATCAAAAACAAAATTATCAAATATGGCACGTTTTGCAAAACATCATGCCGTTATTGGTAAATAATATAGTTGGGCCTCATTACAAGATATAACTAAAGATACACCTCTTAAGTGTGGGGGATACGTTTTTTAATTTGGTCGGCCATCGGGTGGGGAATACAGTTAATTATAGTCCTCAAAGGTGTATCTTGTATTGAAGTCTAGACTTTTTAACAAAAAATTACTTTCAATTCCTCATTTTTAGGTACAAATACCCACGCTTCATTCCATTTATATCCTCAACGTCGCCCAATATCTTTTATTCGAACAGATTTACAATTATTGTCAATGATGAAAATGCTTGTACACGATAATTTAAATCCGTTTATGGGAATTGCTTTTAATGAAAGTTTGAAGGAAAAATAAAGAAAAATAAATTTTTAAAAATTTATAGAAGATGAATTGTTAGTTTTGTGGAAATTTTGTTCTCGTGGAACAATTCAGGATATTATATATAATGAAAGTGTTACTTTAGACAGTAAATTTCATGCTGCTTTTGTTAGAGATATTACTTTGGTAATTTGTAATTAATTTAGAGAAATTCTGCGAGTGTTTCAAAATTCTGTGCTTAAAATCGGAAATATATAACTTTTCCTGTCTTTTTACTCCTTTTTTATTTTCAATGAATCCAGAAATTTTACTCAATTTAATTTTTAGGGTCTAGAGTATTTACACATGTCACCAATTGGGTATCACGGTTCATTAACTCCTTGGGCCTGTTTAATTGACAGAAATTGGATGGTTAAATTAACTGATTTTGCAATAGCTAATTGTATAGAACGTTGGGAAAAGAGCGGATATGTTACTAAAGAAACGCTTAAAGATGGGGAAGATAAAAGTGGAGCTACACAATTAACAAGTATTTAATTTAAAGAGGGGGGATGTAAATTATTTGAAAGAAGGTAGCAAATACGGGAGACGGTAATTACTACAGTGGAGATATTCGCGGACACCTACAAAGCTTTGCTTAATAATATATCTAAAGACCATGGTACTCGATAGACCTACCGTTTATTTCAATTTCAAAAGGATCTAGTTTTGTCCGTAAATTTAGTTGAGTATGTATAGCAAAAATTATTTCTTCAATTTTAAGAATTCCCTAAATCAAAATATATTTTAGATGTGCTTTACTGCGCCCCGGAGCTGGTAAGTCCCTCTATTTATTACAAATATTTTAACTTTTAATAAATGCATCACAGTTGTCCTCTCTATTACAAGTGAGAAAATTGTCTAAAAGTCTTGATTTCTCACTTTCATTAAATAAGAATTTGGGGTTCGGCGTGACTCACTCCCCTACTTCTCCCGTATAGGCCTCTCATAACATGACCTTTCGTAGCATGCCCTCACTTAACCGAAGACAGAATTATAGAGGATACAATTAGACTTCGGTATTAGGCTTCCCCCTTTCATAATGAGGTGTAATTTGTTCCGTGTGGTTCCTTGTAAGGGATGCCGAACCCTAAAATTAAATTCCATTTTTCTGCCTATTTAGCCTTGTTTTCACGTTTTTTGCGGAAATTTGTAATTAAAAAATGAAAGAGTTTTTGTGTTAAATTCTTTTAATTTTTCATTTCCTTTAAAAGCTCAAAAATCGTGAACAAAACCGCCGACGTGGAATGGAACAGGGATGGTTAAAACAAAGTCAGGCTAGACGACAAGCAGGGGATATTTATTCTTTTGGGATTGTTATGTATGAAATTTTGTTTAGGTAGGGGATAGCTTTTGAAGGCTTCTCTTAAATTCCTTTTTTAGAGCCCTGCCCTTCCCAGAAGGCACCGATTTGACGGGTAAGTTTGCTGACAAGGAATTCTCAGGCAAGTGGCAGTGGCAGGCCTAATTTATTTTTATTTATTTTTTGAGTAATTTAAACAAAAATTATTTTTAATTTAAGAAAGGCCATTTTAGAGTAAATTCACTTGCCTTTTATTTGTGTTTGTTTTTATTTTTCCTCTTTTTCTTCTTTTTTCTGTTTACTATTTACTGGCACAAAACTTGTTTTTTTAAATGAAATCTTCCTAATTCAGGAACCTGTTACCATATATGTTTCAGGAATTACCCTGGGTAATTATTGTTTCAACCTCTCACTGAATGGGGTAATTAATTGAGAGGGGAGGGGTAATTATTTGTAGAGGGGGTAATTGGGGGTATTTATTTGTTCATATGCTGTATTTGAACTGAAACCATGAAACTGGAACTACGGAAATACTCGACAGGAAAAATTAAACATGGAACCGGTAGATTTTTTGGGCATCCCTTTTAGGGGAGAAGGAGATGAGGAGATGATCTAGTTTCCTTAAATATCGAAAAATACTTATCAGTTCATTTCCTCGTTTAATCCAGAAAAAAAACCCACGGGGATTTGGCTCAATTCCCTTCTATAATTAACAAGTTTTGATGCTCTTTATTTTAACTTTTTTTCTAATCACAAAAACAAAATTATTTATTTTTAAATATTTTCAATTAATTAAATTTAAATTAAAGAATTATGTGAATATGTCCGTGATGGCTCTAAAACATTTAAACCCGTTATTGCTGATCGTTCACAAATACATCCAGATATTATTGCTTTATTACAGGTAAAAAAATATTTTTTTGGTTTGTTATCTTATCAATAGGGACGTTAACCAATTTACATAAATATAAAAATAATTTCGGATTCGGACATCTTAAATTGTGGGGAGTTCAGGGAAAGTGTGGGAAATAAACCTAAAAATTACCAATTTTTTACTTAATATAAAAAATTATATTTATTAAAGCTTTATATTCTTTGATATATTACAAAAATTTAGGGTCGCTTAATATATAACCGATATCTTTAATTTTTGGAGGAGGTTATTAACTAATGACCTTTATTATTTTTGATACAAGATTTATGTATATTTTAAATAGAGACTGGACCAAGATGAAATCTCGAATAAAAATCTCGGTTGTTGAGATCTAGATCTATTCAAATACACTCTAGAGCTTTGCCGGGAATTCCAGGATTATTGGTTTGGGTTTCGGTTTGTTTGTAATGTTCCGGTCCGGAACCTAAAAATTAGATCCAGTTCCGGATCCGGCCAAATTTGCTGTTCCGGCGAAGCACTACGGCATTCCCAGTCGTCTCTAATCTTAACTAGGGATATCGTCTCACTCAAATTAAAAGATCTTTTCTTAAAATATTTTTGTTGTTATTCTTTTTAGTTGACCTTTTTTTAAATTTGTTCCCAACATTTAAAAGAATTCCTTGCTTTCCACAATATAAATTAATTATTATTTAGAATAGTAAAGGGTGTATAAATTCTTTAAAAATAAATTTTTAAATTAAAAAAAGGATTGTTGGGCAACAAATCCAGAAATCCGTCCATCAATTAGACGCGTCCGTCTAAACACAGAAAATTATTTAAAAGTAAAAGGATCTCTTGTTGATCAAATGATGAGAATGATGGAACAATATGCAAATAATTTAGAGAAGTTGGTCCAAGAAAGGACTGGAATGTTGGAAGATGCAAATAAAAGGGCTGATAAATTATTAAATCAATTATTGCCTAGCTATGTTGCTAATGAACTGAAATTGGGACGTTCTGTTGCTCCTAAAACGTTTAAATCTGCATCTGTTATGTTTAGGTAAATTTTGAAAGAAAAATTCTGTATTTCAAAAGTAAAGCAGCTAGGCTATACTAGCTATTTCTCTCCTTTAGCTAGTGCAAAAGGTTATTCGGCGGCTGGGTGCGAACCAGCGTCTTCAGTAGACCGGACTGATATGTTATTCGTTACACCACACCGCCTACTGTACAGCCTTAGGAAATACCTAAATAGCTGCTATATGCTTTACACAAATCTTGACATGTTTTTTTGGCAATAAATATTAATAATCATTGAAGTTTTTAGAAAATATACTCTAGAAGAATACATAATATAAAGTCTTAATTTGATTTGGATTGAGATTCAAGATTGTGTACAAGAATAATTCTGTCCAGAATTTTGGAGTTTGAGGGAATAAGTTGGGGGGTTACAAACACTAATTAGTATATTTTTGTAAATCAACAAATAAATAAATATATTTAGTGATATTGTTGGGTTTACTACTTTATGTTCTGGTTCTTCTCCTCTTGAAGTTGTTACTATGTTAAAGTGAGATTATTTTAAAGGAAAAAATAATTAAATTAATTTAATTATTAGTACTGTATATACAGGATTTGATGATTTAATTAACAAACATGAAGCTTATAAAGTAGAGACTATTGGTGAGTAAATAAATAAAATAAATATGGGTTTAGTTACGATACTGGTTACGTCAGGGAGAACGTCTAATTACACCTGGGGCAGCGTTTACGGAGTCATATTTTGGCGCTGGAAAGCCTATCGGCTTTGCGATACTAGATGGTAATAAATCGCCATGGATTTCCAATAGGTTATAAATAAACGAGCTTTCCATGCACAAAAGATCTTTTAATGAATTACTGCAATCTTTATGTTTTTAAAAAACTGGAGGGATTACCTTTTAACTCAATTAAACTCCTCTTTATTTTCCTCTTATTTTTAGGTGATGCTTACATGGTAGCGAGTGGTATTCCACAAGAGGTAATACTTATTTTATTCCAGAATAAATTTTAATCATAAATTTTTTTAATAGATTGGTGTTCGTCATTTAATGCATTTAAGCGATGTTGCACTTGAAATTATGGCTGTAAATTATTTTTTTAAAAAAAAATAATTTTCCCTTTAGTTTCTAAAAAATTATGAAATTCCGCATATGAAACCACAAAAAATTCGAATAAGAATTGGTGTCCATACAGGAACTGTTGCTGCTGGAGTTGTTGGTTTAACTACTCCTCGTTATTGTCTTTTTGGTGATACGGTGAGTGTTTTTGTTAATTAATTTTAATTTAATTTTAATTTAAACAGGTGAATATGGCCTCTCGTATGGAATGTATGTTTTTTAAGAATATTATTAAATTAAAACTCCCAAAAGAGAAAACCAATTTATATAACCCTTAATTTTTGTTTTCCTATCGATTTTCGAAATTTTTTAAGAATTTTAGAATTTTGATAATTTATTTTATTACTAAGTTCTGGAGAGGAATGAGATGTTTACTATAATTAATATTTTACGACACCTTGGGCTATTACCCCTCATTTAAATTTACCTAATTTCAAATATTTTTCGTGAATAATATGAGATTGTTATATGTATGTACATAAATTACTCGACCCTCTAAATTATTTTTAAAAATTTAAAGCAAATGGACTACCAGAACGTATCCAAATAAGTGAAGCATTTAAAGAAGCATTACAAAAGCACTATCCAGAATTCCGTGTAAAACCTCGAGGAAAAGTGGAATTGAAGGCAAGTTTTGAAATTTTTGGGGACTAAATATTTTGTCATAGGGTAAGGGAATTCACCCCATTCAGGGAAAAGGAGAATGTTTTACTTATTGGCTTTGTGGAAAAGTTGGACAAGAAGATGAACAGCCATATGCACCCTCTCCAGAATTGTTGTCTCAAGTACAGGCTATCTCTGCTGGGGGGCCATTACTTAATGCTGAATCTCCAATAAGTATAACTGTTGGTTAAAAGAAATGTTTTGGAATGAAGAGAAATGAGGAATAAAGAAGGGAATTAAAATTTATATTTGTGATTTTTTTATCTTTAGTAACCTATATCCCCTTTAAAAATTTATTCTTTAACATATTTCCCCTCCTTTTAAAAATTAGAGTTTGGACTTTTTAAATTCCCAACCCTTTATTCTTTTTTATTGTAAATTGACCAGCTGGTTTACAGGGTTAAAACTCTTTAAAACTATTTGCGTCAAAAAAACCCAGTCTTTGACACTGGAAACCCCAATCAGAATCTACCTAGTCCAAACTCTATTTTCAAAACCTCCCCTTTAAATAGTTAAAAACAACTTAGTGTTTATTTTGTTTATTTGTAACTAATTTTACTCTATAATGTTTTTAACAGTTTATAAAGAATATTTTCGGAGAGAATATAATTATTAGGGGTTAAATAAGGTTATTAATTGGAGAGGTTAAATACATGTAAAAAAATAAAGGTTAGAAATTTCTTAGTATTTTTCGGAAAGAAAAAATATTTGTTGCTTTTCAAAAGACAAGGAATATACATATTTGTATGTATTTTCCGGAAAACATAAGGGGTTCTCATAAATTAAAATTTAACAAAAGAAAAATATCCTTCAACAATAAAACTTGGCAAAAAAACTTTCAAAAATTTATTTAAATAATCTTTTAATTAAAATAATACAATAACGAGTTTTATTTTTTGAAAAACTTTTAAATTTTGAAAAAGTCAAAAAAATATATTAAGCAAAATTGGCTTGTAAAGCATTTGAAGGGAATGTAAAAATAATTAATTTAAATATTTTTCTTTTTTTCAATTTATTTCTTGTTCACATTTATTCATCAATTACTAAAAATAAAAAATATTTTTCAAATCTTCCAAAATTTTTTCTACCTTCCACCCCAGTCTTTACAATTGGCTCAACATGTTTTAACCCAGTTTTGTCAAATTCAGCAGCCATTTTTGGTGTTTTCTCGGATATTATGTCTTGTGTTGTAGGCAACACATTCCTTCAAAATTTAAATTTTTAAAAATTATTTTTTCTTTTCCCCTCAACTTTTCCTCAGCCTCAACATGTCGCAGACTCGAATTTTTATCAAAATCTTCAATTCCTTTCTTCAAATCTTCACGATTACGTTCTTCTTGCAAATCTTGTTTTGTTGGCAAAACGTTCTTCTCTAAAGTCTCAACATGCTTTAAACCAGCACGTTGGGCTACTTCGGTTTGCATTGCTTCCGACATTTTTGGAAGTTTCGAAGAGTCTGTTTCGGTCATTCTTAAGAGAAATTATTTTGATAATAAATAATTCTGAAAATGAATTTTTAATAAAAAAACTTTTTATTTTTATGTGCCTCTGGAATATTATACATATTTACAGAAAAATTAATTTCAAAAAATACAAAATTTTTAAATACACAAAAAATATATTTTGTTTTTTACACAATATAGAATTTCCGAAAAAAATGAAAATTTAGATATACAAATTGAGGAAATTACATCAAATATTATTTTTAGTATTTAAAAATTATAATTAGCTTTTTAAATATAAAAACTTGTATTTTTGTTGTTTCCGGAAAATCCTTTTTCTTTACATTAAAAAAATATTGTCATTTCCAGAAATTTTTTAAAATTGATTCCAGTGTTTTCCGGAAAATTTACAATTATAAAACACAAATATGTATTTGTAAATATTTAAACAATTTTTGTGTATTGTGTAAAAAATAAAGAAAAAATATGTTATTTTTATAACAACCATTCTACAAAAAATGGAATGAATTGATTTGTAAATGGGGGAACACAATAACGGTGAATATATAAAAATAAATAAATTTATATATTTAATCGTTATAAGAGAGGAAAGGAAAATATATGAATCAGCCACAAACATTTTTCAAGTCCTTTTTACATTCCGACGATTGATGCGATTACAAATAAAATAAAAATAAATTTATTTTGAAGGACACATCATTTTATTTATTTTAATGAAAGAGAAAAGAATAATCGAGATTTGTGTAAAAGAGGGAAAGGAAAAAAACAATTTTTATGAACACATTTTGGAACAAAACAAAATCACTTTCATTAATTTATATTTTCGAATAAAGCTGTGGTCAAAAAGCAGCAAAAAGCAGTTAAATGAAACGTACATATTTAAAAGAAAAATCGATGTGTTCTGTTAGTTTTTAAATAAAAGAAAAAAATCTCTACTTTTAAAAATCTCTCTACGGGATACTAAAAAGTATTTTTTTATTTTATAAACAAATCTTTGCTCTTGTTTTTAATGGTTTTGGAGGATTTTTTGGTCAATGATACTTGACGGGGGTTAGATGGTTATTGTAATTTGTATATTTAAAAGAAAGCCTTTTTAAAAATTATTTTTCAAAGAAAATACATCAGAAAATTTCAATTTCTTTATCAACATGATAAAAGATAATTAAAAAAATAATTGTCAAATTATTGGTCATTTAACAAATATTATGCGTATGAAAATTTTAAAATAAATTTCCGCTTAAAAATTGAAAACATTCAAGTAGTCTTTCGAGTACTCAGATAAGTCTTCAGCTTCGGTTCGGCATAAACTTTGTCGACAAAATCAGTCAATTCTTTGTATTTCCCGACAATTTCCGGCTCGAATGAACGGACAAACTCAAAATACTCAGCCAATACAAAATCAACATAAGTTAAGCCAGATTTAACGAAAAATCCCGATCCAGACTCTGCAACAATTTGACAAAAAGTGGAAAGACTCGTTCTGCACCAGGCAGAAATACATCCTTTCGAAGTTTATCCTAGAAAGGAAAGATAATTATAGGGAGAGAATCTAACCACATCCCCTTCCTTAAATCGCAATTTTTCTCAAAAATCTAAAAAACCACTAAAACCCCAAAAATAAAATTGAAGAATGAGAATTAATTTTAAAGAAAAAAACCTAACCACATCTCCTTCACGAATACCCCATTTAGCATAAATATAAGGTGCTAGTTCATTATAAACATCCTTGTAAAAGTCAAAAATTTCAACAATTTTAGCTTTTTCCCATTCATCCTTTCCAGCCAAACCTTTAAATGTAAAGAATAAAAGAGATTAAAATTTAAATATTTTCACCAAATTTATTAGACAAATATTGAAGGATTGCGCCGGATTGACTCAATTGCTTTCCATCAACTTCTAACACAGGAACTTTTCCATAGAAAAATTCTGAAAAAAAATATTGGAATATTATAAATGGTTGTCTGATTTTTTTCTCAAATTCAAAATTATTTTGAGTAAAAATTTCATTCTTTACATGACTTTAAAATTCTTAAGTTTATTTACTTACTATTTTTCTCGTTTGGCCAATTTTCAGCTGTAAAGCGGTTGTCTTCAAAAGTTTCGCCAGCATAATGAAAACTATAAAAATATTAAAACTATAATTTAAAATAAATTAACCAAAGTCTAATAGCTTCACCCAACCCACGCACATCAAAATAATAAAGTTTGTATTGAACCATTTTTAAGAAAATGTAAAGGTTGTCAAGTAAAAATATATCTAAAATAAAATAAGAGCGCAAAATAGTTGAAATAATTAGGTATATTTAAAGGGATTTGTCGTTGAGTGGGTTGGGAAGGGAAGGAGGAGGGGGGCTGTTTTTCCAATTAAACAAGTGGTTGGAAAGAGAAGGACTGTGAAATAAAAGGCTGTAAATAAATTGTACAAAGGAAAAGAGGCGCAGAAGAAAAAAGCGACACGAAACATACAAAATTTAATATAAAATTTAAAAAATATTGTAAATACAATTTTATGATTGACACAATTATTAAGGAAATTTGAATGGAAATTTTGGACACTGAACACTCTTGAATATAAATTTATGGAACAAATAAACAAAATTCAGAAAAGGCGTGGAAGAAAAAAGAAACTTGCCGACTCAAAAAATAAACAAAACGAGAGACTATAGAAAAGAAAGAGGTTGGGATAAAATGACATATTTTAAAAACATTTCGCCAACTTATTTTTTGTTTGCGAATTTTTGAATATTTAGGAGTGACTCACTTTTCTCTCAAAATTTTATTTCCTTGTAAGACTTTTAATTTTTTTTAAAGTTTTTTGTTAATTAATTTTTATTTATTTTTAAAGAAATGTCTGTTGACAATTGGAGTTGTCCTAATTGTACATTAATTAACAACATTCAAGAACATTGTTGTAAAGCTTGTCTTTATTCATTTAACAAAAATAACCGTAATGGTTTTCTTCGAAAATTAAAATGTATTTTTTAAATTATTCAAAAAAATTTTTCATTTAAAGTGCCTCACTTCTCCGTCAATTCTGCCTTAGAAAAATTAGATTCAGCTCTAGATTTAATTACTAATAGCCCTGGACGTTCTTCTACAAGTCAACAAAATGTTCAAATATATCCACAATTTAATCATTCCCCTGCTATTTGGAAATGTTCTAGCTGTTCTCAATTAAATAATCACTCAGGCAAAAGGTGTGTCTGGTGCAATTTGGCTAGGGAAACTGGTAAATTTTAATTTTTAATTTTATTTAGAGACTGGCGGGAAGGACCTGTTTATATACAATCGAATATCGATACCACGTCTCCCCGTTAGCGTTTCTCACTTTTTATTCTAAATTCAATTACGAGGTGTGCTTTATCGAGATTTGGTCCCCGATAGCACTCTCTTCCATTAGGACGTCAGCTTAATTCAGTCCCGAGGGTCACGTCTTATCGAGATCGACTTTACATTAGTAAATATCTCGACTGTATATCGAATCTAATTTTAAGTTTAATTTATTATTTTAGATGCTACTTATAATTATTGGTCTTGTTCGAATCCAAATTGTTGTCTTAAACAGCCACAAACACCTTTAAATGGAAAATGCCCACTTTGTCGAGTAAAATCTTCATATCATCGAATGCAAACCTCTAAAAGCATGGTAAAATTATTTTTTTAAATTCAAGCTTAGCAAATTTTTTACTAAATTTATTTTAATTTTCTAGCCTCGTTTATCAGATATTGGACCTGTTGAAAATGTTCTTTCACTCCCTCAAGAAGAAATTGAGGATAAAATTGTCCATTCAGATAGATATAATTCAATAATAGAACATTGCAGGTTTCTCTTGATTAGTAAATATTTTAAATTTTTAGAAAAAAATTTTAAGATTGACTAATCATTGTTTTTTGGACGATTCTTTCCCGCATTCTCTTCATTCAATCGGCCCTCTTTCACAATTTGAATCCAAGAATTTAGATATTATTTGGCTCCGGCCTTCTGAAATATTTACTAGAGATGGACATTTAGTTCGTTGGGCTGTTTTTAATGATCCTCAACCGACTGATATTGAACAAGGTTTTTTAAATTATTCTGAGAAACAATTTTCAAATTAATTTTAGAAATTAATTTCTAATTTAATTTTCATCGATTTTAGGTCTACTCGGTAATTGTTGGTTTCTTTCTGCAATGGCTGTTGTTTCTGAAAGACCTGATATTTTAGAAAGACTTTTTCTCTCAAAAGTTTACAATCATTATGGCGTTTATGAAATGAGGTTTTTTAAAACAAATTAAATCTATATTTGCTTCTTTATTAAAGATTATGTGTTGATGGATTATGGCAAAATGTTTTTGTTGACGATTTCTTTCCTTGTCATAAAAGAAGTCGTACAATGGTTTTTGGTGTTGGACGAAAGAATCAACTTTGGCCTTCCCTACTTGAAAAAGCTTTGGCTAAGATCTATGAAAATTATGCAATTTTGAGGGCTGGAAGGATTTGTGAAGGTTTATATTTTTTTAATTTTCACACAATTTTTTAAAGGACTTTCAACGCTAACTGGAGCCCCAACAATTTCTTTAGACTTGGAATATATTGATTTAAATTTTGAAGGAAGAATGTCGGCATTAAACATTGTTTGGGCTAAATTATTAAGTGCCAGAGAAGCTCGTTTTATTATGGGATGTTCTTGTGGAGCAGGAAATCGTCCAGTCAATGAAGATGAATATAAGAAATTAGGTTTGATGAGTCAACATGCTTACTCTCTTCTGGATGTTAGACAAACTAGAGAAGGATATAGGTATTTTTATTTTAGTTTTACTCCCAAATTAGCTACTCTCCTACCTCACATTTTAAGTTATACCGCATTATAAACTACAATTTTCTCACCCCGATGAAATTTTTTAACTTATAAACTTAATTAAAGATTAGTTCAACTTCGAAATCCTTGGGGTTCTTTTGTTTGGAATGGCGAATTTAGCCGTAAATGGCCTGGATGGACTTCAGAATTAAAGAAAGAACTTGCATCAGATGCAAATAAACAATCAGGAACTTTTTGGATGCCTTTTGAAAGATTAGCTAATTATTTTGATACAATTGATATTGCTCAAATTAATAGAGGTTGGATATCTACAAGGCATTTGTTGGATATTGGTTGGGTAGAAGGACGGACTAGGTTTGTTGAATATTTTTAAATACATCGGAAATATAAAGACTTAAATGTTGATATCGATTGGTACCAAAAAAGTATGTAAAAAATTTTGGCTGACAGTTTTGAGTCTCCCTTGTGAGTGGTTTTACGTTTGAACTAGTTGGTCCAGACAATAGTCCAATTTTCCTATTCATCAATTTTTTACTTATTGGGGATTTATTAATATTTAATTACTTTTAAAGGATTGTTCGCTTCACAATTACCGAACCAACAGAATTATGTGTTATATTACATCAAAGAAATGCCCGAACAGTATTAGATCAAGTAGATATTCTGGTTTTAATACACAAACAAGAAATGAATAAAGAGGGATTTCCTGGTTTTTTAAAATTTAATTTTTTATTTTTACTTTTTTTTATTTTAGAAGAATTAATTTGTCGTTCACCAAGAAAAATTGGACCAATTGTCCGTACAGAAGATTCTTTTTTTCAACCCGGAGAATATTTAATTTTTGCTCATTCTTTTTCTAATTTTGGTGAAATGATTCCTGGCACAGTTGTTATTCATAGGTTTTTTTAAAATGTTATTTAATGCAAATTTTAATTTAGTTCGAAGAAGATTTTCTCTGAAACTCTTAATTCTTCATTGGAAGCTTTACGTTCTTCTATTTGTTTTTTAATGCTTAAAGAAGGTTCTATAAATGGTGTAAGTAATTTTTACATTTAGTACACACGTTTCGTGTATGTAGTCCTTTCTAAATTAGTTCCAAAACTGTATAAAAATCTAAAAAAATATATTCTTATTTAGGATTCTAATGGAATGATTGCTCGTTATTTAACTAATAGTTTTGCGGGATTGGCATTAATGGTTGACAATACAAATCCAAACACGTGTGTACAGGTTGGTGGGAATTTGATATAAAAATACTTAATTTTTAAAACCCTAATTTGTTTATAAAAATATATGTACATATGTACTTCTGATTATATACCCTCATTTTCCTTACACTTTTCTCATTTTTTAAAATTTTTTACTCATAAAATCAAAAAATAAAATTATGGTGATGATTCTTCGACTGTATCAAAAACAAGAAAAAAGAATAAATTAAATGTTGAATTAGTAGTTGTTTTTGAGAGATTTGTGGAGATGTTATGGGATTAGATGTTATTGTGTGTTGAACTTCGACTGTTGTGATGAGTGTTGTTTTAACTGTTGTTGTGTGGTGTTGTTTTTGTTGTTGTGAAGCTAACTTATATGTTGTGAAATTGGTGTTGACCTTGATAGGTCGAGTTCAGATTTTAGTTGGAATTGTAAACACAATTCCGGAGGCTCTATGGCCTTACTCCAAAAATTAACGGAATTCTTGATGTTATAATTCCGGGGGCCCTAGATGGCCAATATATTCGAAAACCGAATATAAAATTTATTTATTAAAAATAAATTAAAACATTTAAAAAGTATTAGAGAACATAACATAAAATGAATTAAAAATGATTATAAGATCGAGTGGGCGGGGCATCTTTCATCGGTTCTTTTTCGGCCGTGCAAGGCCGTGCCAGTCATTAGCACCAGCCATACCCAAAAGATCAAAATCGCATATAGACGTATATGCGACACTCCCACCAAACAAAAATTTGGCAAACAGCCAAAAGCAACGCCACGAGATCAGTATCCAATGAATTGCATTTTGTGTTACATCTTGTATCCAATGTTGAAACATTAATTATGTTGCTTTCTTTGTCGTTTTCATGATTGTTGTTTCGATCTTGATAGATCTCTTGATTCTTATTCTGTTTTTTACCTGAGGGGTTTCTTAGTATTAAACTTAAACTTTCGAAGACATTCGACCCTCCCCACTTCGGTTAAATTTGGAGACAAAAACAAACGATATTCGATAATATCGACTTTGTTTCTCAGAAGATACCTATTTAGTTTTGGGTAAATTTTGATTTTTATTATCTGATCGAAAAATAAAGGGAGCTAACATTCTCTTTTGTTTCCCTTCTAATCCTAAACTTCCAGCTCAATTGGTGAGAATGGATATCATTAAACTGGTCGGCCTACTGAATGGATTCCATTACAAAATGGATTCCGCCACTTAGTTTTCAATCTCTAGACTCTTGAAAAATGGATGTGTTTAAGATTATTAGGTCTTTATCCATTGACTCCATAAAGTTCCTAATTGTTTTCTCCTTAAATTGCTTTGATGTTAATTATTTGTGGTAAGGAAAGGTTTGAACATTTTTCTACTATTTTACTTCTAATCATAAACTCTTCCGGTTCAATTGTTGAGAATGGATATCCTCAAACTAATTGGCATTCGACCTTATAGTTTTCAATCCCTAGACTCTTGAAAAATGGATGTGTTTAAGATTATTAGGTCCCTATCCTTTGACTCGCTAATCTACTTACGACTGTTGTCTCTATACGAATTCGAATGGATTTAGTTGTAAGTAGATTCCTTCCTTTAAAGTATAATATTCTTACGTTTCCTATCGTTTTGTTCTTGTATTTTGGTTGTTGTATTCTTTGTAATGCTGGCCTAGATAGGCCAAATACTTATTGCTAGAATTTTGTTATCATCTTTGTTGCTATTGTCTGTTAAACCTTTTTATCTAATCTTATCTTAAGCCTCGATAGGCCAAAATTCTAAAATTAGTTTTTCTCATTATTTTATTTTTTACTCATTAATTCCATTTTACTCATTTATTATACTCTATTAAAATTTAAAGTTAGATAACTTTTGATTTTCAAATTAATTCTTTTTACTTCAATTTATGCGGGTGCACGCTTTCGTTGGGAGAGAGGAAAAAATTTCTAATTGAATGAAATTAGAATAAATAAATTTTAGGAAAAAATTGAACGTGAGAAAAAATTTAGTTTTTGGACAAATTTGAAATTTAAAATTCGAAACTTTATTTATAGAATATTTCTGAAAAGATTTTTTCTTTCTCCAAAATATTCGGAAGCTGGACAGCTTTCTTGTTTTTTATTCAAAGTTCTTTCTCTAAAAAATTAGCTTTTCAAAATTATTCTAAAAGATTTTCAAAAAAAAAATTTTTTTCTTAGAACTTCTAAAAATTTTTAAAAAAATTGTTATTCTTCAAAAATTTCTAAAATTTTCAAAAAAAAATTTGTTAAAGTAAAGGAATTGTGCGACTTTTTTACCCCAGAAGAAAAATTTAAAATCTTTTAGTCCCCCTTTTTGAGAAAAAATTCTTTTTCTAGTCGGCTCTTCTATTTAAGCGCCAACTTTCCTTTTAAATTGTTCAAAAATTCTTACTCTTTCCTTTTTTCTTTCTTAAACACAGATGTGCTTTTAAATTTGTCGCGCGCAGAAAGGAAGATAACAGTAGTATAAATGAAAAGAGGAATTTAACGTATATGCTTTCACAAAGGAAGAGAGAATTTTTCGTAAAATTTCTAATTGGCTCTAAAAATTTCGGAGAAAAATTCTTCGTAACCCTTTACAAAAATTTAAACTTTATTTTCTTAAACACAGATGTGTTTTTCTTTTAACTCGTAACAGAACGGAATTTAATTGGCTTTTACAAAGAAATTTATGTCGGCACTGTTTGTTTATACCAAAAAGATTTCTTTTTAATCTTTTTTGAAAAATTCTTTACTTTCTGTCTTTCTTTTAAAGCCCAGATACGCTTTAAACACTTTCCGCTCAAAATAAAAATGCCAATAATATTAGATTAAAGGGATAACGAAAAGGAAAATTCGAATAACGAAAAGGAAAGATGATTTATAATTAATTCAGCCCTTTTTTATTCAGAGAAACAGAATTAAGAAGTAATTTTTCGGAAGAGAAAAACTATCTCTTCCTTATTAAATTACAGTAATATTTAAAAAAAATTTTTTCTTTATTGTTCTGGATAGAGCAATCACTTTTGTTAATCTTGGAAAAAATTTCCTAGAAAAAATTTTTTAAAATTTTCAAAAGAATTTAAAAATTACAAAAATTCTAACAAATTTCCAAAAGAATTTTTAAAAGAATTTAAAAATTAAAATTTCTAGAAAAATTTTAAAGGAGGAAAAGATTTTTAGAATAAGAGAGAATAGTAGAAAAATTTAAATATTTCTTCAATTTTATTTTGTTTATTTTTTAGAGAAAGTCCCCTTTTTGCAAAAAAATAATTTATTTTTATAGATCCCTCTTATTTTTGTGCTAGATAGCTTGCTTTTTTGTTTGCCACTTTTCAGCGATCTATTTTGCAAGATGTTTTTAAAATTGTTTTTCGCTCTCCTTTTCTTTTTATTTGTACATTAGATGGCTTCGCTTTTTTGCCAAAATGCTAAATTTTGTGCCCGAAATACGCGCGTTTAGTGTTCTTTTTGTTTGGACCCTCTTAAAAATTTTCTTCTCAAATCGTTTATTTTCTATTCGCTGTGTCACTATTGTATTAAATAATACTAATAGTGTAATAAAAAGCAGAGAAAGGCACGCCAAAAAATCACTGCCAAAAATGCTTCTATTCTTTACGGAGAGAAAAATTATATGTATTTGATAATACTGTAATTGTTCCCCAAAATTTTCTTTTTCTGTATTAAAGTTTGAAAATTTAACGGGGGGGGGGTACCAATATTGGTTGTGAATAGAAAAAAATTTAAAGAAATTGGAAAATTTTACTAAAATTGAGAAAATTTGTAGGGATTAAAAAAATTCAAAAAAATAGGGGAGAATTTAAAAGGATTGAAAAAATTTAAAAGAGTTGATAAAATTTAAGAAAAATTGGGAGAATTTTATAAAAAATTGGGAAAATATAAAAATTTGGAAGATTTGAAGAGAGAAAATAAAATAAAATTTTTTAAATAAATTAATAAATTTTTTGAAATATAAAGATATTGAAAATTAAATTTTTAAAAAATAGAAGAAGTGTAGAGATTAAGGAATTAAATTTGACTTTTCTATTCTAGTTAGACTTAATTTACAGCTATTTATTATAACTGTTCAAATTTTTCTGAATAAAAAAAATTTATAAAAAAAAATAGAGCTAGATAGCCTATTCATTCGAAAATAAATTTTCTAAAAAAAATTTTTTTTTTGATTTCAGCTAGATAGCTGACTAAAAATTTAGATTAAGATTCTACAAAAAATTCGGCTAGATAGCTAATGAATATTTTTCAATAAAAATTTACCTTTACTCCAGGCCAAAGATTGCAGTTTCACTATTATCGCTGGTTTGATGGGTCGCCATATCAAAAACAAGAAAAAAGAATAAATTAAATGTTGAATTAGTAGTTGTTTTTGAGAGATTTGTGGAGATGTTATGGGATTAGATGTTATTGTGTGTTGAACTTCGACTGTTGTGATGAGTGTTGTTTTAACTGTTGTTGTGTGGTGTTGTTTTTGTTGTTGTGAAGCTAACTTATATGTTGTGAAATTGGTGTTGACCTTGATAGGTCGAGTTCAGATTTTAGTTGGAATTGTAAACACAATTCCGGAGGCTCTATGGCCTTACTCCAAAAATTAACGGAATTCTTGATGTTATAATTCCGGGGGCCCTAGATGGCCAATATATTCGAAAACCGAATATAAAATTTATTTATTAAAAATAAATTAAAACATTTAAAAAGTATTAGAGAACATAACATAAAATGAATTAAAAATGATTATAAGATCGAGTGGGCGGGGCATCTTTCATCGGTTCTTTTTCGGCCGTGCAAGGCCGTGCCAGTCATTAGCACCAGCCATACCCAAAAGATCAAAATCGCATATAGACGTATATGCGACAACTGGTTCATTACCTAGTTTAGCACAAATAATTATAAAATAAGATTTTTTGGAACAAAAACATATTAGTAATAATTTTTATACCTATTCTTTCCTCATTAATTAATTATAATATTTTGTCGATAACATTTTAACTACTATTTATTTTCTTCTCTATAAATCCCTTCACGTTTACTACAATTTACATCACTTTTAGCCCTTAAACGAAAAATTTTTGAAAAAGGGGAGGGAAATAAAGCTGTTGTAGAACTTGAAGGTTGCTCTTCTCCTTTTTTATCCAAAATTTCTATAAATTTATTTTTATTAGAAATAATTTCAAAAATTATCTCCTTACCTGTTTTTCTCCTTTCTTTTCTTTCATTATTTAATTTATCTGTCTCAATTACATCATCAAAACTTTTACAATTTCTAATTGCTTTAGGGACGGTCAGCTTCTTTAAAAAATTTCAAATCAAACGTTATTTTACTGTCCCCCCCCCCTTGGGTTAATTTCACTAAATTTTTTTCTAAACCTGTTTTTGTTGTTTGTCTGTAGATAGAATTGAACGTAATTTTGCACCAAAATTAATAAGCATTTTCCCATCTGGTGTTAACATATCTGCATTTAATGGGCGGCATGGACTTATGAAAGTTTTTGAACGTTCTCTTCCTTCCATTATTTCTCTATTTTAATTAGAAATATTTGAATTTTTCTTTTAATTAATCATTTGTCTATTAAATACTTAACGGCGTGTAGGCCTAACTTTTTAAGGTGAAACTTCTAAATATTAGTTAACACACTAAAATAATTATTGGAATTTAAAATGTGGGGAATATGGCCAGAATTTAATGTAAAATATTTTGATTTTCTTTTATGGTAAAGGATAACTTAGAGGGAGCGATTGCATCTATTTAATAATGCTTATTGTTAGTTTTTTAAATTTATTACAATTGTTCATTTGCCACATTTACAGACATTCTTCGTTGTATTTCTTCATTTTCTTCTTTGTTATCAGAATTATTGTTGTTAGGCATTTCAGATTTTTAAATATTTTTTTAACATTTAAATTTCATTTTTTGTTTAAACAAAATAATTATTTTAGCTAAATATGTATAGTCTCTGTTATTGATTTTTATAAAAAAATTTGCTTTTATCTAACAAGCAACAAAGAATTAACCTGTCGGCACATAAGGGAATTGACAACTAAACAATAAATATTAAAGGCTTTAACTAATTTATTTTTCTTTTTTTTCTTTTTAATTGTTTTAGTTTTTAACGTTTACTTGCGTCATTGCGCGCTACAATAAGAAAATATTTAAATAATTGTTAGGGGATTAATGGGTGTTTTTTTCTAATTATGGGAAATAAGTGAAGTGTGTTGTTTAAATTGTTAGTTTAAAAGAAAATTTATAGAGGATTCACAATAAATACTCTTCTTATCTCTCGGGGGAATTTTCTTTTTGGGGATTTCTGTAAAAAATCGAGAATTAAGTCTGTTGTCATTTTTTAGTCTATTTTTCTGGACAAATCTTCTAATCTTTTATTTAATTTTATTTATCTGTTCTTTTATTTGTAATCTTTTAAAATTGAAATTTGGGAATGGTAGATATTTTTGGAGGAGGATATTACACATACCCTTGGGAGATATTTTGTGGAATTTTAAGAATTGTTTTTTATTTTAAGAATATTTGAGAAAAGTAAAACTTACAAATATTCTTCAGTCTGACCTTGATATATTTTTTTCTTTTGGTTTAAATAATTATATTGTCATCTTACCCTTATCCTTTTAAAAAATTCATAATAAGATTTGGCTCTCCACAAAAAATTATTTTTTTAAGGTTCGTTCAGACTTTAACAACTCAACAAATGTTTTGTCTACAAGAGGGTCTCTGTTTGCTGTTGATTCTTTACCTCCTTTACATCGTCAGGTATTTTTAAATGTTTAATGAAAATAAATTAATAGATTTTTAACAATGATTAAATTACATTATTGCGTGTCATTTGACTTTTATTTTTGTGATAAAATTTAAAAATGAATGAGTTAAAAATCTGAGAATTTAACAAAAAAAATTCTTAAATTTTTATCCTTTTCCCTTCTTTTTCAGATAATAATTGTTTTAACTCATGCCGAAGCATCTCAACCTTTATCTGTTGCCCACAGTCTTTGTTCTCGTTCTACTTCATTTCCTCAATTAAAGGATTGGTCTCCCTCAACAAATTATTTTCATTCTCAAAATCTTCCTCTTTTGATTGGAGAATCTGTTGGGGTTTTACATGGACCGATGCCTTTATTTGATTAGTTTTAAATTTGAGAAAAGAATTAAACTTAAAAGAATATTTTACTTTTACATGCTTGCCTTTTACTAAATACAGTCGGGCCTGATTGTAAAATAAATTATTTAAATTTATGATACGTCTTTAAAAAATGTTAGGCCATTGGGAGGGGATTGTGGGTATTTTACATTGAGCTTGTCTGTATTTACATTTTAATATTTAAAAATCTTTCTTGTGCAAATTTTCATTTGACCATATTTTTACAATTGTTTTGATTTTTAGATTTTTGATTAAACGTTCCCCAACTATTGACTTTTACAAATATAATTATTCTTTCTGATAGTAATGGAAATTATAAATTTACATTTTTTTGTTTAAATTTAAAAAAGTTTAAACTAATTTAAGGATTTTAGTTTAAAAAAATATTTAAAAATTATTTTGGATTTGCATAATTTACAAAATTTATATATTCTTTCTAGTTTAAACTTTTAATCATTTTCTTTCAAAAATTTTATTTTACAAAGCATATCAACTAAATAAAAGCATTTATTACAAATATTTTTATTTTTTTTTAAATTTATTTTAATTTAATCACTAAAATATTTTACTATTTATTTTTTGCCACATCTTTTTTTCTTTTTACGTTTTCCTCATGGCACTGCTTATCCGAAACAAGCAAACCTACCTATAAAATACATCCAATTTTGTATCCACCTCAATATAGACAATTTTTTCAACCTTAAGGTTATTTCCTGTAGCAAAGTTCGACCTTTAAAATTTTTCAAGTTTTTAAAGGTTTACATGTGATTATCATGTTTTTTAAGCAAAAATTTCAGACTCTAAATAACAAAAGAAATTATTTTTTGATTCTTCTTCCTTCAATAGTTATCCACGTTTTCACACGTTTTTAGTCTCCATTTCCCTCATTTTTCACAAAAATTCGCAAAGACTAAAAAATCTTCTTATAAAATATTTAAATTTAAAGGGTTTTTAAATGTTAATCCACAGCAATATTTTAAAAAGATTCAAGTGTTTTTTGACAATTTCTTTAATTTATTTAATTATTATTTTACTAAATAATTTAACTTCTTCTAATTCAATTAATTTTTCTTCTTCTAAAGGTTTGTTTTTAATTTTTAAATTTTTTTTTTAATTTTATGGGAAAACTTTCAAAAATTCATTTTTTGCTGAAAAAAGTAGTAAATTTATGGTTGCCTGAAATTTACGAATAAAATACAATTTAATTGGAATGGGAGGTCATTGGGTTTTATCTAGTACCGGGCCATAAAATTTACTTCAGTTCTTTTTACAACGGTGAAAAAAAATTTCAGGGGTAAAAGAGTGGAATTCCCCATTCTAGTCAAATTTCAACAAATTTGATTTTTTAGCACCTGTGAGAGTCCAAATTTGATGGGAAATTTGCAAAAGAAAATATTTTGAAAAAAAAATATTTTTAAATTCAAAATAAATTACAAAATATTTTTCAAGGTATGGATATTAAAGAAAATTTAAATTATGGAATAATCATCGATGCTGGTTCAACAGGTTCAAGGCTTTTTCTCTATGAATGGATTTCGAAATCTGATAAACAATTGATTGATATTAAAATTGTTAATGATTTGGAAGGGAAACCTGTGGTGAAGAAAGTAACGCCTGGATTGAGTTCTTTTGCTGAAAAGCCTGGTTTGATTTAATTTTTTTGGAAAATAAAAGGAAATTTATGGGGGAATTTCTTTCCTCTGTATTTAAATAATTTTGGCTAGCCATATGCAGTTTTTAAAAATTTTATAAACCAAACATTCTAAAGATAATAGATAGTCCCAGACGGGTCACCGAACTCTAAAAATATTATTGAACATATTACTTAGATTTACTTTTTCGTTAACTGCAAATTTAGGGAAATTTTTGAGAAACGAAAAGAAGGGGAGGCAAAACATTTAATTACTTAAATTAAATTATTTTAACTAGATGCTGCCCCAGATTATTTATTGCCATTACTTCAATATGCTTCTGAACGTATTCCAATTCATAAACGTCCAAAAACTCCTCTTTTTATTTTTGCAACTGCTGGAATGAGGCTATTGCCTTTAGAGTTTTTTTTTGAATTTTTTAAATTTAAAAATCTTTTATTTTTTTAGAAAACAAAATTCAATTATTTCAAGTTTGAGGAAAAAACTTCCAAAAATTATTGAATTAAAAATTAATCCAGAAAATATTAAAGTTATTACTGGAAAGTGGGGTGGGTAATTTATTTTTTATTTATTTTTACACCTCAAGGTGGAAGTCAAAAAAAAGTTTAAAGTTTTTAAAATTAAAATTTTGAATTTTTAACTTTGAGAAAATAATTTTTAAAAATTTATTTTTATTTTTTAGAAGGTATATATAGCTGGATTGCTGTAAATTATATGCTTGGACGGTTTAATTCAACAACAACAAGTTCTTTATCAATGAATACACAAGTTGGAAATAATATTGAAAATAATTTTAAAATATTAGAGAGGCAAAAAACTGCAGGTAAAAATTGTTTTTAAAAGATTTTTTTGGGGGAACAGAAATGTCGCGGATTGAGTAGAAATCGGATTGGGTTAATGAAATATTCTTTGGATTGAATTTTGGGTCGAGAAAAAGTCCGAGTTTCAAATAACTTGTTGACATCTCTGTTTGGGAATTTAATTAAAAATTAATTTTTAAATTTAAAGGAATGATAGATATGGGGGGAGCATCAACACAAATAGCTTTTGAACTCCCTCTTAATTTAAATGAACAACAAAGTCAAGAAGAAGACGAAAATATTCAAATAATTCAATTAATTTCTTCAACAAAACAATTTTTATTTAAAATTTTTGTAACAACATTTCTTGGGTTTGGAGTAAATGAAGGGGCTAAAAAATATGAAAAATTATTGTGGTCAAAAATTAATAATGGAAGGAATTTGTCTGAAAAGGAAATTATTTTGGATGGGTGTTTACCTAAAGATTTTTTGAAATTAACTTCTATTGAAGATGAGGAGGATGGACAACAATTTATTAGAAAAGTATGTTTATTTTTTAATAAAATTTTTTAAAAAATAATTCCCTTTGGGGAGAAAATTATTTCCAAATTAAATAGAGCCTCTTTTCCCCACCCCCTCAAAGTTTTAACTTTTCTTTGAATTTCCAAAAAATTATCAGAAGATTGATGATTATAGTTTGCCGTACCTCATGGGTATTAGACGCCGAGACTCTTGGTCTCGAGTCTTGATTCCAAGACTTCTTGGATTTTTTTCTCTCTTGAGTCTTGGAAAATTTTCGGTCTTGGACGTCTCTAATGGGTATCTGTATTTTTTGGTATTACGATACAGAATACGGTACAAAATTCCTATCTCTATTGATGATAGTCGTTTCCAATTTTTTATTTTTACTACTTATTATAGCCTAATTTTTAAAAATATTTTAGGGTGATGGACAGTGGGATAATTGTGTTCAAGATATTGCTACTTTAGTATATTTTATATTTTATTTTAATTTCTAAAATTTCTCTTTCAGATTTTTGATAAGCACAAAGAATGCCCAAAAACTAAAAAATGTTTTTTTGGCGGTGTAAAAATCCCTAAAGGAGTTTCTTTATCAGATTTTGAATTATATGGATTTAGTGAATATTGGTTTAGTGTAGATGATGTTCTTTCTTTGGGTGGAATTTATGATCATGATATTTTTGAAGAAAAAGCTAAACAATTTTGTAGGCAAACATGGAGGGAAATTAAGGTTTTTTTAATTTTATAAATTAACAGTTCCTAATTACTCTCGAAATTGTTGTCAACATATATAAAAATTCGGAGATTTCCTGAATACCACCTATCCACTTTTAGAACCGGTTGTGATCGGAATTATTCGTTTAAATTATATTTTAAGTTGTTGTATGAAGCTAAGGAAAGGGTGTTCGAAATTTTGAAAATTTTGTGACCAACTATCCGTAAATCTGTTGTTTTTCTGTCCATAATCATTTTAGTATATTTTTTCTAAAACTATTCTTCTCTTAAAAGAAAAAAGTTCGTGCAAAACAATATCCAAAAGCAGATCGTGACAGAATTGAAACACAATGTTTTAAATCAGCATGGATCCATGCAATTTTACATAATGGGTTTTATGTAGAAGAAAAAAGAAATCATTTTCAAAGTGCTTTCAAAATTAAAGGACAAGAAGTACAATGGGTAATTTTTATTTAAAAATTTATTTTTTAATTTATCCATTTTAAGGCTTTGGGGGCAATGATTTATCAAATGAGAGACTTTCCAGTTAAAGCCAGTGGATCAATGGAATCAAGGTGATTTTAAATAAACCCCCCGGAGAAGACACTTGGATTTGAAAAGAAATTGTATCTTATGTAGAGTGTACCCTAAATAGAAGGTATGGCTTAGGCAGTTCCCCGGCCCAGTGGATAACAAATTTAAAACTATTCCGTAGAATAAGTCTGATTGTAGTAATATTTAACAATTGTCTTTTTTCCAAAATTTAGATCATCTATTCAATTATCAAGTTACACTTGGATTATTCTTTATTTATTTTCTTTTATTATTGTTGTTGCTTTTATTTGGAAAACTTATCAAATTAGGAAGAAACAATTAAATGGAAATTACAGATTATATCGTTATAGAAGGCTAGACAGGCAATTAACTCAAAATATGGCATAATTAAACCCTCAACAATTTAAGAAAAGTTTCTTTAAAATATAATACTTCAATGCGGCAATATAACTTTTTTAAATTTAATTTTAACAACTGCAAAATAATTGACACTTTTTGACTAATCTTTGTTTCCCGGTATTTATTTTCTGACTCATGTTTCATTTTTGATCGAATAAATAGTGGGGGTGACTTATGGGGTGTATCCAAGTTTCTCATAACCTTCTGCTATTGAAATTGGGGTAGTTTAACAATTCAGTTTTTTTACTATATCCATTTTATCTCCCCCCTATGTATAAAACAAACACAACCATTGACAACATAACTCATCTCTGACATAATTTATTTGAAATGTTACTATTTAATTTCCTGTGATATTTTTTACATAAATTAGTATTATTTCTGTCATATTATCTCAAATGTCTAAAATTTATATGTATAAATTTTTTCTGTTAATATTTTATATAAAATACAACAAAAGTCATTAAAAAGTTATTTTCTTTTTTAAATTTTTATTGGAATATCACATTAAAATATTTTTATATAAACTAAAGTGTATTCATTTACAGGCTAAATTTACCTCCCTTTGAATATGTTGCATAAATTCAGCGTATGAATGCGACGAATCAGTCCTATCCTGAATTAGTCTGCTAGCAAAAAGCTCTCTTTGTGGGCTGTCGTTTCTAAAAATTAAAATAAATGCATCGATGGAAAATGCCTGTTTTTAAAATATTTTAAAGTGTTTTAGGTTTGAAAGGGATTGCGGGGTTGTTTTTAGATGGAATTTTAAATTTGTAATTAAATTAGCTTAAATAATTATCCAGACCTTATAACAACTATTGGTGCATATACATTCCATCGCTGATCTTGCAAATGTTGAAGGAAGGCTGTAATTTGTTTACCCTGCGACGTTTCTTCTTCTAATTCAATCTTAAAAATATTTAAAAAATTATTTTAAAAAATGTTGAAAAAATAACAAACATCTTCATCCAACTTTTCAAAACAATTAACGCCAAAAAGACCACTTATTGTTTTAGGGTTAGCGCCAGAACATACATATAAATATACTGATGTTCCTACATCAAGTAAATATATGCCTCCATTTGAGATTTGTTCATAGCTAAAATAAAAATAATTAAAATATTCTTTTAATTCGAACCTGGGCGGTAAGCGTTCTGGATAGATTTGAGCATGGTCATTTTCGATCACCTTGGAATAATATAGACTCAACAATTTTATATAAAAATTATAACAAGTCCTAATTTTTTGTCTGCTTTTCCTTTAAAAAAGCTAATAAAGTTAAGAAATTTACCGGTTGTTCCACAAAATTGTGGATAGAGTACAATGCCGGACAAACTTCCATTAAGAGAACCTCTATCCCAACAGTTTTAAACAGCAAAAGAGAAGCCATTCTTTCATCCATTGAAGCTTTTTGTGCACCAGAAAATGCTCTCTATGTAAAATAATTTTTCTTTAAATATTTAGAAAAATATTTACTTACATGTTTAAGTAATCCAAGTACGTAAATTGGCATGTATTGAAGTCCTCCTTCTGCTGGCATTCTTAATGCACTGCTTGTTTGTCCCAAAATTCGTTGATAACCTGCCAAAGCATCTACGACAGCGTTAATTAATGCTTCTCTACAGTCAGACAAATCAGAACCAGAAAGCGCTCGTTCAGTTGCTAAAAAATTGAAATATTTGAATGTATTTTTCTATTCCAAATGTCTTGTTTTAGGATTTAGCTCTTTCCTTACCCATTTTTGAAAGAAGAGAGATTGTTGTATTTATATCTACAGCAGAATAAACATGCGTTGTGTTTGTCAAAACAGGTAAACTAAGTGTATGAACTCGAATTCTACGATCACCTAAAAAAATTTTTTTTAACTGATAAAATTGTTAGAATTGTTTCAAACCTTTTGTTGAAGTGTAGAGAAGAGCAGCTTGAAAGCAAACATGGCTAGAAGTCAAAGTTTCATCAAGTTTTATTTGTACACCTAAAGCAGAGTCTGGACTGACATTTGGCAGCGATAAAAGATCTGTTGACCGTACAAAGAAATTTCCATAAAAAGAATGCAGAGAAACGCCTATTTAAAAAAATTCAAAAAATTCGTTTCCTCCCAAAAAACCTTTAGAACAACGTATCCTCAACACAGCTTCCAATCCCAATTTTCTTGTGAAATATCTGTGTAAAGTCATTTGAAGACGTTTAATTTCAGCTTGACCTCTCACAAAATGAAATTTTGGAAAGTGATAAACAGTCCCACTACTAAAACGAGAAATGTCTGCTGAAAAATTTGAAAGAAATTTTTTAGTAAAAATTAAAAATTCAACCCAAAGTAGGAAGATCAACATTTCTTTCACCAATCGCAAAAAGGTCAATAGCAATTTGTTTTCCTGTGCATTCCAAAGCAAATGTTCGATAATAATCAACTTGAGGTGTAAATTTTAATTTTGAAGACTAAAAAGGGTTAAAATTATTAAATTTATTTTCTAAAAAATATTAAAAATACCTTAGAATCATCACGTAATTTGAGAGCACCTAGCCCAACATTAGGTAATGATGAAAGCATAACTGTCACACGGCCACCAATTTCTTCCTAAAATTGAAGAAATATAAAGAACTAAAAAAGGAAAAAAACATACTATTAACTCCTTTGTCACAGCCAGAGCAGACCCAAGACAATTTGAAGAAGAAACTCCATGATCAAAAATACCAGGTAGTTTTGAAATAAATTTTTTGATACTCTAAAATAAAAATTAAAAAGTATTTAAAAAATTAACTAACCAATTTAAATTCTTCAAGGGGAACAACTAAACCAGAACAAACTGGAGGAAAACTTTCTAAAAAAATTAATCAATTATCAAAATTTCAAAAACTAATTAATAACCATCAATATCAAATTCAATAATATGTTTAGGTTCCGATGTAGAATCCTCGAACTGAAAGAAATGTAGAGCAGAGTCAAAGCCCATAAAGCCAATAAGTGCATTTTCGTTACCAGGAAATCTATCAATGTCAATTGCCAATTGTTCGGCAAATATATGCAAATAACCACAATCAACAGCATTCGAGCTTACATCAAGTAAGAAAAAGTAGACTGGAGGTTGCGGTTCACGAAGCTAAAAATTGAGAATTTTGGTATGTTATGAAAGAAAATAAGAGAATATAAAACATTTTTTACCCTATATATATACCCAAATATTTTTAAATCAAAGTAAAAAATAAACAAACCATATATTCTGTTGGGGCAATATATTCAATAGTAGTTTCTTGTAATTCTGGTCTTCTCCCTGGATCACCAAATGATTTGGTCTGTGGATCCCACAAGAATTCTTCTGGTACTATAAAAATATTTCTTTAAATTAAAACTTTATTCAAACACTTACAATCATTCGCTCGATAACACAAATTACATTTCCAATGTCTAGAATCCATAATAAAAACATAAGGGTTTATATAAGTCCGGCAATATCGACATCTTGTAATAACTGTATGGATTACTTTCAGGCCCTATAATTTTATTGACTATTTAAGAAATTAAAAGAAGTAAACCTTCATATCTCTAAATGGTTGAATATGCAATCCAAGTGGTAATCTGCATTTGTCCCATAATTCCTGAGTGTCTGGAATGCCAGCGAGAGAACAAGAAAACATTTTATTTTTAATAAAAAAAATTTTCTCTGAAACTAAAAATTTTAAGAACAAAAAATCGGAAAAAGCCGGATCTAACTATAAGAAAGCTCTTTGGATTCGAAAAATATCGTTTAATGAGGTGTATTCTAAATAAGGGATATTACTTGAGCAATTCGTCAAGAAAAGTACTTTAAATCTGGTACTGGAAGTATCGTATAAAAAAAGTGAAAATCAAAAATAATTCAGTTTCTCTCAAAAATTCGTCCCGGCTACGCGACTGAAAATACAAAAATTTCTCAATTTTTTTATGTCAAAGTCCTCGAATCACTAATTTCAGTAAAATACATTAAGAGTAAATAACTCTAAAAATTTCATAAAATTTCAAAACAAGAAACCATTCATTTTAATCAACAAAATAAACAATTTTTAACCATTTCAAAAACAATTCTTTATTCCCCAAATGTCACATATTTAAGCCCTGACTTCTTTCATTCGAGCCTTTTCAATTTTAGCCTGTCTAGCTTGAGAACGTTGGGACATAATTCCACCTCCCCAATTCTTCTTAATTTCATCTCCACGCTCATTAAAGTTGTTAAGAGCAACATCAGCAAGATTCTTTAATGCAACGCGGTCTTCACTGAAAAGTATTTTGAATTAAAAAATATTGGTACCCCAAGAAAAGTATTTTCTAATTAAAACTAACGGATTAACATCGCACAAACAAACAGCTGCGGCAGTCTTTCGATGTACAACAGTCCCGAGGCGTGCCTTCCCTTTAACCAAAACATAAGGTACGCCAAACTTGCGACACAAAGCTGGCAAACAAATAACAATTTCGATTGGATCAACATCATGAGCAATAGCCACCAAACTAGCTTTTTTATTTTCAATTAGCTTAACAACGTCTTTAATGCCAAAGCGAACAGTTGGTGGACGTTTTGTCACGACTTCTTGCTTTCCTTCAACGCGGTCTTGTGCGCGATTGCGAAGACGTTCTTTCTTTGCTTGGCGAGTTTCAGGACTATATTTATCGAGAAGCTTGAAGAGTTGAGCAGCTAATAATAAAGATTACCATAAACGTAAGTAATAAAGTTAAAATAAACCATTTGGCTTGTCCAAAGTATATTTGAATTGATTAATTGGTGGAGGAATCTTTAAACGTTTCTCAAGTACAGCACGTTGTCGCTGAAGACGGACATATTTTGGCCAACGAACAAAACGAGTCAAATCACGTTTAGGCTGAATATCTTGTCCTGTAAAAAAGAAAAAGGGAAATAAATAAAAATTTAAATGAAATACCAATAGCAAAATTTCTTGGTCGTTTTTCAAAAAGCGAAACTTTGGCTGGCTTTTTCGCTTCTGCCTTTTTCATTCCGGCAGGAAGAGCGGCAACCTTCTTTTTTGCTGGCTTCTTAACCTTAATTAAAAGTTTTAATTTTAATCATTTAATTTATTAAACAAACCATTATTTTGTTGTAGAAAGTTTAGACAAATAAGAAAATCTAAATTAAAATATTTAAAGTTACGAAAAATAAAGACAAAAGAAAAATGCCCTATGAGAAGTATAAGGGAAGAAAATATATAAATTCCCAGGGAGTCAGATCTAAAATTTAAACTACAGGCAACAATCTAAATCCTTTCATGGCATTACAGATCTCATGATTAGAAATATCAAGAAATATCAAGGCCAAACCTTCACGTTTAACAAAAAAAATCGATGTGTCGTTTTATCATTTGACATTTTGTATTTTGAAATAAACTTAATTACCGAAATCGAAAGGTTAAATTACGAAATATCAACTAAAAGTAAAATTTATTTTGGCAACATTTCACTAATTTTATTTTTTACGACATTTTTTATCTTTAATTTTAGTTTTGTTGTACTAAACAAATTCTAATCTCATTTAATTATAAAATAACTTCTTTTGTAAATTTAGCAGAACAAATGTTAAATGGTTTGTTTTTTTTTTGTGTGTTAAAATAATTTCTTTCAATATTTTCAGAAAATGGACATCCTTTATGGAGGTCAACACCTCCTAGAAATGGCCAACAAGATGAACAAAAAACAAACGTTCAACCTAGCGGTTCTCCTACCTTTTTACCTACAGAATTTAAAATTGGTGGAAACGCTGGGGCACCTCTCACACGTGCTGAGAATCCTGATGGAAAAAAGGTATCTTATTTGATTTTTGGTCTCATATTTCGTAACATTTTTATTTTTGCTCGTAGTCCTACTTCGTACCAGGTACGAGTGCGAATTTTAGTACGAGCATCTAAGCACTAATGACCAGACCTGCTCACGGATACTGATTTTGGGCGGATATCCGCATGCACTTTGATATTATGTTTCCATATTTGTATCCATGAGCAGGTCTGATTATGACTAGCTTTGTTCTATCTTTTTAGATTTTACTATAATTCTATTCTGAATTTAATTGGGAGGTTATAAATTTTGATTTATTTCTTAAGGTGATCTCGAATGGTTGTTCAAGGATACATCGGATTTTAACGGATGAGGAGAGGTTTCGAGGATGTAAAACACGTTGGACAGAACTCGAAGTTCACGGTTTTTATTCAAAATATTTTTTTATTCTTTTAACTTTTTAGGACGTGTCAAAAACATTTCGTCTGGTTTATTTGAAATGCGCCATTTAACAGCTCTTTTCCTTGGAAATAATCAACTTCAAGTAATACCTTCTGGAATTTCACAACTTTGTAATCTTACTTTGTTGGACCTTTCACACAACAAAATACGAAATCTACCTAAAGAGATTGGAGATATGGTTAGTATTTTTTATTAGCTTTCCTTTTTTGAACAAATTATTTGAATCATAACTTAAAAAAAATATTTTTAAGATTTCTCTCTGCCATCTCTATTTAAATTCAAATCAGTTAAGAGTGTTACCTTATGAACTGGGGAAGTTATTTCGGTTGCAAACTTTTGGTTAGTTTTTATTTTTAAATTCTTTAATATATTTTTTTAGCATTGGCACACAACCCTCTTTCTCCAGAAATCAGCAAAATTTATCAAGATTTAAATGGAGACAAGAAATTATTGCAATATTTATTAGATCATCTTGCTTTAAATATTATTCCGCCTCCAGAACGAAATTGGATTGCAGCTAGAAATATTGATCCGGACAAACCTATTGGTTAGTTTTTCTTATGCAATTTAAAAATAAAATTGAATTTTAGCTACATTTACCATTCTTTGTTACAATGTTTTGTGTGATAAATATGCCACTTCAAATCTCTACTCTTACTGCCCACAATGGGCACTTAATTGGGAGTGCAGAAAACAATACATCCTCAAAGAGATTTTCAATTATAGCGCTGATATAATTACATTACAGGTTTTTTACAATTTAAATGCTAGTAAAAATTATGTTAATTTAAAGGAAGTTGAGACTGAGCAATTCAAAACTTTATTTCAACCAAAGCTGGAGGTGGAAGGATATTCTGGCGTATTTTACCCAAAATCACGGTCAAAAACTATGAATGAAGAAGAAAAAAAGTATGTCGATGGATGTGCAATTTTTTGGAAGAAAGACAAGTTTGTTAAATTTATTATAATTTTATAATGTGAAAACATTCTACGGTAAAAAATTTCTTGTATTAAAAACCTCACAAGAATATATTTTTGATTTTACTTTTTTTCAAGTTTATTTTGGTGTAGTGGTTTCGTTTTGTGTTTAGAAGAGTTTTTAAGCGGGTTCGATCTTTTCGGATTACAAATTATTTTCGCGAACTAGATTCATGTTTCCTAATGTTGTTTTTACATATTTTTTATTAGTTATAAACTAATCTATTTTATTTTAAAGGTTTGAAATGGAAAGAAATCAACCAATTGAATTTACAAAAGTAGCAATTGAAAAAGCACAAGCACATGAAAATATGCTTAATCGAGTAATGCCTCGTGACAATATTGCTTTGGCAGCTGTTTTGCGTATTAAAGACAACCTTTATGGACGTAAGTATTTGTTACTTAAAGCTTTTAATATTTTAATTAGCTCATCGAGTACCTCCTAACACAAATGATAATGTTAGCGGAAGTCTTTTGGTTGTCTGTACAGCACATATTCATTGGGATCCAGAATTTTGTGATGTAAAATTAATTCAGTCAATGATGTTAGTTCACGAATTGCAAAAATTGTTGGATATTGTTGCCGTAAAATATAGTTTAAATGTTCAACAGATTCCTGTTTTGATATGTGGAGATTTTAATTCTTTACCTGATTCTGGTAAAATAAAAAATTTGAAGAAATTCTTAAAATTATTTTTAGGTGTTGTTGAATTTTTAAGTAAAGGAGCAATATCAAAAGATCATCCAGATTTGAAAAGTTTTAGAGAGGAAAGCTGTCTAAGTTGTTTATCATCAGATTTGAAGGATCAAAGAAATTTTACTCATTCACTACGTCTTGATAGCGCTGTTGATACGTTAGTTAAAAAGTGGAGAATTTAAGAATGTATTTAATTTTCTTTTTATTTTCTAGTGCACAGATTCCGTACACCAACTATACGTAAGTTAAAATTATAAAAATTGTACAAGACTACTTATATTTAATATTTTCTCAGGCTTGACTTTAAAGGAACGATAGATTATATATTTGCAACACCGCAGTCTTTGGCACGTCTTGGTACTCTTGGCCCACTTGATTCCACTTGGGTTTCTTTTAAATTTTCCCAATTTTAGTAATTTTTATTTTTAAGGTTCAACAGAACAAGTTTGTTGGTTTTCCTCAACCACATGTGCCTAGCGACCACATTCCAATAATGGCACAATATGCAGTTATTCCGGCATCACACCAAAGATCTCTGCCGCCTATACAGCACTATGGATCGTCACATTCGGGAGGGTTTGGTGCTATTGGAAGATGATGATGCTTACTTTCTTTGGGTATTTTTACTTTTTATTTTCGGGGAATTTAAATAAATCTGCATAATGTTTGTATATTGAGTTCTCTGGCAAATCCAATAACATATAAAAGCAAATATAGGGAAAGAAATGTAAAGGAATTTATAAATATGATCCGAAACTTACAATTAGTTATGATTTTTGGGTAAGTCCTTGGTCCGAATAAACTCAAAACCTACTGGGAGATTTTTCAAGGTCTAAAAATTTTAATGCCCACTCCCCTTCTCTTCATGCTTCGGAATTAAAGGATCTATATTGCAATTTTTGAGTTAATAACTTTTAAAAATGTACTACCAATAAGTATTTTAAATTAAATAATTTTCTAGTGAATGCAACATCACCCTTCAATTTACTACAGTCAAGTATTTACACTTCTCGGCCAAAAAATGTACAAAGGTTTTCTTTGTTCCTCATTTCATCTTTTTATTCACCTCGTGGCTGTCACATATACATCGTCTTCTCCTTTTTTTTAAGTGTAAAATTCCCTTTCTTACCACCTACCCCTCTTATCGTTTAATCAGCTGCCGTATCATCATCATGTTTATTTTTACTTTTATTTTTTTTTAATTCCTATGTTAGTTTATATATTAAATTTAAAAAAGAAAATAGCCACCAATTTATTGTATTTTCAACGAAAAAATTTTGAGAAATTATTTTTTAAGGCTGGGGGCATTTTTTAAATAACTAAAACGACCTTTTTTCTCATTTATATTAATTAATTATTCCTTTTGCTGTGTATATATTTTGCTTGTGATTACAACTATTTCTAATACTAATTTTAATTCTTATCGTAAAAATTTGCACATTTGATATTTTCAGTTTTTTAATTTTGATAGAAAACGGGCTTAAATAAAAAAAATCCTCAAAAGCTAAAAGAAATTGATATTTTATTGTGCATTTTAAAAAAGAAAAAGTGAAAATAGCAAAAATGCCTTTTAAGCGGTCTGTGCAAAACAGGAGCGTAGCCATCCTTTTCACGAATATGTGGGACATATCGGGATATTTCAATGTACGAACGGTTACCCTACTGATTCTGGGACCTACGGACTGGTTCGATAGTACATTGCCCTATTGAAAGAGTACTACCGAATTCGGGTCGGGTAACTGCTCGTATTTTTCTCACACCAATCGCGATATATTCGCACACGAACTTTTCTGGGTTTCAAATGGCTAGGCTCCTGTTACGCCAGTAGAGTTTGTGAGATTATCCTAGAACCTTAAGTAAAAGCGAGTGATGGGATATCTTAATTAATTTGAAATGTTGTGTTGTTAACGTTGTCTTACTCTTCAGCACTTGCAGACGCATCTGAAAATTTACGAAAAATTATTTTATCAAAAGCGATCAAATTTAGTGATCAAAAAATAGCTTTTTTATTTCCGTTTCTGTCAGATAATGACAGAAACGGCACAGCTATTAAAAATTACAATTTTAAAATCGAGCTTGAACTCGAAAAGTCGAATTCAAATTTTGGGGTTAACATATAATGGAAATTACCTGATTAAACTCAGAACGATCGAAACAAGTGTACATATCAGTACAATGGCAATCACTATGATAACCCATGTCTGAAGCTTGAAGCAGCAGTCTAAAAGTTTAACAGAATGAAGGTTATTTTTTTATAAAATTTACCAGTCAAGAGTTGACCACAGCAATCATAGTAGTGAAAGACTGAAATTAAAGAGGTTTATCTATTTACGAAAATAAGAACATTACCAGAGCTGTCATCGCCTAAAAATAAAATTCCTTTTTTAAAAATTAAATTTTAAATTACAGATTTTGCCGACGCAAACCTTGCTGCCAGATTTTGGGCTAAAATCATCTTTATCGATTGCAAAAGAAAGGCTCCAAAGAAATGGTATAAGAAGAACAACCAAAGGCAAAGACGTGTAAGGCATGTTTTGTAAAGGTGTAAGTTTTTTTAGTATCTCTGAAATTTTGATTGAATTTTTAAAGGGGGTTAACTAAAAATTAAAAAATAAATTAAATTATGATCACAAAACTCTTTAAAATATTTAAAATGAATGTTAAAAACGCTTATTGGGCAATTAAAAATAAAAAAGCGGAGGAGGGGCTTTGCTTTGGCGTGTGATATTTTACAGAGAATTAAACGAAGAGAATTAGCACAGTCAATTTTATTTAAATAAAAAACAGTTTGCTGTTTTCACAACTGATTTGAATATAAAGTTAAAAGAAATGATTCATGTTAGTTGGGGGGCTTGTTGTTAAAGTGTTTTTATGTAGATTTTGAGAAAAAACATTGGTTAGTAGAGGTTTAAAATTGATAGGTCAATTTGAATTTCAAAGGTTAAGGTTTGTTTAACCACTTTATTTGTCACTTTCTGATATTAGAGTTCGAACTTTTCAGTTTTTTGTTTCTAGAGTTTGTAGTCTGATCTACTCAGATGGATCAAGGCCAAAAATGTAATAGTTGTCCAGGGCTGCGCGGTTGCCAAAAATGTATACTTCTATCTGTTCTCCTCATTTTACGTTATCTCCTCCATTTGTTTTCCTTCATTTGAGTCTGACTTTAAGAATATTTTTCACAAAGAGTAAATGGGCTTCATAAAAAATAATCTAAAAAACAATTAAAACAAATTTCAGATTATTTATGTTATGTAAATCTTTTTTATTTAATTTATTTAAACAACAATTATTAACTAAAAACCAAAAATGTTGTTCAAGATTAATGTCATATTATCCAGTAAATGACCAAGTTTTTGGTTTAAATGAAGAACAGAGACAAGTTTGTTTTTATTTGTTTTATTTTTTAATTTTTTTAGTTGAGGGAAACAGTCTCAAAAATTTCTCAAAAAGAGTTGGCACCTTTTGCTAGTGAAATTGATAAAATGAATGGATGGGATAAATTGAGGGATTTTTGGAACATTTTGGGACAGAACGGACTTTTGGGGATTACTGTTCCAGCAGAATATGGAGGTTCTGATTTGGGGTATATGGAACACGTTATTGTTATGGAGGTTTGTCTTTAATATTTTAAATGGAGATTCGAGCCTCATTTTATCGAACCGGGCCGTTCGAATCTTTTTCGGGCCAAAATTCGATGCCCGGTTCGATCTACCGAAACGGGCCGGCAGCCCTAAATTTGAAATTCTTTTGAACCAGGGAAGCAGTCAAGGGGATAGAGGCTGCAAAACAGTTGTCATTTCAATATTTTTTTTTAAATTTTATATCCACAAATGCAACACTCTTCCAAAATTATTTCTAAAATAATTTTTATTTTTTTTGCAATTTTAAGGAGCTTTCCCGTGCTTGTGGCGCAATAGCCTTAAGTTATGGTGCCCACTCTAATTTGTGTGTTAATCAAATTCGTAGACATGGTTCTAATGAACAAAAGTCTAAATATTTACCTCCTTTATGTTCTGGCGAATGGATTGGGGCCTTGGCAATGAGTGAACATGGAGCTGGTTCTGATATAGTTTCTATGGTTTTTTTTAATTTAAAAAATTAAATTTATTTTTTAAATATTCTTTAAAGTTTTAGAAATTAACGGCACGCAAAACTGGCGATGGAAAATATTTTTTGTTAAATGGGTCAAAAATGTGGATTACTAATGGACCTGATGCTGATGTTTTGGTTGTTTATGCTAAGGTGGGGGAAAGGGAATTTTTTAAATTTATATTAGTACGAGCGGTAAGGGGCCGCTGCGCGGCCCCTTACCGCTCTTTATAAGTTTTCAAAGTTGTAATTTATTTGCTGCAAAGTGCATGAAAAGAACAAACGATTTTATTGCTCTGTTTAGAGCTTATCTTATGTTTAAAAGGGGTTCGCGTGTAAACAATGTATTTTGAGAACCTAGGGGTTTTGAGGGGAGGAGGTTTCACAAATTTGGATATAGTATAGTATACCGGTGGAAAGGATTCGATATAAGACCCATACCATTCTTTTCGTCTCAGCGTGCAAAGACGAACGTCTTTTTTCCGGTGATGCCTGTGGACCGAGATATAGGTCTCCGAAAATCGGAAAACCATAGTGGGGATAAGCACAATTTTGGGGTGAAAAATTCGATTTTTTGAATGATAGCTCATTCGTAAGAGATTTTCGAGCTGAATCGAATGACACCAAAATCAGCTCGAGATCTTAATTCTGAGCCAAGATAAAGAGGCTCAAAATGGTCAACGTGTACTTATGGGCGTCGGCGAGGCGCTTGTGCAAAACCCCGCGCTTCGCGCAGGGTTTTGCGGCACGCGCCTCGCAGGGAGTCTACGGTCGCTGGGTTCTGGGCTCGTAACTTAATCCTATTTCTTTTTACCTATTCTCAGCTTTGAATGCCGACCTACCCTCAGTAGCAACACAAAAACTTTTATTAAAGGAATGTTAAGTTGTTCATAATTTTGTTCAGAATCATCTTATCGTGCTGATTTTGATGTCATTTAACTCAACCCGTCGAGCTCTTTTAAATGAGCTATCATTTGTACTATTGAATTTTTTATCCAAAATTCGCCTCTCTAGTTGTTTGGATTTGTGGATTTTATTGTCTAATTTTATTTATCCATCCCTTTTTTCTTTGATCAAGACATTTAATATGCTTGCTGTCTTGGTAGTTTTATCTGCCTTGATAGTTTTACTCTGCCTTTATAGTTTAATAAGATCAAGAAGGCTTTATGGATATATTAGGAAGAATCCCCTGATATCCTTCGTTATCTTTTGTTTTCTCTATAAGTCCTATTATTCACTCCAAATCCCTAAATATCCACGATATCAATATGCCCGGAAATTTTATAACACAAAAACGATATGGCACTCGTTGTTATTCTGTGATTCTTGGTTGAAAAGGTTGCAAGAAAATGATAGACATTTGATTCGCCTGTGTTTTGCATTTTTCCCGTTTCCCTCCAAAACAACAGATATTTTTCTTAACTCTTAAATTAGGATAAAAGACGATTTGTAGGGATCAAAAACGTTTGCATGGGGTTGAACGGGTATCAAAAATTAAGAAGCATATATCCAAATTTGACCAAATATTTGATGTAATTTGTTTCTGTACAAACTCAAAAACTACTTTCCTTACTTCGTAATTTAATATTTTAGAAAAGCTGCTGGACTATAGCTATTTCTCTTTTTTGCTAGCGAAAAGGTTTTTCGGCGGCTGGGAGTGACATTTGGTTTCTACCTCGACATTTGGTTTCTACCTTGTACCCCCAATATCTTGATCTTCCTCTTAGTTGCTTGAATCCCTTGTGATCCCTTTTAATCCCCGAATACGTTGTTAGCCCTTAGTATCAACGAATTCCTTGATCTTTCTGTTTATACATAGAAATCTCTCCGTTACACCCTATATTAATGCCGTTCTGTTTATTCCTTCGGAACTCTTGTGTTCCCTATTAACCTACAACACCCTTGTTCTATCTGATTATATACAAATTTCTTGCTATCTCTATTTTGCCAAGAAATCCCCTGTTGTTTTTGCTAATCCTCTTTTATCTTGTTTTCCATTTTGAGTTTTTCCTTTTACTTGCTCTCACTTCTCCCTTTTTCCCCTCAAAATCCCCTCCTAATTTTGTTTTTCGCAAAAACAGATTTATGTGAATGCCTTAATATCTGATGATTTCTGTAGATACCTTTTTGAAACAAAATCGAATCTTTAATAGAATTGGCAATAACATTATCCTAAACTAAATACGGTAGAAATATGGTAAACAATTAAAATCAGAACAAAATTAAAAGGTAAAAACAAATTAAAACAAACAAACATCAGAAAAAACTTCTCAAAAAACTTCTCAAAAACAGAACAAAAGCAGACAATAAAACGAAAATTTCTGCGCGTTCATAAAAATTTAATTAATCATTTTCTTGAGATTAAGGAGATTCAAAAGCTATCTGTAAATCCAAAATCTGACAGTTTGTAAAATTTTTGTTTTTTCTTTTCAAAAAATTTGTATTTCTTAAAATACAGTTTTTTTGAAAATAGAAAAGAACACAAAACCGGTCCGCTTTTGTTCAAGAACTTAACTTTTGTTCTAATTCCTAACAAATTTAAATTATCACAAAACCATAAAAATGCGGAGAGGTCAAACTTTCGGTGTTTACTGATAAAACTATTTAACATGGTTTAATAAAGATAAATAGTTTGTAAAAAATGAATTATTGAAAAATAATTTTGCGATAATAAATCTATAACTGTTTAACAACCGCCGCTTACTACCCAAGTCGCCAGCTATTTATCTTTTTTCTCCCCTTAAATCCACTGTATTTGGGTCTGGAAATTGTGCTAACTTAAAAGGTGCTCTATTAAAGTTTCATAGTTGCGATATAATGGCTGCGTTTTATTTACAAAAATAAGTGTGTGCGATTATATGGCACACGGCCGGTAATGCTGCGATTAAATGGCGGACGGCTGGTTGTTTATTGTTTACAGTTAAATTTCAAGCAAAAATTGGAGAAAAACAACTTTCTTTGTGAAAAAGTGCTAAGAGAACATTTACGCGGCTGTGTTAGAGAATTTTATTCTCTTTATTTTTCTCTTTTATTTTTAAAGTCTTTTGTTTATTTTTCTCTAAGTTAACATTAAAAAATTTTCGCTTTAATAAAAATTCACTTTTTAAGAATGAAAATTTGTAAACAAAAAGTATTAACTTAGTATAGTTAATAATTGTCGGTGTGTTTTTATATTTAAAAAGTCCTTTAGGGATAATTTGAACTTGCCTAGCTAAATGATTGTGGTGTAGTGGTAATGTGTTTGCTATTTTACATTTCTATAGAGGTTCGATTCCTCCTGCCCTATAATTTTTTATATACTCATTTTACTTTTTAAATTATATTTACTTTCTCCTTTTAAAGACATTTTCGGGAATATTTAATTATTTTACCGTAATTTTTTATTAAATTAACATATTTTGTTATTCCGTTAAAAGCTTTTTGATTAAATCCATTTTCTGTTTGTTTTTTATATATCCTGATACCTTTTAATATTTTTTAAAAGTCCTTTCAGTTACTTCGTGCATAATTCAAATAAAACGGAAAATAATTAGAGAATAATTCTATTAAATATGTATTTTTTGTTTTTACATTACAACATCATTATAAGATATAGAATTTTTAAGCCTCGAGAATTTCTTTTTAAATTAATGTTTTACATAAGATAAATAAAATTAAAATATAATTTTTTATTTTTAGACAAACCCAGAAAAACATCAACACGGCATTAGTGCTTTTATTATTCAAAGAGATTTTCCTGGGTTTTCGACGGGTAAAAAACTTGATAAACTTGGAATGCGGGGATCTAATACTTGTGAATTAATTTTTGATAATTGTGAAGTACCTGGTGAGTTAATTTTTAAGAATAAAATGGGGGGAAGTGTGAAGGGATGACTATTCTCGATTTTTTCTTATAATCAAATTTCTTAGAAAAATATTTTCTGATTTATAGTAGAATATTTCCCAAAACAAAAAATCCAATTCACTTTTTTTTGAAAATTTCCTTATTTTTTAATAATTTTTTTAACATTTTTAATCTTTTAAATTTTTTAGTAGAAAATGTCCTTGGAATTGAAGATAAAGGTGTTTATGTATTAATGTCTGGTTTAGATTCTGAACGTTTAGTCTTATCAGCTGGACCTTTGGGGTAATAATAACAAAAAAATAAACAATTTTACTTTTTCTTTTTTGTAGATTAATGCAATCTGCTTGTGATGTTGCTTTTGAATATGCCCATTCTAGAATGGCTTTTAGCAGTCCTATTGGGACTTTCCAAGTAAAAAATAAAAAATTTTTACTTTATTTTTTTAAAGTTAATGCAAGGTAAATTGGCAGATATGTATGTTAGATTAAATGCTTGTCGAGCTTATTTATATACAATAGCTAGAAATGCTACTGATAAAACATTGATGGCTAAGGACTCTGCCGGGGTAATTTTTAGTTTCGAAAAAGAAAACTTATTTAATTTTATTTCCTAATAGAGGGTGATGCAGATTTTCTTTTGTCTAAATCCTCTTTTTTATTTTTTAGGGTTGAATCCTTTTCGTTTTTAATCCCAGGACTATTCTATTATAATTGTGTAGGAAATCTATAGTTCAATCCAAAATACTCTTCACTAGATTGGTGAAGTATCGTAGGGCTGGAATTGTTTAAATTGAAGTTCTGCTCATCGAGTATCATATTACGAAGTTTTAACGATGTTTACTCGGCTTTCTTTAACTTGTACTTCTTAAAATTTATACACCAGTCTTCTTATTAAAAATTCTTGTTTAAATTTTTCAAAAATTATTTTTTCAGGTAATTTTATATTTGGCAGAAAATGCAACCCAAACATGTTTGGATGCAATTCAAGTTTTGGGGGGTAATGGATATATTAATGATTATTCAACTGGGAGGTTACTTAGAGACGCAAAATTGTATGAAATTGGGGCTGGAACTTCGGAAGTTAGAAGATTAGTTATTGGGAGAGCTTTAAATAAAGAATATATTAAATGAATGTTTTTGTATGTGTAATTTTTTGTAAATCAGCCTATACATAGTTTCCCCTCCCATTATATTTTGGAAATCACGCTATTTTTTCAATATAATTTTATATCGAATACCGGGAACATGAGATTGTAAAAATAAAGCGTGACGAGGGAATATTTTCGCAAATGTTAAATTAATTCTAAATTCTATTCATACATAGGCTGGATTTGCTTTTGATTTTAAATTTATTTTAATGAAAAATTCTGTGTTATTTTTTAAAGGTGATATATTAAATTGTTTAAATAAGGAAGAAAAACATTAAAGCAGACTCTGTAGTAAACTGAATTTCCCATCAAATAAATGTCTAACACATTTTATTCTGTTACCTTCTCAGAATCTTGTTTTTTACAAAATCCTTTTTTATAGGTGAACAGATATATATTTATATAAATTCAAAAAATTTTGAGATAAAAATATTTTTCTTTTCTTTTAAATCATCCTTTGTTTAATTTATTCATTAAATTCTTTTTCTTCATTTCCTTTCCAACTTCTTCCAAATCGAATTAAGGGAGCATTATTTAAACGTCTTCCAAAACGAATTAAAGGTGCGCTGTTAGGTGAACGTTTTTGTTGGAAATTATTTTCTTCATTTTCTTTATCTAATCTTTCAATTAATTCTTCCCAATTTGAACGCTTTCCGAATCGAATAATTGGAGCTGTTGGCGCTCTTTTCATATAAGACCAAGGTTGATAGGAAATGAACGGAGACATTCGTTTTCCACCTTTTAAATATTTTTTTGATTGGGATATGGAAAATTCACAAAAAATGAATGGCTTTAAATTACCCTAAATCCCCAACTACTATATAAATTGGTTGATAATATTCACAACTTTTTCCCATCATTCTTAAATAATTCAAAAAAAGATCTTGAAATCTCTGTCAGTCATTTTTGAACTTGGCAGCCAAAGGTTAAAAATATTTTTGATTCTACTTAGTTTTATGGTTATTAAATAAGTTTTCGGCAGGGATTGGGGAACCTTTATGTTTAAACCGAATAATGTAAGTTATTTCGAGAAGTTACTGATTTAAGATTTCCTTCAATATTTGGGGGGTAATTATTAAATAAAGAAGTGAAATACTCTCCCTTACTTTGCATTTCTGATGAAGTTAATTCTTTAGAATCATAAATTCCTTTGTGAGGTGGAAGTGCTGCTGCTACAATAAACAAAAGAGAATGTAATGCCAAAGCTGTTAGTAATGTTTGTGTACTGTAAATGTAGTGAGGGGGAGGGAAAGGGAAAAGAATATTAAATAATTGTCTCATCTTTTTCCTTAAATCTTTAAATTATGTAAATTATTTTTATTATGTCAAGAGGATTTGTTAAAGAATTATAATTAACATTTACTTATATTGTATTTCCGGATAACCCCAAATTTTTAATGAAACGGAAAAACCCCAACCCCTCAGGGCCCGTAGAATAAATTCAGGGTTGGATAACCCGGTTAAATAACCCGGTTAAACAACCCGGGGGCAAATAACCCTTAGCTACGGGTTAAAATCGGTAGAATAAATTCAACCCAGAGTTAAGGGTTATTTAACACCGAGCTAAGGGTTATTTAACTAGTTGAGTTACTGGGTTATTTGACCCTTTATACACTGCGGTGCAAAAGTTTATGCACACTTGATAAAAAAACTTGGGAAGTCTTTAAGTTTTAAGTCTATTTCTACTCAATATCAGTGAAAATGTTCATAAAAAATATTTTTGCTTTTTTCGGCATTTATTTTTCTAGAAATCCAATTTTCGTAAAGTGTGCGTGCATAAACTTTTGCACCATAAAAATGTACACTTTTTTTAATTTGAAAAAGATTGTCACTTTATTAATACTATCGATAAAAATTTGGATTTATTACAAAGAGCATGTCAAATCTATCAAACAAAAAAGAAATGGACTTCTAACTTTGTTTCAAAAATTTTTGTTAAAAAATTTCTGTTAAAAAATTTTGTTTGGAAATTATGCATATTCGCATGTTACCCTGCCCCCTAGTAGGGTTGCAATTTGCCCCTTACCTGCGGGTTATTCAACCCGGGTAATTAATTTATTCTACCGGTAATGTTACGCGGGTCAGATAACCGGGTAATCTGACCCGGTCATTTAACCCGAAGCTAGGGGTTTGAATTTATTCTGCGGGTTACGGGTTATTTAACCCCGAGGTAGGGGTTAACTACCCTTTACCCCGAATTTATTCTACGGGCCCAGGAGGGTCGAGGATTGAGGAGGGAGCATGTCATAGATTTAGATTTCTGGTACGGAGAGTCTTGGGAATATTAATTTCCGGATAACCCCAAATTTTTTAAATCAGCGAGTAGGCGAAAATTTTAAGAGAATTTATTATCGAAGAAACGATTATAATCCCGGCCTCATTATTTACAAGGTACATCTATGGGACTAAAAATGAATAATTGAGTAATTGGGTGAATAATATAATAAGGGTAAAAACTTTGTTATGTTTAAGTGAAGGGAAGGAGACAATTAATGATTGACTAGGTATTTAGTGATTTGAATTAAAGATTCCCCACATCTTTCCTACAATAAATTCCTTGAATAATTATCAGATATAATTATTGAGGAATAAATTTAAAAACAAAAATTCTGACAATTTCTACTAAATTTTATTTTTAAGCATTTTCATTTAAATAATTGCTTTTATAATTAACAAACACAAAAAGAGAATTAAATTGAAAGATTTTTAAATGAAAGGCGGAACCTTTATAAAATAAAATTGTATTTTCTTTCCAAGTAAAAAAATTTTTCTCTTAATTTTTTCAATTCCAAAAATTAGTCCATCTCCTTTTCTTTAAAAAATAGTAAAAATGTGTGGGTGATAAAGAAGAAATTAAAAAACAATTGTCACGTCAAAATGAAAACAAAAGCTTTCTTTTTGCATATTTACAAAAGGAATGTTAATTTACAAAATGAGAAAGGAGAAGAGGGAAGAGAAAGAGAAGATGACGTTTTAAGTCCTTTTCCAAAATAACAATAAAACAATTAATTAATTGACCCTTAATAGAAAAGCGCAAGAAGCTTTTTACAAAAAAATGAATATGAACATAATTTTTTTGCTAGAAATGTAAAGAGGAAAGAAAAATTACGTAAAATTACGTTTTCTGGGGTGAGGGGCAACTCAAGGAATACTAAGTAAAGGAAAAGACAAGTCAAAAAAACGACCAAATCATGGAATATTCTAAAAATATTTTTAAAAATCAGAATTTTTTAAAAATTATTATTCTTAAAAATATTATTATTTTTCAAAAAATTCCAATTTAAAAATATTCCTTGTTTTGGTCGTTCCTTGATTTGTCTGTTCCTTGAGTTAGCCCGAAACGGTTTTCTGATTTTTCTAAAAAATATTGAAATTATTATTAATTTTTATTTAGCAATAAACCCTCACTATATGATTACACCCTCGAGATTGAAAAATTGTATCCTATAATAAGATACAATTTAAATCTCAAATAGGAGGAACTAAAGTTAAAAAATGAGGGTGTATCTAGCAGGGATGTTTCTTCCATATTTAAAAATTGATAGCAGGGATGATCTAGTAGGGATGGGCAGGATTACCCAAAATCAGGATCCTAAACTGGATTCAAAGAAAAATTTGAAAATCCCGACCCAACCTTTTTTCTCATCATCCCCGCCTCCTAGTTTTGAATAAATAATTTCCGAAGACGTAGTCCCCTCTACAAAATAAAACAATTTTCTGCACCGACCCTTTAGAAAAATTTAAAAAGAAATTAAAGTTTAAATTAAAATTTTGTGAAATTAAAAAATATTTGCTTAAAAAAGTTTCTTTATTCTCACGAAGCTATAGTTTGAGACAAATCTCAAACTATAGCGGACGGTTGTGAATAAAAATATTGTCCTCTACGGATAAAATGAAAATTTAAAGAATTGGCTTTTCGCGCCTATAAAGGCTTTTTTATTTGCGCTGCCGAAACTCGAGACTTGATAGAAATAAAAAAAAAGAGGAAATGATGAAAGAAGAGAAGAGGGGGAAGGGGGGGGGGGGGAATGTGTTGCCTATATACTTTCTTCCTTCATTGGCCTCCAAAATTCATTACTTTCTTAAATGAAGAAGAGTTGGGGGGATAAAAGGGAATATAAAAAATGTAAATTATTGTGGAGAATAAATAAAATAAACATCATAAAATGACAATTTTTAACTTAAATATTTTCATTATTAAATACAAATTTACGTTTTTTTCGTACAAATATTCATAATTTAAACGCTTTTAATAAAATTGGCAAATTTTAAAAGGTAAACATAAAAACTAAATAGTAACTGAAAAGTGGGGGACCTACAGGATTTTTAAAGCAAAAGATTTAACAAAAAATTTAACAGAAAATTCTTCCGTAATAGAACCAGTATTTGATTCAAAATTTATCAACTAATAGAAACTCCTAAAAACCGAGTTAGGAGTTCTAATAAAAAATTTTTATTTTAACATTTTTGTAAACATTCACTCTCGATATACAAACTTGAAAATAAATAAGAAAAGGTTCATGTGAATTGTTGTTTATATTTAATGGCTATTTTCCCCACACCCATTTTGCTTTCGAAATTTAATAGTAAATTTAAAACTTGTTAGTTGAACAAGATATTTGATACATTTAAATTAATTACCGTAAATGCTCTAATAGAACCACATGTGCTTCTATTTTTCGATCCCCTCGTAGGGCGTGCTTATATTAGGGAGTGTGCTTCAAATAGGGAGTGTGCTTTTATTTTTCGATCTATTTTTAATTTTTTAATGAAAATTTTTACCTCACATAAATTAATATTATATAATTTTGGAGCCCAGAAATCCATTGATAACCTCACATGAACAAAACAAAAATTAAATTTCACTCATTTTAATAAAACCTTTCTAAATAACTAAATTTTTTCCTTCGAAAATTTTCAAAACTTTCGCCTTTCGTGCTGAAAGAAGCAAGCCCTGATCTAAATCATTCAGCCTATAAATTCATTAATTATTTTTATCTCATCAAACCGCCATGATATCCCACCTTATGCTAACAAATCTCCCAATTTCACTCTTAATCTACAAAATCCCCTGATACCTTCTAATGCGCCAAATCACCAATATCTCTCTTAATCACTCAAAATCTTTAGAGAGTATCGGATTTTAAGGGTATCGGATTTCTGTCTATCAGTTTTGTGTATCGGTTTTTGGGTATATCTCCCTTAATCCTTTTCATATGACCTAAATACAAATGAAAAATGATGATCTGCTTTTTTACTGCCAATACACTAGGGGTGTGCTTATATTAGGGAGTGTGCTTCAAATAGGGAGTGTGCTTTTATTTTTCGATCCTCTCCTAGGGTGTGCTTATATTAGGGAGTGTGCTTCAAATAGGGAGTGTGGTTCAATTAGAGCATTTACGGTAGGTACATTTAGAGTCGACTGTATTATATTTAAAAAATTTTTTAAGAGGAAATGCTTTTTTATAAAAGAATTATTTATAATTAATTTATTAAATATATTTATTTATATTTATTTTCTTATTTTTCAATCACATTTGCTGCCAATGTTGAGATATTTGTTGTTGTTGGTGATGTTGACTAACAACTGGAATTGATGTTGAAGTTGGCAACATTTGAATTTGTTGTTGATTAATTAATTGATTTGAAGTAATTATTGGCTGTTGCTGTTGATTTGGAATTGTTGACGAAGAGGAAGAAGAAGTCACCCCAACAACTTGCTGAACAGCATTATCATATACACCCAAAACATCTCGAATAGCCAAATCAACTGCTGCCAAAGAATTTAATTGCTAAAAATAAAATAAGGGAAAATAAAAATATTTTTGGAATAATTAAATTATTTTGTACTCTCTTTCCCAAAAGTAATGCTAATTTTTATTCATACCATTTTCTAATAAAGGTCTAGACTTAAAAATAAATTCTAATAAATGTCAAAAATAAATATCTATATTTATTTTAAAATTAAATTACTTAGGTTGTGTCATAAATAATTAGCCCCCCTTAAATCATTAAAGTTTGAAAATGTATATCTCAATGTTCAGATCTCCAATCTATTTAATTTTTTTGTCATATATTCACAATGATGCCTTCTTCATTTTCTGAATGATTTGAAATTTTTTCTTTATTTAAAAATTTTTTATGAATTTTTAAAGTTTAAGGCAAATTTATGAAATTAGCGTCCAGTTCAAATATGAGATTGAACTTGGACATTCGGAAAAGGAATCATGGCGCAAAATATGCATAGCGAAGAATGAGGATGTTATCTCCTATTCCACAGAAAAAAGTTGGGTCTCCAAATAAAAAAAAGGTAGAGAGGAGCTGAAAGACAAATAACGTCTTGGATGCCAACCAACGATAGATAAGAATGCCGTTCTCCCTTGAATCAAAGCCAATCCAAAAAATAAAATGTGTATATTGGGGCAGGCACTAACCTGCTCACTTGCAAAAATTATCATAATTTTACTTATAGCGGGAAACAAGTTATGAAGGGTCAATTGATACCCCATGAATTGCCGCAAAATTAAAAAAATCGCTAAGTCACTTTTGCAAAACAACCCCTTAAACGCCATAATGAAGCCCCTTGTTTGATACAAATTTTAACCTATAATAAAGAGTGGGTTGCCTTCATAAATTCTGTAAACAAAAAGGAACGGCTCATCCCAGATAACCATCAGTTTCGACCTCTAAATCAGACTGGTCCTACAGCGTGATCTGATATGTATTTGATGGTGTTGCGGAGGTGTAATCATTGGAAATTAGATGAAACTGGCTGAACTATTACCCCCAAATAGTATTGTTCCTAAATAAATCGAGTCCATCAAAAAATCCGGTCTTCTGGCCTATCTGGGCATTTTCGCGCGAGGGTTATCCTAAAACAGAGTAATGTAGCCCCTATTTCGCAAATGCGACCCTCTAGAAAATCAGCCAGTTATTTTCCAGGGGAATTTTTTATATCATTGTATTCATCAGATTCTGCTCTATCAGAATCTATTTAAATTTTCATTCTTACTCATCAATTTTGCAGAGAAAAATCAAAAAGAAGTTGCCTTGTTCCAAAAATACAAGTTTTAGTATTTCACCTCTAACTCCGGCCAATTTAATCCTAGGGATCTAATTTTTTGCCAGAAAATAGGCAACTCTCTTACGATCATAGAAATATATAATTCGAAGTCTGAAAACATTTAGTTGAATTTTAATAATTATTTAAGTTGTTTAGCACAAGGGGGGCTAATTATTTATGACACACCCTAATAAACAAAAGCTTAGATTCTCTATAAACATTTTAAACACCCCCCCTCCCCCAATAATTATTTTACTAAAGAGTACACATAAATATTTTATATTTCCTTAAAAATTGTTGCTCTTTTTCTTATTTTAAATAAAATTGCCTCAATTTTCTTTTCCTTTTTTATTCACTTATTTAAAATTAAAAATTAATTTAGAGTTACAAGAATTTTTAAAATTTAATCAATTAGATATTTTTCCGTTATCCAATTTACCCAGTTTCTTCTTTAGAAAAATACAAATGATTAAGTGGAGTTACGGGAAAAATTATATACTTTAAAAACTATTTTCTTTAGTTTCCCATTTGTAATTTTTAAAGAAAATAAAAGCGAGGGAAGAAAAGAAAACTCAAAAACCCCAGGTTGTTGGAGGGACTTTAAAAAAAATTTAAAAAACCTTATCAATTTTCATAAGTTTTTGGTCAATTAAAGGTGCTTGAGCCATCGCTTTATTTTCAAGAAGAGCAAGTTCAGGAGGATCAGAAGAAGCATCTAATGACGGATCCAAATCTTCAATTAATTCAATACATTTAAGCAAAATATTTTCGTCAATTTGGACTTTCATTGTTGCCGTAGAAGTGTTTAATTCCTCAATATTTTCATTTGAATCTTTTGCTACTGGCAAATTTGGTTGTTCTTTATTAGTTAAGTCTGTAGTTACAAAACTAGCCGGGAAAAGGCCATTAACACCTCGACAATTTACACCTCTCCACCAATTTTGATCACTAAAAAATAGGAAAAAATAATTAATTGTGTAAGTGCAAAGGTAAAAAAAGAATGCAAAAATTATTCATCTTTTTTTTTTACTTTGTCAAGCAGAAAAGGAAACTAGTGCTAGACAGAAGTGAGTCTCCAATTCTCAAGTTTCGATTTACGACTCAACGAATTTCTGAAACCTCCAGTTGACCCGATCAAGCTAAAACAACGTTCGAAGGAAAATAGTATTGAAGAAAATCAGGTCAACCAAAAAACACCGAGAATAATTTCAGATTCTCTCAACAATTTAAAATAAAAACTAAAAAACCAACCTATCATCGCAAACAGTAATCATCTCTCCAGTAGTAAAACTAATTTCATTATCCTCGGCAGCTTCAAAATCGTAAAGAGCACGGGCTTGTTTAGCGGCAACTGGAGGTGGTTGATGTCCAGACGAATTTGGAAAGTTAACATTTGAACTTTGAAAAAGTAAATAAAATTTAATTATTTTTATTAATTATACTTAAAATCAGAAGAAGAAAGTGCCGGATAAGAATTATTTGCTTTAGTTGAATTTTGTTGTTTATTACCACCACTTTCTTGAAGAGACAAAGCAATTGCTGAAAAAATTAAATTTTAAGATAATTTACAAAAGGGCCGTGGAAGTAACAATAACTAAAAATTGCAGCAAATTTTAAAGAATATTCCAAAATTAAAGGCATTTAAACCAATTTTGGACCAATCTCCCTAGCTCGATGAGAGGAATCGTTTAATACTAAATTTGTTAAGATTCCGAAATCTCGAAGTTATGGCTTTGCGCCGCTATGGTCGCGCGCCATTTTGGGCGTATCCCGTATTTTCGTTAACAAAAAAATTTGACGAGTTTATTCAACAAAAAATCAACCTCTAGCAATATCTGCCTGTTCCTGATCACTACTCACAACATTTGGATCATTACTAATTATTGGCGCTTTTTTAGTTAAAGTTGGATCGTTATCAAAACTTAGGCCTAAAAAATTAAATTAACAATTATTTAAAAAATTTAAAAATTCTTATCTTGCTCCAAAAGATCTTTATAAAGACTTTCGATCATTGAAAGAGAACTGTCCTTGCTACACTCATTTTCAACCCATTTTTTGACCAAAATCCGCGCCTTTTCGGCTACAACTCGGTTACTCTGAAATTTTATAAAATTAGAAAAGAATATCAGACAAAAAATAAATTGCCCTAACCCCATAGTTTGTTAAAACTATTCAAAATAACAAAATTCAAAGAGGTCCATAAAACATGGAAGTAGGGTTGGGGGCCCGGTCCGTTCCGAAAGATCGAGTCGGGCATCAGATTTTGGCCCAAAAAAGACTCGGTCGGACCGGCCCGATAAAAATAAAACCCGAAAAAAATGACTCGGACGTCGGCCCGACTCGAAAAACCAACCATACATTAATTTTCACCCTTGAGGGCGGCAAGAGCTACCAAGAACGGGGACTTAAATTGCGTGATTTGACATAACAACAATTATTTAAAGCAGAAAACTGTGTATTATTCGAGAAGTTTAAACGGAAATTACACAACAAACTCTTTATGTACTTCTTCTTTATATGGACTATAAGAATTCCGTTTGACTTTTGCCCTTGAAATTAGTTCTTTTTGTCTTCCTACATTTGTGCATTTGTAGTTCAATTCTCCAATAAATTCTTTTGAAGAAACTTCTCGTCTAAATTTTTGTCCACAATTACTCCAAAGACAATCCAAAAGAGAAAGTGCAAACAAAACAACATGGGGATCTCGATGATTGAGACGCTTTTTGACAGAAAGAAGAGCTTGTTTACATCCCTTAATTCCATCAGCATTTACACGATCACAAATATCTCTAAAATTTGAAAAGTTAAATGAATTAGAGGAAATATAAACTGTGAATTTAAACGTTTAACATAAAACCCTTCCAATCATTAATTTATCACACATAGATCAAAGGGTGGCAGAATACACAGAGGGAAAAACTAAAAGTTGAAGGTAATATTGAAACGGACAGACCCGCCTTTTTTCCTCCCAAAATTTTCCCCAATAAAAATTTTGTTTAAAGATCTAATTCTAACCCCAAAAACAAACTTAATAGTTTTATAAAATACTTATTAATAATCTAGAAAAAACTTTACATACATCATTAATTCCCAATTTTCACTCGTCAAAGTATCAGCAGTCACCTTCTCAACAATTTCATCATAAGGAGAGGAGTCGCCGAAAATCGGCATATTCTGCAATGAAAACAAATTCGTGGCTGGAGATTTAAGTGAAAAATAATTTAAAAAATCTGAAAATTTTTAAACACTTCGTATTAACAACATAAATTGATTAAAAAGAAAAATTAGTGACAAATAGACACAGTCTCACGTGTCAATAAAAATAAATACTCAAGTGGCAGATTCATCGACGGCCCGTTTTGATGCAAAATAGTGAGTGTGGAATAATCAGGCCTTTTTAGTGCCAATCCACGTTCATTAAAATTTAATACTATAAAAGCAAACATAAAACTTGTTAGATAACTTCAATCTTCTTATTCCCCCAAACAAACAAACAACAGCTTAATCTTCTTCTCAACGATGGGTCAGAACAACAAGGACGACAACAAGAAGTCCAAGGAAAAGAAAGGATCGGCAAGCAACAACAAAGGTGGAGGAGACGGTGAAACTGTTCGTGGTCAATCAGTCCAGGCAAAAGCTCAAAGCCCAGCTCGCAAGACGATCGCAAAGAGGCAAAAGGCACCAACTTCGTCAAAGGAGGCAAAAAGTGGACGTCGTCGTTCTGTTAGCAGCGGAGGAAGTGCGAAATTGAGAAAGCGCAAGCCGAAGCGCACATTCAAGTTAGTTTTTCTTGTTAAACACAAACTTGTAATTAAAATTTATCTTTTCAGAGTGCACATCTACCGCGTGCTGAAGGATGTTCATAAAGGTGAAATGCGTATTTCGAAGCGTGGAATGGATGTTATGAACAGGCAATAACTTTAATATACACAAAATTTGGGTTCTCAGTTCTTGGGAAATCTTCGGATATATGGGACCTCAAATCCAATGCAAAACATTTTTAACTCTTGGTTAGCCACTGGGTAGGGTCCAAGTCAATTATTTTAAATTACAAAAGGTTGGGACTAAAATTTCTTATTTTTGCAGTTATTGTATGGACTTCTTCGACCGCATTGCTTCCGAGGCTGGTGGACTCTCCCTCATCAGTAAGAAACCAACTCTGTCTCTTCGAGATATGCAAAGTGCAACGAAAATGGTTCTGCGTGGTGAGCTTTGTCTTCATGCACTCAATGAGGGCAAAAAGGCCGTGAAGAAGATTGAGATGGAAGGAAAGGCTAAATGATGAGAATATAAAAGGAAGATATTGTGAAATGTATATTGTGATACAATAAAATGTATTGTGTAATATGTATATTGTATGTAATATGTATATTGTCGTAAATAAATATTTGTCTATGACTGATAAATTTGGCGAAAATAATTTTTTTGTAGTTTATACTATGTAGTTTCCATCAATCTACTACCTTTCCCTTCAAATAAAATTATTCTCTCTAATTAGTCACATTTTGTAGTCTTCCATTTTTACGTTTTTATCACTTTTCAAAAACACTTGTTTATTAAGTAAAACATTCACTCCGCCCATTCCAATCCAATTAAAAACGCGAAAGTACCAATTCCGCGCTCTTATTTAAATAAGTATTCTAAAGGCAGAAATACCTCATTTTCTTCAAACAACATTTACTTGACAACAATTATTTCTTAAAAATGGTTCAATATAAACTTTATTATTTTGATGTGAAAGGTTTAGGTGAAGCCATAAGAATTTGGTAAAGAAAATTTCAGTATCCCTAGTTACCCTTTTTCTATTTTTAGTTTCCATTATGCTGGTGAAAAGTTTGATGATATACGTTTTACACACGAAAAATGGCCAGCCGAGAAAAATAGTAAGTAAAAGGGCAATAACTGACAAGGGGGTTTCTCGTAAATCGTAAAATTACATTGATTAAGGGGAGGGAAATAATCAAGAAATTTAAAGTTAATTTCTTTTAAGAATTTTTCTATGGAAAAGTTCCTGTGTTAGAAGTTGATGGAAAACAATTGAGTCAATCCGGCGCAATCCTTCATTATTTGTCTAATAAATTTGGTGAAAATATTTAAATTTTAATCCCTTTTATTCTTCTCGTTTATTTAAGGTTTGGCTGGAAAGGATGAATGGGAGAAGGCTAAAATAATCGAAATTTTTGATTTTTACAAGGATGTTTACAACGAAACGGCACCTTATATATACGCAAAAGCAGGATTTAGAGAAGGAGATGTGGTAAGAGATACTCCCCCAATATTCCGTCAAAATTATCTTCCCTTTTTAGGACAAACTTCGAAAGGAAGTATTCCTGCCTGCGGCGGAACGTGTTTTTCCACTTTTTGTCAAATTGTTGGCAGAGTCTGGTTCGGGATTTTTCGTTAAATCTGGCTTAACTTATGTTGATTTTGTATTGGCTGAATTTTTTGAAATGGTCCGTTCACTCGAGCCGGAAATTGTCGGGAAATACAAAGAATTGACTGCTTTTATTGACAAAGTTCACTCTGTCCCGAAACTCAAAACTTATTTTAGTACTCGAAAATAATCATTAGACAAAACATGCACTATAACTAGAATAACTTTATCTAACATCTTAAACCCATCTATTAACCTAAATGAATTTTTTTATTAACTAAATATATTTGGATAAAATAATTTTCTCATTTTTCTCTAAAATTATAAAGATAAAAGAAAAGTCAAAAGATTCAAACCAATTTATGTAAAAATGTGAATTAAAATTAATTTATAAGAGAATATGCTTTAACGAGTAGTTCTTTTAGCTACTCTTCTTTCGGGTCGCTTATATAAATAGTTAAATATATATAAATTATTTGTCAAAAAAGATAAATTCGCACAGGTAAATTAAATCAGTGGGAAAAACATAAAGAATAATCAATAGAGGAAAATAAATAAAAAAAATTTTTGATCACTTAATTAAGAGAAATAAGTGGAGAGAATTGTTTTTGTTAAGATCTAAGAACTTGTTGTTATAACTTCAGCACCAGTCCCCCTAACGAAAAGTACCCGCTGAAGTTTGTCGGAAATTACCTTAAAAATAAATATTTTTTATAAAAAAAGTCCAAAAACAAACTTCTAAATAATGAATATAATCATCGACATCGTCTTTGTGTGTAGGTGGTTTTGGTAAAGAAAATAGAACAAGTTGGCTTTCATTGGAATGTTCCAAAATAAGCTCGTTGAGACGAATTGCCCCATGCATTTTATGAACCTTTTTCCGGTCCAAGGCCTTTAATCGTTTTTGTTTCTCGCCATCCATTTCCGTGAAGGGAAGTGAAGGTTGTCGCGGGAGATAATGAGTACTTTAAATTGGGGATTCATAAATAAATTATGTAGAAATGCTTATAAAGTTGGATCTTAGATTAGGGAATGTCGAAGACTACCCAACCTAGTAGATAACATAAGCAAAAAAATCTTAAAATGAAGTGTACTAATAATATTGTGTATATCCTATAATGAATCATCACTGTAGTGAATGATTAAAAACCACATATGTACCTTTCTTTCCTGTTTTGTCCATCACCTTCATCGTTATCAGAAACTTTGTCTCCAATTTCTAAATTTACTTTAAAAATATTTTATTAGAGTACACAAAACCTTCATTATTCTCAAGTGGCTGTTCTTTCTGGGAAGAGTCATTGCTAGAAGATGTATCTTCAGCTTGAGGTGAAGAATTCTGTTACAATTACATTTTATAAGATTTTAAAAAATAAATAAAATATACAGGTAGAGCTCTGTCATCAGAATCACCTCCAGGTTCATTCAATTGACGGTTATTTGCAATTCCTCTACGTTGCATTTGTTTCAACATCTTCGACCTTTCTTCCATCAAAAGTGTCCTTTCAAAAGCTGTTTTTGAAAGTTCTGGGTCACTAAGCTCAGTTACCTACAAAAAATATTTTTCTCTTTTATTTTCAACTTTTTTTACCAAAATTTCAGCATCAATACGTAATTGATAAACATAAGTTTGTAATTGTTGCTTTAATTTTGTACTATTCTCTTGTTGCCGAGCAACAGCAATAATTCTAATTTTACAGTGCCGCCAAACTTTGCTTTGCCTCAACAAAAATGTTATTAGAAGGCAAAGACCCCCATCTCTAACAATCCAATAAACATCCAAATGACCATTTAGCTTTACATTGTTGGGAAAGTCAGTAATGCCCTTAGCAACAACAAGTGCCATTCCGCTAACTGCACCAGCCAAAAGTTTGTCTAAAAAAGGAATATAAAAATAGGTTACTTAGAATTTATGAAATTATGCATCTAATAGAACTAAATAATTATGAGAGTTTTCAGAGTTATCAAACATTTTTAAATTAGAAAATTAATAAACATTCTAACCTAAGATTGGAAAAATGTTTTCGACTATAATTTGAACCGAGGCTCTAACAGGATTTTAACCTAAAAGGTTGAAGAAAATAAAATTAGTAGAGGGTTTAAAAAATTGGCAGGGGATTTACTTATTCTAACCAGCCCTGGACAAAATAAAAGAGGAAAATAAAACGATCAGGTCCATTTCGCCTGAAATCGTCAAAATTTTGATGTAAAGGAGAGATTCTAGATTTTTTAATATTTTGATAAATTCTGTCCTAAATGCAAAAAGTTATCTTAACTTTACATAAAACAATTCCCCCAACCTGTGAATGTTTGATATTCCGAATCGACGACTTGATCCTCTGACGGTTCTCGAGTCGGCCAACTAAGCAAAAGAGTGTTTGGTTTAAGTCCACCAATTCCAATACTTTGAATTAAAGCATTAACACTTCCTCCTATCTAAATAAAAAAAATAATTTTCTAAAAACTATTTACTAATAACCTGATCTTCATCATATAGCAATGTTTTAGCAAACCCTCTTAATCTTAATTGCTGCATATCATTCTCCATTCTAGTTTTTACTTGTTGTGCTGCTTTCATATCTTCCTCATTGCTAGGATTACCTCGAAGAAAAGAGACGACCATTGTAAGACCCTTCCCTGCTTTCATTTGTGCCGCAAAATTGAGCAAGTTTAAATATCGAACATCAACCAATTCTTTTGACCAAGGCATTGAATGAAGAATAAGAAGTTGGGGCCTAAAAATATTTTCTATTAATGTATTAATTGATAAAAAAATTACCTCCAATTTTTAGGATGAGGATCCTTTTCAGAAATTTGCATTAAACTATACTGAGCTGTTGTTAGAGCCAAACCGCGAATACCATCACCCCATTCCTTTTTTGCACTTAAAATTAAAAATATTTTATTTAATTTGTAAAAATATTTTTTACCCTTTCCATTGAACATATTTGTAAATTATTACGCAAAGAAGGATAGATAAAATTGAATAGTCCCAATGAGTGCTAAACATAATGAAGAAACATAAAGCAGCACCAAGTAGCGATAAAGACCTACAACGATTAACATAAATTATAAATTTTTGTGTCGGTTCTAGTTCATGGGCGATTGGCAGTTAGGTTTTTTGAAAACATTGCAACAATTTTTTAGTTTAACGGAAATAAAATTCAAAATAAATAGCAATTTTTCAAAAAGAATTAACTTTGTTTTTATGATACTAGGAAATAAAAAACAAACCAATGGTAATAAACATATCTTGGTCGCCAATTCGGTGCTCCAAGTATTGAGTGAAGTGCACAAATGATGTTAACAAAGGCATAACACATCAAAAAGAAAAAATCTACAACAGCAGCAATATTGTCCATTGCTCCCATTAAGATTCCCAATTCAGCGATAAATGTTGTTATTATTAAACCATAGAAAGGCTAAAAATAAATATTAATTAAGGGGTAAACAAATGAGTGTCCAGGACCTCGTTCTTTTTTGTAACTTTCGAAAAAGGTTGTAGAAAAGGGATAACGTCGTCCTTTGCAATACTTTGTAAAAGACGGGGAGCACCTAAAACCAAAGATTTATTTTTTTAAAAATATTTAAGAAATTAACTGCAAAGGCATTGTAGAGCAGCACCAAATGTCGATAGGAAAGAGCCTATTAGAAGTACCCACTCGCTCGGCCATGCGAGAGAGGCAACAACCATTCCACCATGTAGAGATTGGCCGTATCTGAAAATTAAGAAAAATGGGGAAAATCAGGAAATTTATAAGCAATAACCATAAAATTTTCAAAAAAATTTTTTTAAATAAAATCCCAAAATATATAAAACAAATACATACTTATCCCTTAACAATTCTGGACTTATTGCTGCACCAAATACAAGGGCCAAAGAAAAATAAATAAAAGAAGTTGTCAATTGTGCTGCAATAGTTCCTCCAGGAATCGATTTTTGTGGATTAGCCAAATCACCACTCATATTTGTTCCTGTAAGTATTCCCGTAACTGCTGGAAAGTAAATAGCCAAAATTAAAAAGAAAGTTGTTTTGACATCTTGAAAGACTTCTACTTTTGGATTTGCTTCTTTTCCATAAGAATATTGCAGAAAACTTGGATAATTTGAGCCAAGATTTTCTAAAATTAAAAATTAATTGACACGATAATGAAAAATAAATAAAAAAAGGGAGCAGGCCAAGTTACCGCAGAGCTATAACTTCGTTCAGAATTGCGAATCCAGGACGCCCTGATGTGGTTCGATGCGCCTCGACGAGCTGAATCGAACCATACCAGGGCGTCCCGGATTCGACAATTTTGAACAAAGTTATAGCTCTGCGGTAAGTTGGGGTGTACCCAAATAAAAATAAAACACTATTTTAAATTTACATATGTATCAAGATAACACAACGCAACTCAAAAATTTATTAATTTATAAAAAACCTACGAATTAAAGCTTTACTTCCATAACCAGGATATCCATTAACACAGGAAAGTTTCATTTGAGTAGCATTTACATAGGCATTAGTTAATATAGATTTTCTTTAAAAAATAAATTATAATTAATTTAAAAATTAAAAACAAACAATTCAGAATTTGTCCAATTACAATAATTACAAATTTCAGAAATTGGTGCTTCTGGAGGTAAAACAATTTTTGCTTGAAGTAAATGGTCATTCAACATACAAATTCTATGAAATGTTTTTAATTTAAATTAAATTAAAAAAACCTTTGGCCAGTATCTGGATAAAGAGTTTTTTCAACAGCACCAGCATAACATGCAAGAATTGAAAAAATTACACAAACCAAAGAAATCTTTTAGAAAAAAATTTTTATTTGGCAATTATTTAATTTATTTAAAATTTAATGTGACATTTCTTCTCTTCAGAAATAGATAATTAATAATAAAAAAAAAGATGAAGGGCAAACAGTCAAAAAAATAAACTGGAGAGAGAAGGTTAAGGACATTCTTTACATTTTTCTATTTTTGGAAAAATTGGAAAGAGAGAGAAAAGAAATTTTTTAGAATTAATTACCGGTGCTAAAAGTTGAACAAAACGAACACCCATAGCAACGATCAAAAATTCGACAATCAAAAGAATTGTTCCGTAGAAGCGTAAATTGTTGGACATCATTCCAAATATTCCTTAAAAAATAAAAAATTAATCAAACAATTTTCTGAACTCATTAGGAAGGAGTAAGCCAAGTAATTCTCTTAACAAAAGACTCGCGAATTGTGAGTGAACTTTTTGTAATTTTCTTAATTCTACTATGCAGAGGATGAATGAAAACAGAAGGCTTACAATTAACTGATAAAACGATAAAAGTTGGGACAAACCCCCAGAAAATATAAACAAGTCCTGAATACCTCTTTTAATTAAAAATAATTAAATGGGTATTTCTGACCATAAAAAATTAAAATAAAAAAACAAAAATAAAAAACTGAACCTGTATCCGTATGAGTTTCATGTCCTCCAATGGTCAAAGCAGGGAATAGATATAACTAAAATAGTAAGTAAATGAAATATTTCAGGGCCCATTAAAATTTTAAAAAACCAATAGAATTTCAACGCCTCCAACCAAATACATTGCTGTAGCCACAGTGTTGGCTAAATAAAATAGTATTCCAACGGCACTACCAAATTCAGGTCCCAAATTTCGAGAAATCTTGAAAACAAATTTTTACACAAAAAATAAAAAAAGTATACCATAAAGTAAGCACCGCCTCCTTCTACAACTCCATTTGTAGCAACAGCAGATACACTGATGCACGTGAGAAAGGTCTAAAAAATATAATTAAAGATTTTACTAAAAAATAAAATTACTGAAACAAATTTCTCACCACAAACTAGGGAAGAGGGGGGTTATACGGACAAAAATCAGCTTCATAGACCATGTATTAAATATTTAATCTTTCCTATAAGCCTAGGAAATAGGGTAATTAATTAAATGGTTTATTAAAAATCAATTAGAATATTTTTAATATATAAAATGTAAAATTTACACAAAGGCAACATAGAAAGAGCATAAGAAATGTTTGTCCAACCCCAGCAACACCAACACACCAAGCAAGACGAATAAACATTGTAACACCGAGAATGTGTTGAATTGTAGGCAGATAGACACCCAACATAACGCCGAGATTTGCCTAAATTAAAAAATAAAAAGTTAAAAATAAAATTGAAGGAAGGGATAATTAAATAAACACCAAAATTGGAAATCTAAAAATACTTTTAAATATCTGCTAGCTTCTCTTTCATTTGGTCCAGGTGTTGTATAACCACTTAAAAAATCATGAGCGGGTGGAACTCCTTCTTGGGGATTTGGTGTTAAACAACCAACGTAAAATGTTGGAGCTTCTTCTTCGTAAAGAGGCGCTAGGTTATTGCCTAGAGCCCGATAAAGGGGCATCATAGGGAAAATTAATTAGTTAAAAAGGAATTGAATATGTAAATTTGTGGATCTTAAAAATATAAAGAAAAATGAATAAAAAACTAAAAAAATGAAAACTAGAAAATGAACTTAAAAAAATAAAAAGAAAGGAAATTTATTTTAAAAAATCTTAAACTGTCAAATACATTTTGCCAAAAATAAAATAAATAGGCAGTAAAATTGGATTCAAATTAGGTCAATCGGTCTGAAAAATTCAAGTAATTCTCATATCATTTGAGAGGTCTTAATATAGGGATTCTATTTCATAACAACCTGCGTCCATCCCTCTCGCTAAAAATATGAGACTATGAATCGACTACTCCAAACAAAATACTCGAATTTTTGACAAAAATTCGAGTATTCCTAACATTTTACTAATTAAAATTTGAAATGTTTTCACCTTTTTCTGTTTGCTTGCTTCCCTCTCCCTCGGCCCAGGTGTTGTGTAGCCACTGATATATGGTGCCAAAAAATTGTGGACAGGTTCATTATCGTATAGAGGGAAGTCGCCACTTTCAAAATCAGCATTTCCATTTGGTTTTTTTCTAAAAGAACTCCATGAAAGGAATCCATGATCAGTTCCTAACGGAAATAAATAAAAATTGCTTCAATTAAAAAATGAAATTAAAAAGGAATTAACAAAAAAAAGCAAATTAAAGGAAAAAAGCAAAGCTAAATTTAAGTTAAAGATAATAAAATAAGGCAAAAATTAATTAAGGCTTTAAAGGGAGGATCTTTAAATGTAAATTCCTGAGTTAAATTAAAAAATGTAAGAAAAATTCCAGTGGTCGCATAACGGGGGATTGAGTTCAAAAGATTCGCTGCCCGCATTTTCCATACTATAAAAAGCGGCCTCTTCCGAAAGGATTACCTACTATCAAATCTTCATTTCTCTTCAAACAACAAAACTTCAAAAACAACACAAAATCCAAGGATGTTCTTCCTGCTCCTTCTTCTAGCTCTGCTGGCTGCTGGATTCTTCATGTTCAGTCAAGGACAAGCTGGAAAGGTGATACTTTACTCTTATGTTTAAAAAACGTTTCTATTATTTTTTTATTTTTTCAGAATGTTGATCCTGTCGAGCCGGAGCCCAGTAGACGCAGAAGCAAACGTTCCAAACGTTCTACCAAAACAGTCGACACCATGGCCTTGCTGGATGAAGACGAGGAATTGCGAATTGTGGTCGAGGATGAGCGCCCTCTCCCTCTTCATGTTGAGCCTCCTCCAGTCTTTCCGCCTGCTCCAGTTCCGTCTTCTGAAACATCATCTGCCGAGAAAACATCTACATCTGCTGAGCCTCCTCCATCTTCAAAGCCATCTCCATCAACAGTGACAGAGCCTAAGAAGGATGCCGAAGGTGCGGACAAGAAAAAGCCTGAAAAGACGAAGGAGAAGTCATCGAAAGCGAAGTCAACTTCCAAGCGCGGAGGCCGCAAGGATAGCAAAAGTCCTGCTCCTGCTGCTACAACACCTGCAAAAGGGGAAAAGACGAAAAAAGGTAAATTTATTTATTGCTAGTTTGGTTTCTCTATTAAAAATTTCTTGTTTTTTAGCTAAAGATGCTGATGAAAAGAAGTCTCGTCATAAGGGCAAGTCCACGAGCAAGCGCGGCGGTGATGCTAAGAAGAAAGAGGGAGGCGACAAGTCAAAGGCGGGATCTGGAAAGCCGGTTGCTGAAGCTACTGCTGGCGAGACCAAGAAGGGCGGAAGCAAACGCAGCAAGCATTCAGGAAAATCCAAGGAGAAGACAAAGAAGGCAGAAGGAGGAACTCCGGCTGAAACACCCAAAAAAGGGGATGATAAGAAGAAAAAGGAAGCTGCTGACAAAAAGAAAGGTAAACACAAAATAGACTTAATTTTCGAGTAAAGCTAATAACTCATTAAAATTCTAGGTGCAACTGAAGGTGGAGGGGAGAAAGGAAAGAAGTCGAGTAAGCGCAAAAGCCATCGGGACAAAGGAAAGGAGGCAGCTGCTACAAAGTCAACATCAAGTACGGCTGTTCAGTCTAAGGCTGGTGATGGTACAAAGACCGCTATCGACACCGGACCCGCAGGCAAGAAGGAAGACAGGAAAAGTAAGGAATCCATCTTAATTTTCATAAAATATTGTTTTTATTTTAGAAGGAAGCCAGCGCAGCGCTCGAACCAAAAGTGAGACGAAGGCTTCTGGGAGCAAAAGGACCACAGGCGGGACGAAGTCTTCGAGCAAAAGGACTCCGAACAAAGGAAAGGAGGCAGCTGCTACAAAGTCAACATCGAGTACGGCTGTTCAATCGAAGGCTGGTGATGGCACAAAGACCGCTATCGTCGACACTGGTCCTGCAGGCAAGAAGGAAGACAAGAAAAGTAAGGAATATCCGTCTGTTTTAATTTCCTTAAAATAATGTTTTCATTTTAGAGGGAAGCCAGCGCAGCGCTCGGACCAAAAGTGAGACGAAGGCTTCTGGGAGCAAAAGGACCACAAGCGGGACGAAGGTTTCTTCCAGCAAGAGGACCACAAGCGGAACAAAAGTCGGGCACAGCAAGCGCAAAAGTGGAGTCAAGTCGTCTAAAAGGGAAGGATCAAAAGCTGAAGGGCCATCTAAGGAAACTGAGAAGAGTGCTGGTGAACCGAAGAAAGAAGACGTGCAGGCTCCTGCGGCGCCGGTTGCTGAGACTACCAAAAAGCCAGAAGAAAAGAAGGAAGAAGTAAAGGCTGTCACCACCAAGCCTGAAGAAGCAGCTGTGTCCAAGAAGGAAGAAAAGGACCAGCAAGCGAAGACAGAAGGAAGCACTCCTGCGCCACTGGCTCCGACTACTGCTGCTCCAACCGAGAAAGCCACGGAAGGACAACCGCCAACTGCTGCACCACCACCAGCGCCTCTTCCTGCTCTGAATCTTGGAACGATGAGTGGATTGTATGAGAACGTGTCTGCTGGCCTTCCTGATACTCCTCCTCCTCCTCCCCCTCAAAATCCTTAAATTGCACCTTTTGTTGTATATTTTCTTTTGTCCCCCTTCCTATACTCAATGTTGTGTGTTGTATATATTATTGTTAGGCTATACACCTAGGTATTTGTGTGTTATAATTCCTTATCTCAGATATATGTATTTTGATTGAATTGTAATATTATATGTATTGTGATATGTATTGTACCTATTTATGTATTGTATATATTGAATAAATAGCTGTGTAAATGAAGAATTTTGTGGGTTAGTAATTTTTTGAGAGCAAGTTTAAAATCTGAAAAATATTTCTGACTACCTAATTTACTCCCCAATTCTCCAACAATTTAAAGATCCTTCCCTCCTTTTTCCCAAAAAAATTTTTTTCCTTTACTTGAGTGATAAGTAAATCCAAAAAAGCTGTGATGGGAATTATTTCTTCTAATAGACGGCGGTAAATTATTTAAACTTGTAGAGTTTTGTGTTATTGTAGTTAAAAGTGGTTCTGAATCAATTCCAGGTTTTCTGGAAAGTGTTGGGATTTCATTTCCACCAATTTGTATTTTTACTTTTCTTTGATTTTTTGGAGAATAATTTTTTGAAATTAAAGATGAAGGGAATAATAAATTATTATTTTGATTAATTTCAAGTGTTGTATTTGAATGTTCTTTTTGAATCATTTAATTTTTAACATAAAAGGAAAAGAAAAAAGGCAATAAAAGCATTTAAAAAAAATTTTTGTAAAATATATTAAATTTGCAAAAACAAAACAAACAAAAAATTATCAGTTAATCAAAAATCGAAAAAGTTAATTTTGGTTAAATCCAAAAGATCGAAACCACAAATGATTTTTGTGTTAAAGTAAGTTTGTGAAAAAGAAAACGAACAAGTTCTTTTTACGAAACACGAAAAACTTTCTTTTGCATTAGAAGTTGAGTCAAATGGAGATGTGAAAATCCCAAAATAATGTTTCACACCAGATTCTCTATAAAATAGTACCAGAATTAGAAGATACTCCCTCAAACGATACCTCTCTCATATTTAAGATACTTTATTTTAAGATACTTTTCCTATACCAAAAGGTAAAAATCTTTAGTAGGTCGATCTTCTGGATTAATTTAATTTTGTCTAAAAGCAAGCAACAAAATAGCTTATCAATGTAAAATTAACAAGCAAAAGCGTTGTTGAAAGAAAAATAAAAATTACAAAAAAAATCAGTCGCCCCTTATCAATAAATTAAAATTCAGTCTCTTTTAAATTAATTATTTACCTCCATCAATGCCACTAGTTGTGCTCAATTGTGATCCGACACGCTTTCTTTGACTGTTGTTGTTACTATAAAAATAAATTAATGAATGAAAATTATTTTGTAAAATATTTTCTGTTTCTATAACAACAATAAATATACTAATTATTTTTTATTTAAAAGAGGATAACATTTAAGGATTTAAATGAGCATCCAGAAAATGTAAAAATTTATATAAAAATTTTCAAAAATGTTAAATAATATTAAAAATTGCTTTTTAGAAATTAGTGGTTTTTGATTTTTGATGGTTGACACAATTGTCACACTACCTTGGGGGTTGACAAAGTTCTATCAAAAATCGAGATCCGACTATTTGGGAGTAATCAGAATATTGAAACAGATTCTCATCAGAAAATATAATTACGGAAAATCAACTTAAATTGCGAGTACCGTATATGCTCTATTAATTATACCCTCCCTCAAATAATTACTCCCTCCAGCGAGAAACCGAAACAATAATTATTCAGGGTAATTATTAGAGCATATACGGTAAAAAAGGAGGAAATTTCTACTCAATAAATGCCAACATATATCAGTGCCAGAAAGTTAGAAGTTCCCCTTTTGGGGTTTCAAAAATAAACAAAAAATTACTTATTATTGCCAATACAAATTGTAGCAGGCTCTTGACCTTTTGCTTCAGCCACTTTCTTTCTCATAAATGTTTTTCCCTGATGTCCTTGTCTTTAAAAAAATAAAAAAATTAATAAATCAAAAATTTTTTTGTTGCAAATAAATAAAAAGAAAAGCACCAAATACTAAACGCTTTTCTTTGATCAATTGCAATGATCAAATGTTGATCGATCACTCCAAAGTTGGGGGGAGGAAAGGGGGTAGAGGTGATAAAATATATAAAAGGGAAAAGGAGATGCGCACAAAAATAAATAAAAATATATTTAACTAATTAGTTAGTTATATAATGAAAATAAATAAATAAAAAGAAGGGAGAGAAGTTTGTCTTAAAAATTAAATTAAAAAATTGTTTTTTATTACTCACTCCCACACAATAATTAATTAATTCTGAAGGGTTATTTAATTACATATTTCCGTTATTTTTGAATAAATGCTCTTTTGTTATAAGAAGGTTTGGAAATATTTATTGAATTATGACTTCACATAAAAAAGGGAAAAATATCACAATGGCCAATTAATTGTATATAATAGGTTGAATCATAAAAATGTCGATTTTGTTTTTGCTCTTTGAACAATTAAATCAACTAGTATGTTTTTGGAACTTTTTAAATGATTATAAGACTCTCCTTAATATTTCAGAATTTATGAGTTACATAGCAAAGGAATAGGAATGATAGGGAAGAATAAGGAAGGACTACATACAATGGTTCTGCTGCAAATCTTCTGAAAAGCACCACTGGAGTTTAATACATATCACTCATTATTTTTTAAGTGATTTTAAATCCCAGAGGGGTATTTTTAGATATAATTTAAAAATATTTTTATAAATTCTCTTCAAACAAATTTCCTTTGTTTTAATTTACCTTTTCTCGCTAGAATTATTTTTGTAAAGAACAAAATCTCCCTTGCCAAAAACAACATCTTCTTTCTTTTTGACACTTTCAGATTGGACCATTATTTTTTTAATTAAAAAAATTAAAACTGATCTAAATTTTAAGAAAAATAATTTAAAAAGTTCAATTCAAAAAAGTCTGCGCAACAAAACCAAATAAATATTTACAAAATATTAAAAAAAATTCTAGAGGGAGAGAGAGACTATCAACAACATCAACTACCTTAATCTATTTGGTTTTTCAGATAAATATTATTGCATATTTTTCTAATAAATATTTTTATTGTCTAATTTTATGTAAATCTTTGTATGTACTATATAACGGTTTAATTTGTGTTAGGACAATTGCGAATGTGGATGGGATAATTTCAGGAAAGGCGGAATATTTTTTGGTATCTCATTATATTTTTGTGTTTATGTTGAGGTTTTTTCAGCAAGTCAAAATATTAGCACAAGCCCCTCAAAAACTCCCAAATAAAATTAACAAGGAACTTTACTGTGACAGCGAATTTGGTTGGGCCATTTTTTCCGACCGAAATTGCCCATCCACAATTGTCCTACCGTTAAATCACATGCCAAACAAATTGGGACATAATAGTAAAAATTCTCAAAAATGAGAGAATTTACATAAAAATTAAATAATAATGTAGAGAATATATACAGACTTTGATTTATTAAAAAAAGAATTTTTTGTTTATAGCAGATGTTAATAAAGAGATGTTTAATGTATATTTGAGATATTTAAATAAAAGTAAACAACAACCAAAAAATTCAGTTTTTGGTTAGAATTTTGAAAAATTAAAGAAAAATTTTTGCCAAAAAATGGAGAAACATTTCTAAAATTTTAAAATCCAAAGTTTTTTAAGTGTTCAAAAATTATTAAATTGATATAGGGGTAAAGATAAAAAATGATATTAAAGTCCATAAAAGATAACGTTAACTATTTTTAGAAAATAAATAAATTCATTTCAAAATAAAATTATTAAAAAAGAAGGACATTTTTATTTTTAAATGTCTAGTTAGAGGCAGCTGATATTTAGATTTAAATAAAGGTTTAGAAATCGTTTAGTTTTCAATCAATAATTTGAAAAAAACGAAAAAATGGACAGAATTCTTAATACCCAATTATTAAATATCCACAAAATTTTTAGAAAAAATTCAAGAAAAATTTTCTAGAAAATTTAAGTATGGGTAAAAATTACAAAAATGGAGCTAGCTTTAGAGAAGAAAAAAGCCCCCTTCTTCTACTAATTTTAAAAAATCTTTAAAAAATTAATAAAGCATAAATTTTACTTTTTCAAATTTTTAAAATAAAATTTTCCAAATTTAAAATAAAATAAAAAATGAAAAATTTTTCCAAAAAAATTTAATTTAAATTAACCAATTTTATTTTCTAAAAACATAATTTGTTCACGTAATTTGTTGCATTGGCGCTCACTAAAAGAAATAAAAATTAAAATAAAATAATTTTTAAAAAAACTTTTTAGAAAGAATAAATATTTGTGCAGGAATTAATTCAGAATTAAAAGAAGTTGTTGCTGTTGTTGCTTCTTTATTAGCAAATCCAAATAAATTTTGTCGAGACTCGTTAATTCGAGAATTAAGCTAAAAATTAATTTAAATTAGAAAATTTTTTATTCTTTACCGTTTGTATACAGCGTCGACATTGAAATATTCTTTTTTGTATAAATTGTAATTTATCTAAAGCTTCAATTTCATCTTCTGAAGTTGTGAACATAATTGGTTGAAGAATTTGGGCAATCTAGAAATTAAAAATAAAAATTAAAAAACGTTCCTATTACAACAAATATTTTTGTATTATTTTTTCCAGGGGGTTTTCATTTTACAGGACTTTCAAAATATGTTAACCAAAGAAGTTTAAAAAACATTGATGAACTATCATAGAATATATTTTATCGAAAACATGAATTTTTGGTGATAAATAGTAAATCATCCTAATAATTCCATCAAAATAATTTTTCAATTCAAAAATCCCAATCTAAATATAAAAAACCTTTTGTATTTTTTCATCCAATAATCGATATTGATGCTGCCTTTTAAGAATAATTGCTTTAATATCATTAATTTGTCTAAACAAATCCATTAGCCGTTGTTGAGTGCTCTCTCGAAGTTTATCAACATCTGAAGAAGTTTTTAAAATATTCTCTGCCCTAAAAATCGATATTTAATTTTTAAAATAATAAAATCAAAACAAACCTTTTTAAGGTGTAGTCAATAGCTCTTTCACGAACAGGTAATGCTTTGTTTAAAAAAATATTTTGAATTGAATTTTGCATGAGTGAAAGAGTAGAAATTCGTTGGGAAATCTAGAGAAATTTTATTTTCGAATCAATGAAATTAGTGAAAATTTCAAGGGGAATTTAATTTTGGGTGTATCTCATCGTGAGGCATGACTTATATTAAAATCTTATTGTAATATAATTAACCGATGCCTCACTGTCCAAATTAATTGAAGGAAGAGTAGCAGACAAATTATCTGCACTAACACCTTCATTCAATTGACGACGAATTTCTGCTGATAATTGTTGGTGTAATGAAGCAGAAGACGATTTTTGTTGATTAACAGGTGACAATGGTGAATTGTTAGTCAAATGAGAAGAATTATAATATCTAAGAATTATTTAATTTTTAATAAAACAAAAATAACCTGTTAAATAAAGTTGCCAAAAAATGATGAGAGAATTTTATTTGATCTGTCCCATTTTCATTTAAATTAAATTGAGAAGTACAAAGAGCAGCGAGTAGTTGATGTTGTTGAGATTTGTAATTGTTAATTGGTTGATTAATATCAAGATTAGAAAATGTACTGGAAAGAGGAAAGCGTAACAATTCAAATGAAGCAATTGACGAGATTACCTTTAAATTTAATTTTAAAAAAATATAAAAAATAAAAAGAAATAACCCCATCGTCATTAAAAGATAATAATTGATGAATTGATGACTGAGGTAAAGAAATACTTTGATTTTTAGATTGATCAACACCACAATTTTCAATCAACTGAACTCGAACAGAGGATAAGTCGATTCGGAAGAGATCACGAGAACAAATTACAAAATAAGAACATGATGAAGAAGAATATCGTTCAAATGGATCTAAATATTTTTAATTAAAAAAAAATGAAGGTTGTAAGCGGACTCTATCCCAGCTTTGTTCGGTCAAATTCCACTTTGTAAATAACATATGGGGGTGCCTATTTCAAAATTCATTGATGGAAACTAGTTTTGATCTCAAGGAATAATGAAAACAAGACCCACAAAATAAAAAATTCCTTACCTTGTAGCAATTTAATTGAAGAAGCTTTTAACGATGTAAGTGCCTTTTTCTTCAAATTTTTCGTTCCAGTCTTGGACGCCTTGTCATCAGAAGAAATTTGCATAAATTCAAAAGCAAACAGATTAAAGAAGCCCTCAGATGTTAATTGCTTAAAAATATTAAATATGTAAAAAATATTTAGATAAACGTCTATGGGTAATAAGAGAATGCCTATCAATAGTTAAATGGATTTAATACCTCAATTTCAAACAAATTTTGATCAGAGAAGGAATTGTTGTAAGCTAAAAGTAAATGAGCCAAAAATCCATCTTCACTCGCAATAGCAAAAATCGGAATTAATTGTGATTGGGAGTGACGAATACTATGAATATCTATAGAAGAACAGAGAAGTCGACTGGAAATTGGCGGAGACTGAGGCCCAACAATTGGAAAAGTGCATGTCAAAGGACCAATTGGTGCTAGACTAAAATTAGAAGATATAAATGTTATTAAAAAATTGAAGAAACCTTGATAAAATTGTATTATTTGAATGATGAAATTGAAAAAATGCAATATAAATCCCGCCATTCATATCCAAAGACAAAACAGAAAAAAGAGAAGATGACTTCGATTTATTGCTAGCTGACATGTCGACGATTGGAAAAATAGGTCCAAAATCGAAAGAAACTTAAAAAAATGAAAAATATATTGTAGTACGTAAAAAGTCCAAATAAAAAGGGGTAAACGATGTCTCAAAACTCAAAAAAAAGAGACTGTTAAAAAAAACTCACCAATTTGAGTAACAAATCCAAAAGTTGAATGAGGACGGCTATCAATACCAGAATTGTTGTCATTAAATTCTTCGCCACTTTCGCTAGGCGTTCTATCTAACAAAAGAATGTTGAAATCTATAACACAATATGGTCTATCTATAACTGAATTGACATCGTAAAGTCTAAAATTATTGAAAATTTTCAAAATAAATACAAGATAAACCTTATTACGCTGTCTGAATAAAGCAGAGCAAGCAACCCTCCAGAAGCTTGAAATTCATTGACAAAATATTGTTTCGTATCTTTTTGAGGATCAAACCAAACGGCCTTTATAATTGAAGGTGCATATTTGCGCATAAATAAATTGAAGTGAAGAAGATCACATCTAGAAATTAAAAATAAGTATCTGATTTATTTACTAAAATATTGGCATCCAGGGATTAAACCCAATGTTAAGTGAGGAAAAAACAAAATGAATGGACATGAGCTACAAATGGCAAAAAAATATTGAATGCTCTACGTTTAGGTTTTTATGAACCAGAGAAGAAACGTACGGAACGAAAGTCATAAACTTATGGAAAAATAATTAATAAAATAAGCGCTTTAAGAAATAAAAAACAAAAAACCTTGCATAATATTCGCTTTTGAGATGTTCCACAGAAGAATCAAAATCCAAAGAAATACCAATTTGATGTCGATAATCCCAAAAATCAGGGTCCAATTCAACAATGAAGACCATACATTTGCCTACCAAAGCCAACAAATTTCCATTTTTATTTACCAAAATTTGAGTAAAGTCTGCTTCAACTGGCAATTCAGGCGAAAGAAGAATTGTCTAAATTCGAAAATTAAAAAAATAAATTAACAAAAATAACCAAAATACGCCTGAATAACACGCCTGGTTTGTTTTCAAAAGTTATAATTTCGTTTGATTTTTCTGCATTAATCCTTTCATCACCACTAACCAATGCAGAAACCATAACAATTTGATTTGGCTCGTCAGCAGACCAGCAGAAAATTCCCATTTGCCGATAGTTACAAAAAACCAGTCGAGATTGACGACTTTTAGGAGGAAAAAGACGAAGAAAATCCATTTTTATGAACCTTAAGAAAATATTTAAAAAATATATTTTGGAACAAAGCATGAAATAAATTAACAAATAAAAGATGAATGAAAATCATCTAGCATTGCAAAGTCATTAAATATTACGTTGAACTTTATTCGTTAAAACTTCGAGATATAAATAGAAAAATTGAGTAAAGTAAAAAATAATATATTTTTTAAATTAATTATCTATAAATTTTTAATTTCAAACATTTCTCCTCATTGGAAGGAATGGAAATCCAACAACAAACCAAAAACGATATGTAACTAAAAATTGAATATATTTAGTGGATAAATTTAATATGAAAACTGAAAAATATAGTTTGAACCCCCGACTTTAAGTAACCAAAAACTTTTTCAGCCGCACTTGTGTCTTATAGTGCCCAACGTACATTGAATAACAAGTGTTTTATAAAAAAATAAGAGTATCAATGTTGGTATGAACCAGTCCAAAAAAGGAAAGAAGAAAAAAAACCATTCTAGACCTATTCCGTTCCCTTTAAAAACAAATAAAAAACTAACCAGCCCAACAACCAACAGCAATTGCAGCACCAACCAATTTTTGCAAAAAATTATGATAATATAAAGCAGTCACAATTAATTGAAAGTCCCAAAGTAAATGTAGAACAAAAAGGCCAATAAAATTTCGCTAAAATTAAAAAAGAAATTTTCTCTTAAATTTATTTAAAAACCTCAACAAATTTTCTGATCTGCTCAAAACGCTTAATTTGTTGATTTGTTGGCAAATTTGTCGTAAATGAATGAGGTTTTGAAGGCAAATTTTTGAAGGAGAAAGACTCTTCAGATACAATTAAAATACTATAAAGTAATAGAAATGTGTGACCGCTTACGTCGAAACCTGAAAATAGATTAAGAATAAGTTATGGGATAGAAATTCGAGGGAGGTCAGTCTACAGCAAACTCAGTTCAAACCAAAACCAGAACTAAACATAAAATGCATAAGAATGAGCTCGAGAGATATAACAAATTATGCCAGAACTGTCAATCCAAATTCGAATTTTATAAGTTATAAACTTCGAAGTAAAATGGATTGGTGCATCGAATTGTGCTCGCGACATTTTATTCCTAATTTTTCATTAAATTTAAAACTAACACTAAATTTTCTTTAGATACCAAAATATAAATATTCACGTTTAAAATCCGAAATAGGAATAGAAAGAATCTTCGAGGGACACAATAATTATCAAAATAATTTATAAATTATTTTTAAACCTGGAATCCACTTTCCGCCACCATTGTAACAATCAATCTTTGAAGAATTATTTAATCCTTGACAAACGCCTGTTTGGTCCTCAAATTTAATAAATCTGTATTTAAAATACCAGTTAACAAAAAATATTTTTTATAAAAATATACGCATTTGTCCACAAATACCACCCAATTGTTGCAATTAATAAACGTATTTGGCTATAAAAAGCTTTCAAATAACTTTCATTGTGAATTAAAGAAGTAATCCACCTAAATTTAATTTTTAATTTAAAAAACCCCAAAAAACTAAACATAAAAGGACAAAGCAAAAGACAAGTCCAAAACCAGCCAATTTTAGTTCCAAATCGATTAAATACATTATGTTTCTAAAAAAAATTAAAGAAATATTTTAAAAATAAAAAAACCTGTACAATATACAAATCTCGAGGAAGTTCGACAAACTCTGCTATAACAGAAAGTATCGACACCAAAATGAGATAAGCAATTACTTTCTTTGTAACATCAATAAATAAATAGTAATTGGCCAAATTTGTAAGAACTAAATTTTAAAATTAAAAAAAAATAATTGAAAAAAATTTAAAAACAAAAGAGGAATGTAAATTATTAATTTCTATAAATATTAAGGGAAATTTAAGAAAAATTTTAAATTTAAAGAATTTCTTAGAGATTTTCAGTGACCGTCTCACTTTGAGCTTATGTTAGTTTGTGTTTTACTCAAATAAATCACAAAAAAAAATTTATTTAAAATCTCGCAGATCCGTTAAAATGCTTATTTAATAAAGTTAAATAATTTGAAAAATAAGTCAGTTAACGATTAAAGTATTCGAGAACTAAAGTCTCCCTCAAATCGGACATATACCTCAAATTTTTCTGAAAATTTTAAAGGTCCCAAAGATTTTTCTACCAAAACTTATTTAAATTTATCACACTTACAATCCTCCAAAACTGTTTTTGTTCGATGAAATGAATTAATTGTAATATCATTTGTTTTATTACTTAAATCATTACTAACATTTGGTTGGCGTTTTCTAAGTGTCCCTTTATTTCTTTGAGAATTTTGCATTAAAAAATTTTTAATAGAAAATAATTTTTTTAAATCTGTTAAAATAAAAAAAAAGTAAAAAAGAAAAACTTAAAAATAAATTAACAAAAATTTGATGAAAAAATTAATTTTTTTTTTATTTCTTAATTTTTGGCAAAATGCCTTTTTTTTATTTTAGGTGGGGACGATTCAGCGCAAAGGTTTTTACCATAATTTTTTACAGAAAATTTTATGACCGTATTTATTCTAATATAACGACATGTCGTTTTAATTTTCAACCCTCTTCTAGGGTGTCGTTATATTAGAGACTGTCTTTATATTAGAATAAATACGGAATGTATTACTTGAAGGGCTGATAAGAACTTATATTTACTTATTTATCCACCCCAGGCTCTACAAATTGAAGTCTCCTACCACAGATTTTCATAGTATTTAAACAATTATTTTTCAATGTTTTTCCCAAATGAAAGCAACGTCATCCAACAACGCCACAACACAAAAGGTCAATCTTCAAACCAATCTCAAAGGCAATCAATTGAATATTGAGATTTGTTTGAAACTTCAGGTAAAATATTTTTTGTTTTTTAAAGACTAATTAAACTTCTCATTTTTTTAAAGATCAATCTCGGAAAACAATCAAAACAAAAGATGGGAGCTGCACAAATCGCGCCTTCGTCTATCAAAAACGACAAGAAAGAGGACAAACAAATGGAGTCTTGCAAGACGAAAAAATCGAAAGAATGTCTCGTTACAGACGAATCTATTGTTCGAAACTACAAGATTTTTCAATGTTCGATTGAGGAGCCGGTCAATCATGTGATTAGAGCTATGACTTTGGAGGTGGCTAAATCTTTGTTTTCTCTAAAATTTAATTATTTTCAGCATGCGGAGTCTTGTTTTGAAAATCTCCAAATTCAAAATCTGCTCATCTACTACCGTCTTCCTGATGATTGGCCTTCTGAATTGACTTTGGAATTGCCTCTAATGATTGCCTTCAAGGATGCTTCCAAAACAAAAGTTGTTCATCTGCAAATTGTTGACTTCTCTAGTGCTGAGCCGGGAAAAGATGAGAAGCTTTGGAGTACGTACAGGATTGGAAGTGGGTGTAATGAGCCATACCGTATTTGGTGGGTTCTTTACTTTGTTGGAATATTTTAATTTTATTTTTAAGCTTCGAGAGTGTTGAGCGCTTGTTGGAATATTATGGTTCGTTGACAACGAGGATTGCTACGAATAAATAAATATATGGAGTGTTAGTATGTATATGTGATGATAGTATAGGAGTAATATAGTCTAAAATATTGTATATATATGTAGATTTTTGTTGTTGAATATTGTAAAAATTGTGTGTAAATAATATAGAGGTTCTGTTGTTTTTTTTGAATTGCGTTTAATTGTTAAATTCCGATGTTTTGAGTAATTAGCTTCATATATGTATAAACACCCCTAAGGCTGGAGAATTATTGGATTAAAATACCCTGCCACCTCTATTTCCGAAATTCTGGAATTCCCTACGTTTTTTATGGGTCGAGCATCCCGATTCTCGAAATCGAAAATTTTCTAAATTTACTTTTAATTAATTAAAAAGATAAGCAGAACAGACAAATAATTAATAAAATAAATTATTTGTTTAATGACTTTTTTCCTTATCAATTTTCTTATATAATTGTGTTAATATAAAATATAGCAACAGACCATTAAAATAAAAATATATTCACAAAATAATCGATTGTTTCCTTATTTTCTGATAAAAATAAATATTTAAAATTTAAAAAATGAATAATAATACAATGCATCATAAAATGTGGATGTATTTCCATACAGATTTAAATGATACTTTACTTCTATCATGTTGGACGATTAATACGGCATTAGGTAAATTTTGAGAATAAATGAAGGGGAAAAATATTTTTTGTTTGACTTAAAATAATTTATTTAAAGCTTAAAATGAATGTATTAATATTTAAAATGTTTGGGGAAATGGAAAGGGGATGTTTTGGAAATAGGACCGAGAAGTCGATCAAAAAATCAGTTGTCGAAATCAAAAATTTCGAGATCTATCTCTAAATAAAAACTTTCGATCAATTGAAAGAGAAATAGCTAGCCGAGACCATCATTACTACTATAGGGGGACGGATTAATACTATAATAACTTTTTGATCCATATGAAACCTATAGTTTTTGCATTGAGCTTTTATTTCAAAAAATTATTCATAAAAAATTTAAAGGAATGTTTGGTGCATGTATAGGCCTTTATCTAACTGCCTTCTTTTTCGAATTTCTAAAATGGCTTCGTTTAATATTGGAACAGCGAAAAGAAAAAATAAATGGCCCGAAGTAGGGATTTATTTTATTAATGAGGACGGGATTTTGGCATTCTCTGTTTATACTGGCAAAGTCCAGAAAACTCAAGGACTCGTTCTAATATAATTTGTTTAACAGCCGAATCCCATTATAAGATACATATTTGAATGACCAAGCCCACGGTGTTTTGGCGTTTTTTTAGCCATTTTTGGCATTTTGTGTTTGGCGTTTTTTAAGAATTTGAAAATTGGCAGTTGGCATGCCTCTTGGAAATTTTGGTACATAGCCCTGATTCTTAGGACAAACAATCGTATCAAATAATTTGTGTATCTTAAGTGAGGGTATAAAGTTTAGACTGTCCCCAGCTCTGTATCCCCCTCCCCCCATTGGCTAACTTAATTTTACTCTGAACCTAATCTATGAAATTTAGGTTTATCCAATATTGAATGTTCCTTTCCTCGAAATCCCAAAGACTATTCCCTGAGAGTTCCTTGAGATCCCAAAAATGTCTAATTAATTATATATTCTTTTTTTAATTTAATTTTCAAGTCGTCGTTATGTCGATTCACTTCTAAGTTCTGCCCATTTATGCCAAACAGCATTATTTAGTTTACAATTATTAATATCCTATATATTAATGCTTGCTGTTATGACTTTCTCTGTTTGGATGCTTTTAGCTGTTTGTTTGGGGACGGCTACAGGTTTTTGGTTATTTGGAAGGCGTAAACCTATAATAAATAATTTAAATGGAAATGGACAAATGAACCCTGAAATTCATTAAAAAAGAGATTTTTTTAATTTTTAGGTATTTGAATTAAATTTAAATATCTAAAAATTAATATTCATATAATATAACATTCTTTTGGAGATTCTAAAATGGTATACAAAATAGCATTAAATGAGATTCTAATCCTTGTGAGGCAAAAATCCTTGTACTCCTTTATTCCATTCTAAATTTCCTGCCCAAACCTATTAACATACTAAGAAGGCTTATTAGATATTTATAGATAGCGTAAATACTTTAATTGAAGCCCACCTCTTGTAGAAGCCCACCTCTAATATAAGCCCATCTGAGGAGACCAATTGAAAAATATAAGCCCAGGGCTTCAATTAGAGTATTTACGGTATATTTTAGAAATTAATTTACATTAACCTTTTTTGGATATTCAAATCATTTCTTTTCTAAATTTTATTAATCATAAATTTTTAAACTTTTAATTAATAAAAAATATTTTTAATTTAACTAAAGTTTATTACTTTTAAAAATATTTTTAATGGTTATTTTAATTCTTTTTAAAAATCTTTTATTTTTTAAATAATTTTTAAAAAATGATGCCGATGATGCAAATGTATTTTCATTTTCGAGAGAATGAATATTTATTATTTAAAGGGATACTTCCAAACAATTTAACCGGTTAGACTAAAATAATTTTAAATAAATATTTATTTTTAGCCTATATAATCTCTCTTTTGTTTGTTCTAATTATTTCAGTTGTTTATGAAGCTATTCGAATTTTTAGAGCATTATTATATCGTTCAGAAGAAGGAAAACAGGTAAATTAAATTTAAAAAATTAAAAAGAAAATTTTCTTAAAAAAAGGAAGGGGAAAGAATTTGAGAAATGTCTTTAGCTTTGCTTCCACTCTTTTAATTATGTAGTTGGAATAAGAGGGCCCGGTGGAAGGTGGAAGAACCTTTAATTCTAGGGTAAATGTCCAGTTGGCTGTCTACCTGGGCCCTATTTCAATTGTCCACAGATTCTGCGGTCTGCGTTCTGTGCACAGACCACAGAACCACAGAAATTCTGTTTCAATTATTCCACAGATTCTGCGGAAAAAGAAGTCCGCAGATTCTGTGGAAACATGCACAGAATCTGTGGAAACATCCACAGATTCTGCAAAACATCCAAAAACATGCAAAAACCACAGAATTCTATTTCAATTATTTTTCTGTGCACAGAAAAAAATCCACAGATCTGTGGCTTTTTTAGTCGATTCTGTGCATTTCTGTTTCAATTATTTCTGTGGTCTGCGGAAAATACACAGAATTCTTTAAAAAATCCACCCTAAAATTTTTTCTGCGAACTTTCTGTGGAAAAACTTTAACAATTTTTTTCTAGGCCTAGGCTTAACCAAATTTCAAAATTTTTAAAGATTATTAAAGTTTGAATCATTCTCTATTTTTTGATATAAAAATTATAATTTTATTACCTAAAATTATTGCTTAAAATTAATTTTGAAAAAGGTACATCTTTTTTACGCAGTTTTTGTTATATTCAAGCAATAAAAAAATAAAAAACGTGAGAGATTCTGAAATTTAGAGCTATGATGTTCTAATCATCATGGATATCTCTAATGAGGGGATGTTTACCAGGATCTATAGAATATATCTGTATAGCGTATACTGGGATATCTCCCATGATCTCTCATTGATATCCGTCATAATCTCTCCTCCTATTTAATGATAGATTTCCTCCTTAATCACTCCAATATATTAAACCTCAAAATCAATGGATATCCCACTTAATCACTCCTCTACGATTTTAAAGTTCCGATTTGACTATAATTTTGGATTCCAGGCATTTTCGATTTCCAGGAACCTCAATTTCTGACTAAACAATCCCCAAACATTTCCCTCCCTTGCAACAACTTCTATCGTAGTTTGAAAAAGCCACATGTCGGATCGACATCTCCTGATTTTTCCGATCCGAACCCTGCTTTAGGACATTAATTTAATTGGAGATTTAAGGATATTGGATGAACAAGAAAATTAAGCGGTATATCAGCGGTTTTAAAGTGATATCAAAGAGATTTAAAGGGATGTTATGTGATTTGGAGGGAAAATTTTTAAATCTTTACAATATTTTTCAGTTTAATTTAAGAATTTTTAAAGTTTTACTTCAAAAAATCAGGTACCATTAATACTGCGGTAGTACCGAACTGTCCAAACCATTTTTCGTTTCAATAAAACTGTTATTTTCAAAAACGCGGAAATAAAAAATTTGAATTTAGAAGAAAAAATACACAGAACCACAGAAAAATAATTGAAATACAAATTCTGTGGATCAGTGGAAAAAATCCACAGATTTTTATATTTTCCACAGAAATTTTCATCCACAGAATCTGCGGAATGTTTCCACAGAATCATTGGATGTTTCCGCAGAATCTGCGGGCACCACAGATTCTGTGCACACAGAATTTAATTGAAACAGAATTTCCACAGAATCTGTGTTCTGTGCACAGAATGCAGAATCTGTGGACAATTGAAATAGGCCCCTGTCCGCAAAGAGAATCCGCTCTTTTCTTTCCTTTTCTTGCATTTTTTGCGTTGGGAGAAGTGCACCCGCTCTTTTTCCGTTTTCAGCATTTTTCCTTCTCAATACAGTATGTTTTCCTTTTCCTACTTGCAGAATAAATTTTAAAAATTTTAAAAGATAATTTAAAAATATTTTAAACAAATAATTAATATTTACAAATAATTAATATATAAAATAAATATAATTTAAATATGCCATTTGATATTTTATAATTTTGGCCTATTTTTATAATTTTACTCTATTTTCAAATAATTCCTCAGTAGAAAAATTCTGGATCCCATTGTTCAACGATCAAACTCTTGATCAAAAACTTGATCAAAGAAAAAATCCCTATTACTAGTTATTGAATATCTACATGGTTGCTATTTGAGAATGTTATCCAAAATTTATTATTGTAAAATAAATATATTTTTTAAAATATTTTTAAATTAACTTTTAAAATTTTTAAAAGTTATTTTGCAAGTAGGAAAAGGAAAACATACTGTATTGAGAAGGAAAAATGCTGAAAACGGAAAATGAGGGGGTGCACTTCTTCCAACGCAAAAAATGCAAGAAAAGGAAAGAAAAAAGCGGATTCTCTTTGCGGACAGGTAGACAGCCAACTGGACATTTGCCAATTCTAGTTATTTAACTCCATAACCCGAGTAAAGTTAATATTCTACAGAATTTAGGCTACAGATTTTAACCTCGAATAAATGGGGTTTCACTTTAATTTATTTAACCGATTTAACCCTCAATTTATTCTACGGGTTCACTGTTGAATTTTATCTCTAGTAAGATAGCACTTTGTATAATAATTGAAAAATATGTAGAATGCCTGGCCATTTAATTATAAAATAATTAATGAAAATTTAAGAATTGTCTAGCAAACAACGAAAATAATAACCAAATAAACAATCAACAATGTGAATGTTCACCCCCGCCACAATTACTATATCAAGCTTTAATGTTTTTTCTTTCTCAATTTTATAAATTAAATTTTTAATTTTTTAAAAGTTTTTCTGATTCTTCTTCTTTATTTTCTTCTTGGCATTTAACACAAACAATTCTGCATTTTACCCAATCTTTAATTGGATTTTGTTTAATGTTGCTGGCAATGACGTAAAAATTAAAAAAAATAAAATACAAGCACAAACCTCACTAAAAGACTTGGGGCTTTCTAAAAATCATATAGGTATATAAAATGAGTACCCTAAATAGTAGGGTTGGGGGCTCAATCCGGCCCAGTCCGAAAGATCGAGTCGGGCTTCATTTTGGCCCGAAAAAGACTGTCGGGCCGGCCCGATAAAAATAACTCGAACGTCGGCCCGACTCGAAAACCCCAACCCTACTAGAAAGTATCGTGTTAGACATTCTAATTTTAAAATCAATTTTAGAAGAAACTCTATCATTAATTGAGGCAAGGGTTATCTTAATTGAGAGGGTTTAGTTATATCTACTTTTTTACTTTAAAGGTATAATGTCCCTGTGTTTATATTTTTATTATTTGGACATATTTTTGGCTATTTTTTGTTTGGTCCTCTCTATCAACATGGATTAGTTGAAGAGAATCGTGTGGGGGGAGATTGCTGTTGTTCTTAAGAAAATTAAAGATTTTAAAAACAGAATTATATAAAATTTTCTAAAAATGTATAAAAGAAGTTTAAATTAATGGAAAAAATGTTTGGGGTATCAACATTTTTTCGGACAAAACTAAAAACTTTTAAATAGTCTGTATATGCTGTATTCTGTGTTTACTATTTTGGTGATAAAGTTAAACTCAATATAATTAAGCTCGAGTTAGAAAATATCTCGTCATAATGAATTTACATTTGTCCCTTGGAGTTTGTTATATAGAGGCTTGGGCTATATAAAGTCCTGCTATAAAGTAGGTATTTTTCCTTCTTAGCTTTTTAATTTAATAGGGGTAACTCTAAAGACCTTAAACAAGTGTCACTCTACCAAAAAAAAACAAAATTTAAAATAATTTGAGAATATTTAAAGCAAAAATTTTAAAAAAATTTGGACAAAAAATTATTAATGTGAAATACTAGTTGCACGTTTAGGTAAATTTTCAGGTGAATCAACGCTTAGCAAAGCTGGACTTGGACTATTTACTGCTTTCTCCTTTCTTTGTTGTTGTTGTAATAATTGTTGTCTGGCTGAATCTACAGCTATTACCTAAATTAAATAATTTAAAAATAAAAAAATAATTTTTTGTATTACCGATGAATGTCTTCGAATTTGTCTCATATATTCCTCTCCTGTGCCTTTTTGTCGCATTGAACTTGTCTGAAAAATTTTTTTTGAAATTTTCTTATGTTAATTTAGTTTTTGAAGTATTTTAGAAAATGCTCATCAAATTAAAATTTACCATAGACTTTCGCTGTTCCCTCAGAACAGATTGACTAATTTCAATATCTTCAATTGGTGTTCTATTTTTAATAAAAAAATTTTTTTAGAAAATTCTTTATTTTTTACTTTCTTTTTCTCTTTTTATGGGCAACCAAAACAAGTAAAGCAAAAATAAGTGCACATAAAGCAGCTACAGAAGATATTAAAGCTCTCTTAACCAAACTATCTTTACTCAAAATTGCCATCCAAATACTGACAGAAGCACTCAAAAGAGCACCCAGTAGGCAGAGAAATATCTTTTTTTAATAATATTTTTTTAGAAATATTTCTGAAATTTTGGTTTACTTTTACGAAATTTTAATTTAAACAATCAAAAAAATTTAACTAATTTCCACCTGAAATTCACTTGTTAATCTTCTTGTAGATTCAATTTTTGGAGGAGTAATTTGCTGACCTGCCAATCGAGCACCCTCCGCTGCTGCAGCAGCAATGGCAGCATCTTGATTTGTATAGCTTGACTGTAGAAGTGAAAGATATAAAGGACTTTTCATTTTTTTGTTTTGCAAAGAAAAATTAAAATGAAATTGGATAAAAACAAAAAGGATTGGATAATAATAATATAAAAGTTCTAATAAATAAATAGGTATATATCTTTACTTAATTACATCACGTGTAGGTGGGAAGTGAAGGACTAATTAGTAGGGATCGGATTTATATTGAAATAAAATCGGAAAATATGGCCATAAAATATTGAAATAAAATGGCATAATATTGACAAAAAATGGCAAAAATAAGCGAAATATTGAAATAAATTATCGTTTATTCACTAGCAAAACCCCAAAAAGAAATTGAAATTTAACAAAAAAATTTATCTCATTCTTAAAATCGCACATTAGCTTTATATTTCGACAAGAAATGAGTATTTTTACACTCTCAGACATTTTGAGATTGGCAAAATGTGTTGTGACCTTTTGGGTTTTGCTCAATATTCCATTTTGAGACTTTTGATCAGTGGGACATTTGAAGGCGGAACATTTGGGACGGCCTTTATGGGGATTTTTGTTCAGTTACTCATTCTGAGTTTTTGTTACTTGAGAAATTTGGGAGAAATTTGGGGGGGGGGGGGCGACATTCAAATAAGGGCCGGTCGCCATTCTATTGAATAATTATCGGAAGGCAACCAACGGTACTGTAGTGAATAATAGTCCACAATATCACTTTTTCAGCGCCGCAGGCGAAAATTTTGAGAATTTTGGTTGTCAAGCGGCTAGATTTCTTCAATTTTTCCTAAAATTAATGAAAAAACCACAAAATTTTGGTAGAAATATGCAAATATATTGAAATAATTTGCAAAAAGTGCCAAATATTGAAATAACTGGAAAATTGGCAAAATATTGAAATATATCGAAATGTAACTTCGTTCAAAATCATAATATCGTAAAACTAATGGCATATTTGGGCTTTTCTCGACATAATATATTCAGGAAAAAAAAATATATTTCAATACAAATCCGATCCCTACTAATTAGTAGTGATGGTCGGGATTCCCGGTCTCGGTTCCCGAGTCGGGAAATTTCCCGGGTTTTTTGAGCTCTCGGTCTCGATCTCGGTCTCGGTGTTTTAGTCTCGGAAACCGAGACTAAATTTACACCCCTAATGACGGAAATTTTTTGAATTTTATTCGTCCCTCGCGTACTTTGACATTTATTTTTTAAGAAAAGGGAAAGGAATATTTATATTTTTTCGTAAGTTTTCTTTTGACGGTCGATGGTTGAGTGGTGAGTGTGACTGACTTCAATCACTTCTTTATTTTGTTAGGTTTGGGTTCGAATCCAGGGGTGGAATTTAGGCTGGAAAAATTTTTCTTTTCAAAAATAAATGTCTTTTAACTTTTTTTTTGATTTCAAATTTATTCTTTAAATATTTTAAACTTGAAAAGACATTAAATATTTTAAATGAATCATTAATTTTTTAAAATATTCGCATGAGACGCCTAAATCCTCAGTATACATCCTCACTTGCGACGTAGAAAATGGGAGAAATTTAGCTTCATGACCAACAAAATTTTTCAAAAGTTTCGCCTGCGGCGCAGAAAATGAATGAAATTGGAGGATTATGGCTTACAACCTGACAAAATACAAGAATTATCGTATACGGCCTTAAATATTAGGGGTATCAATGACTTGTCGGATATCGGAGCTTATGGGGATTTGAAAGGATATAGAGGTGGATTCCCACATTATATTGTGAATGTGGGAATTCAAGGAATTTGGGGGATTATGAAGATATATAGGGGTATAGGATTATGAAGAATATATAGGGGTATATCAAGTGATATCCCTCCTAATCTCTGGTCTCGACTCTCGGTCTCGACTCTCGGTCTCGACCCGGGACTCGGTCTCGGGGTTGATTCCCGGTCTCGGTCTCGACTCCCGACTCTCGGCTTTTTTTAACTCCCGACCAGACCTGGGCGAAACTCAAAATTTTTTTCTGACGAAACGAAACGAAACAAAATTTTTTAAAAATCGTTTCGTTAACGAAACGAAACGAAACAACCAAAATCTTACGAAACGAAACGAAACAAAACGAAACATTTTAATATTCAAAAAATTTTCAAAACTGCATTTATTTCGAAATTATTCGACCTCAAATACGTTATTAGTCGACTATGACTTATAAATGATTTAGTTATTGGTTTATTTACAACAATTGTGTCCCATAAGCCAGGCCCGTAGCAAGGAAAATTTTCGGGGAAGGGGGGGGGTCAATCATTTTCGAAGCCAAATTTTTGGCGACGCTTTTTTTTAAATAAAATTGAATATTTTTCAAGTAAAATTTTATTTTAAGCGCCGCAGACGAAAAATTTTAAAATTTTGAAAGGCCGTAGGCCAAAAAATTCACCATCTTGCTCCATTGCCTACCCAAATTGTCTCCATATCTCCATTTCGAGAGGAAGGCGATATAAGCTAGTGCTTCGCCGGAAGTTCCGGTTCCAGTATTTCCGCAACTCGCAATCCGCAATTTTTAAATTATGATGCGAGTCCGGTAATAGAATTTGTCGTCGATTAAGTAATATGTATATGTGGATTAGGGAGTGGAGTATAAACGGATTTGTAGTATATAAGTAATTGCTATCTTCCTTTTTCAGCGCCGCAGGCGAAAATTTTGACAATTTGGGAAAGCCAAGAAGCCGAAATTCTTTTTTTTTCAGCGCCGCAGGCGAAAATTTTTTAAATTTTCAATAAAAGATGGTAAATTTTATAGATTTTGGCCTTAGTTTAGGCTTAAAAAATTGTTTCGTTTCGTTGAAAAATCACAGGTGTTTCGTAACGAAACGAAACGAAACAAATTTAAAAGTGTTTCGTAACGAAACGAGACGAAACAGTAAAAATCATACGAAACATACGAAACAACGAAACGAAACGAAACGTTTCGCCCACGTCTGCTCCCGACCATCACTACTAATTAGGCGCCTGCTGTTTGATCTCAATAATATTTTCCTGTTTATATTTTTTGTATATTAAAGATTATTCATAGATTAAATCGGACCACACTATCCTTTAGTTTCTGAAAAATTGTGGCTTATAATGAGGGTTATCTTAAATAGAGGGTATCGTCTAATTGTAAGTAATAGTCTATCTTAAAGTGAGATCCTCTCAGAGAAAGTAAAGGCTTTGAGAAGAGTCAGCGTCTAAATATCCACTAAATCCCCCCCCCCCCTTCCTTCCCTCAATAATCTCTCCACCCTCTCAAAAACCTTATAATGAAGTGAAGGTAAGTCAGATAGACGTCTCCGTTCCTGGCTCATTTGTGTGCTTGTTTTTATATTTTTTGTCGTTAATTTTATTTGGTAGTTTTTATTTTTTTTTTATTATTTGACGCCTGTCGTTATTTTTATTGCTTGTTTTTTTTATTTCAAAAACAAAAAGGCTAAAAAAAGTAAAAAATATTGGAAGGATTATTCAAGCATAGGGAAGAAGTAAAGAAGCACCAAAATAGATGGGAAAGTTAAAAAAGAAGAAAGGAGTAATGGCCCTAAGGGAGTGAGAACATGCTTTTTGAGGGGTGAATGCGGGGGAGTTTTATAAATATTTAGTTGAAAATGAGTAAGGGGTAGGGGGTATTTTAAATAAAAATAAAAATTGAAGTAGAGAATAAAATATGAAAAAAATTTAGTTAAAAAACTATAAGAGCATTTTTATTCCCAAAAATAGTTTTTATTATTCGATTAGCCTAAATAAAAAAATATTTAGCCTAAATAAAATTATTAACAAGTCTACTTTAATTAGTGATTACCGTAAAACTTTGAATAATTACCCTGGGTAATTATTGTTTCGTCCTTCCGCTGGAGGGAGTAATTAATTGAAGGGAGGGTAATTATACGAGGTTTGAAATTTGATCGTGTTTTAGGATATTTAATGGGGGTAATTATTATTTCAATCTATCGCTGGATGGAGTAATTGATAGAAGTGGGGTAATTATTTGAGGGAGGGCAATTAATACAGGTTATACGGTATATAAAAATAAAAATACTTTTTTACTTATTTCATTCATCTTTTAAATTTAAAATTAAAATGGTTAACTGTATTTTCTAAAAAAATATTTTTTTTAACTCTCAAAAATGAAACAAAAAAAGAAAGTATTAATGAATATATGTTAGTAGATAAAGCAATTCTTCTTTTTTTAAAAAAAGGCAAGCTTCCGACTCTTCTATAAAATCAGATTATGGCTTAAAAAAGCAAAGAATGAAACACATCAATAAATTTTAGAATATGCCAAAAATGGAAGAAAAAAATATATTTTTTCTTTTGTTTGATGGTTATAGTTTTTTTTAAAAATTTATCAAAAATGAGAAGGAACTTTTGTTTTAATGTGAAATGAAAAGAGATTTATGTATCATCCCGGGGGTATAATATTTTAAGATCCTCAACTCAAAACTATCAAAGTTGGAAAGAATCACTAAAGAAAGTTTAAGAGAGGACTTTTATGGGATAATCCTAGGACAAATGGTGTAGACAAAAAATGTATGTATACTTCAACGACTAATAGGACGAAAGTTCGATCACATTTTTGGAAAACAATTTTTATTTTGTAATTAGTGGAAAGGTAAATAAAAAAGCGAAATAAGCACAAATAAAAATTCAACGAATCCTCTGGTTAATATTAAAGTAATTATTAAGCATTGCTGTCTGTAATCAAAGAAATCTTAGACAGCAGCAACTAAATTCTATTTTTAAAATCCGCGGCCGTAAATCAGATATTATGTTCAAGACAGTAAATATCTTTATACATAACTACATCCTAATATTTTTATCGCGCATTAAGAAAGTTTATAGACATAAACAGCTTCTCTCTATACTTAATAGAAATACCCAAAAAAATATTTCTAGGTTACTTTAAAAGATGAAAACAAAAACATCTTTTATAAAATGTTTTTTTAAAAAAGAAAATATTTAGGGGATATATACATTAAAATATTATAAATGCTGGCACAAGATGAGGCAAAAAATGAAAAGAAAATATAAAAAAATTCTCTGTAGACATTAACAAAAAGCATTGGCACAACAAAAAATAAATGGCCCCAAAATTGTTTGGCCATTTATCGGCCATTCTTTTTTTAAATTCTTTGAAGCAAAAAATAATTCCAATCCTTATTAAATTGCTATTTTCTTTTTTTATATAATTTAGTTTCCAATATAAAAATTCTTGTTCCCAAAAGAATTAGAATCGAGGCTAATTTGGACTTTGGAAAGAAATTGAAAATAAAAAGGGCAAAAATAATGCTTGGATAAAAAATTAATTTATTTGCTTCCGCAGAGGTAGAAGGGAAGGAGGGGGTGCTTAAGAAATACTCCCAACTTTATTATAAGATCTTGTAAGGATTAATAATCAAAAGAAAGTGATCAGCTTGTTATCGAGAGGGGAATGAACCTCGTCTGGAAGATCAAATTTTTGTAGTATATCATAAAAATGAAGACTGAAAACTATCAAATTTTGGAACTTCAATAGTTTCAATTTTAAAAGAAGACAACAATTTTGAGAGGGAATAAAAAACATTTTTTAAACACTTCAAAGGAAAATGAATTGCCAGCCTATAAACTTCCTTGGCTCGTGTCAACTTTCATTTTTTAAAAAATTTCCCAATCTAATTCATCTTTCGCCTTTTTAAAATAAATTTTAACAGATCACACACCTCTCTCTCTTAATTTTTTTGTCAAAATCCAAATATTTTTCCTTAAATATTTTAGAGACACAGTTTTTTTGTTTTAAAAGAAGCAACTGTTAAAAGAAATTAAAATATAAATTCTCTAAAACTCCTCCAACCTTTAATTCTTTAAATATTAAATTCTTAAAATTCAGGTGACATATGTATAAATCGAAAATGTCAAAAAATCAAAGCACAGATTTTTTGCAACATTTTAAGTTTTAAAAATAAATTTAGCTACCTATATTTTTTGTAAATTGTATTTTTAGAAATGTCTAGTATTATTTCTGAGAAAATGCTAAAGAAATAAGTATCTATTTTACAAATTTATAATATTTGTGGTGTTCGGGAAAAAATTTTTAAATTTAATAATTTAAAGAAAAACAAAATTCTACTAATTCCTCGCAGTTAGCCAATATTATTTAAAAAATATAACAAAATTTTTTTAATAATTAAATAAACAATTTACTATTTAAAAAATACGGACATAAAACCAACCAACACAAAAATCCAAAAAAATGCAAAAAATAAAGCAAAATTCTAATTCTTTTTGATTTAAATAATTCAACATCATCAATTAATGGCACTCCAAAATTATTACAAATTGAATGGCAAATAATTGGAGAAATTATATTACCTTAAATAAAAATTAATTTTAAATTTTTTTAATAAATTTTCAGGTAAATCCACACTAACAGACTGACTTTTGACAAAAAAATTTTCTGTTTACAGTTAAAAATCTGCAATACTCTAAAGTAAAGCAGCAGGGCTATAGCTATTTCTCTCCTTCAGCTAGTGCAAAAGGTTATTTGGCGACTGGGAGCGAACCAGTATCTTCAGTAGACCGGACTGATGTGTTAGCCATTACACCACGCCGCCTACTGCACAGCCTTAAGAATATAGTAAATAGCTGGCTTTACACTACTATCAAAACTAAATTCAATTCAGAATTATTAATTGAAATGCTTGTCCGCAAATATCGATGAACCAATTTTTTAAATAAATTTTAACCTGTTTGAAAAAATATATATGTTGCATATAATCCAAATAAATAGGTGTAGAGCATTTGAAAAACTTTAAAATTAAAAAAAATGAAAAATATTTTAGAAAATTTATTGGACGGGTAACAAAAAAAAATACTCCAAAATTTAAAAAAAACCTCTAGAAGCAAAAGCATTAGATAACGAAATTCTCCTTTTTCTATCCTCAATTAAATGGTGAATATGTGAAAAGGAAAAACTCTGAAAAAAAAATAAATTTTAATAAAAAAATAATTTAAAAACAAACAATTGGAGCAACAAAAATAGTCAAATTATTTCCCAAACAATGAGCTAATAAAGGAACAGAACAAGCACGAAAAGAAATTTCTTCAGTTATTGGAGCCTTAAAAATTTATATTTTAAAGAAAAATACTTCTCGATTATAAGCCATTGCTTTCTTTCTTTTTCTCCAATCTCCAAAATATTACAAATGGTCTGAATAATGGTAAAAAATTTAAATTTATTTAAGAAAAGCAGTCAATCAGAGTAAAATCATTTTAGAATTTCTTTCTTGATTAAATTTAAAAACTATACTGATGCTTTCTAAACAATTTAATACCTTACATTTGTAATATTTTGGAAAATGGAGAAAATAGAGGGAAGAAAAGGATAAAAAGTGGGGGCTGATAACCGAGAAGCATCAGAAATATTTTTTTAAATTTACTAACCATAATTGACTGTCTAATCCATAAAATATCATTAAATTGGTTCCAAAAACCGAAAAAAATATTTAAATTAAATTTAAAAAATTAAAATAAAACCTTTAAATTGAAAATTTCCATCAATTATTAATGTTGCTATAGTTCCCAAATAAAATATTAAAGTAAGTAAAGATGGCAATAAAATGGCAAAAAATAAATTATTTGAGCGAAATCCCATTTGAATAAAAGGATGATCATAAAACTGAAAAAAGAATTATTTTTAAAAGTTTTGGAATTATATCTCAATTAAGGGCTTGTTAAACAGTAAAAATTCTGAAGGGATATAAAGAAGGCGCAGCTTTCTCGAAAATTCAACCCAAAACTTGAATAACCCAAAACAAAAAATGGAGTCCTAAAAACCAATAAAATTGCGCCTGAAAGGATTTATTCAGACGCTGGCTCGCCCGAAAACGGCAACTCTAATTACAATTTCTAAAAAATTAAAAAAAGATTAATTTACCAATCCAATTAATTGATATGTCAAAATAATTCCAAAAAAATTATTTAAAAAAGCAACTATAAAACGTCTCCAAACATTTGGAATATAATCCCTCGATTTATTGTGATCATAAAATGTATTTATTGAAAGAACATAAGCAAATTGAATTAAAAATCCACCAACAAATAAGAAAATAGGGCATTCTTTCATAAATCTATTGAGAAAATAAATTTAAAAATTCTCTTTTACGTAAATATAGTAGTAAAATGCTCCTTTTAACTACATATACTTCGACCCAATATTTTTACACTTTATCTATTGTAATGAATAGGATGTCAAAATTTTTATGACTTGATTGTGGATCTTTCGAACCATCTCTTATGAAAATAAAAGTGAAAGTATAGTTATATGGAGCAATACACACAGGCCCGTAACCAGGATTTTTTTTCGGGGGGGGGGGGGGCCAAGGGGGGAAAATTTTTTCTGCGCCAAATTTTTGGCGCCGAAGGCGCCAAAAATTTTTATTTTCAGCGCCGCAGGCGAAAATTTTGAGAATTTTTGAAGGCCGTAGGCCAAAAAATTCACTTTTTCGGCGCCGCAGGCGCCAAAAATTTGATTTTCAGCGCCGCAGGCGAAAATTTTTTGAATTTTGGACCTCAAAGAGCCAGATTTCTTCCTTTTTTAGCGCCGCAGGCGAAAATTTTTTAAATTTCAGAGGCCGTAGGCCAAAAAAATTCACTTTTTTTGCCCCAGCCCTTCCCCAAATTTTTTCCTTTTTCCCATTTCGGGGGGGGGGGGGGAATTCCCCCCCCCCCCCCACCCCCCCTGGTTACGGGCCTGAATACACATACCTCTATTAAAGACGAATTTCACCTTTCGGTACTCCCCTGAGGTCTAAACAAATTTCCAGCTTAATTAAATTTTAAAAAACATTTTTTACAAAATAAAAGTATTTTAATTTTAAATAAATTAAATCGAAAACAATTAATTAATTAATATTTATTTAAAAATCTTTATAAAATAATGTATAAATCTAAAAAAATAATTTAATCAAAAATATATCTCTGTTATATATCTATTTAAAAAATAAAAAAATTCTAAACCTCAATTGCTTTTATTTATCCAAAACTCTCTGTACCGACTCTCTCATTATTTTTATTGTTTCACATGGATTTGGTGAACGAATAATTCCAGTGCCAGAAACAATTAAATTAGCACCTAAAAAATAAATTTATTTTAAATAAATTAAATTAAAAACCAAACCTGCATTAGCACATTCTTCAATATTTTCAATTCCAACCCCTCCATCTACTTGAATATTTAAAGAAGGAAATTCTTTTCTTATTATTCTAACTTTTTCAAGTTGGTCACTCATAAAGCTTTGCCCACCAAAACCCGGCTCAACTGTCATTACTTAAAAATAAATTTTGTGTAGATATTTTGGTATATTATTAGCAATGAAAATTTAATTAATGAGATTAATGTCAAAATCGAGGCCCAAGGGCTCCAGGAGGTCAATTTCAGGGGAGGGGGTTCAAACCCCTGAATACGCCCTTGTCGGATGAATTTTTACGAAAAAGATTTTAAACTATAAAATAATAGGCCCAAACGAAACCTAATGAAGGGAGGGCTAAAAATACTTTCATAATAAAAATATTAATTCCTTACTCAAAGCTGTATCAAGTTCATTTGCAAATTTCAACATATCTTTAACCTTAAAATAAATAAATTTTTAAAAAATAAATTTAAAAAATAAAAAAACCTCAGTTTTTGGTTTAATAGCCATTCCACATTTTAAACCCAAAGATTTAATTTTATTAATTAAAGAAAACACTTTATCGTCTTCTCCAGTAAAACTTGGAGCTTCGAGATGAAAAGTAAATTGATTAATTCCTGCTTTGTGCATAGGAATTAGCCATTGTTCAGGATTAGAAACCATCAGATGGACATCAAAAAACTAAAAAAAAAGTTTTAAAAAAATTAGAAAAAATATTATTCAGAACAAAAATTCTCATATATTTTCCAAATTAAAAAAACCTACAGGATTAGGTCCCAATTGCTTCCTCAAACACTCAATTAATGGATGTCCAAACGTTAAATTCGGCACAAAATGACCTTTTTAAATTAAGAAAAACTGATAAAATAATTCTCTTACCATCCATTACATCCAAATGTAAAAAATCAGCCCCACAATTTAACAATTTACGAGACTTAAAAATTAATTAAGATTTAAATAAATTAAAAAAACCTCATTAGCAAGTTCAGCAAGGTCAGTATTCAATATTGATGGACAAATAATAGCACGTACAGACGACATAAATAAATTTTTGTTTTATCTAATGGAAAATTTTTCTTTATTTGAAAAATATTTAATAATGTCAGCGCCGGGCCGGATCCAACCCAGAGCTGGTTAAGGACGATTCAGTATCGCCGATTCAGTATATGGCCGTAACTTTCCTGATATTCGACCGATTCGAATAATTCTCATATCATTCGAAAGGTTTCGAGATTTGACATCTTTTTCATAATTGGCCCGATCCGTTCTGTGATCACAAAAAAGTTAGCCTATTAAATCATATATAAAAATTTCTACAATATTGATTGAGCAAAAAGTTATGATCAAAAAGCCCAAATACTACAAAAAATTATTTTCGCCAAATTTATCAGTCAAAGACAAATATTTATTTATGACAATATACATATTACATACAACATATTACACAATACATTTTATTGTATCACAATATACATTTCACAATATCTTCCTTTTATATTCTCATCATTTAGCCTTCGTCTTTCCTTCCATCTCAATCTTCTTCACAGCTTTTTTGCCCTCATTAAGTGCATGAAGACAAAGCTCGCCACGCAGAACCATTTTCGTTGCACTTTGCATATCTCGAAGAGACAGAGTTGGTTTCTTACTGATGAGGGAGAGTCCACCAGCCTCGGAAGCAATGCGGTCGAAGAAATCCATACAATAACTGTAAAAATAAAAAAAATTTAGTCCCAACATTTTGGAACTCAAATTGACTTAGGCCCCTACCCAGTGGCTAACCAAGATTTAAAAATGCTTAGCATTGGATTTGGGGTCCCGGATATCCGAAGATTTCCCAAGAACCGACAACCCAAATTTTTTGTATAGCATTAAAATTATTGCCTGTTCATAACATCCATTCCACGCTTCGAAATACGCATTTCACCTTTATGAACATCCTTCAGCACGCGGTAGATGTGCACTCTGAAAAAATAAATTTTAATTAAAAGTTTTGTGTTTAACAAGAAAAACTAACTTGAATGTGCGCTTCGGCTTACGCTTTCTCAATTTTGCACTTCCTCCGCTGCCAACAGAAAGACGACGTCCACTTTTTGCCTTCTTTGACGAAGTTGGTGACTTTTGCCTCTTTGCGATCGTTTTGCGAGCTGGGCTTTGAGCTCTTGCCTGGACTGATTGACCACGAACAGTTTCACCGTCTCCTCCACCTTTGTTGTTGCTTGCCGATCCTTTCTTTTCCTTGGACTTCTTGTTGTCGTCCTTGTTGTTCTGACCCATCGTTGAGAAGAAGAAGATTGTTTTTTTGTTTGGGGGAATAAGAAGATTGAGGTTAACTAGCGAGTTTTATGTTTGCTTTTATAGTATTAAATCTTAATGAACGTGGATTAGCATTGAAAAGGTCTTAATGTTCCACACTCACTATTTTGCACCAAAACGGACTATCGATGAATCTGACACTTGAGTATATCTTTTTAGGGTAGGGGACGACTCAGTATCGCCGATTCAGTAGACCGATTCTGTATTTGGGCTTTTTGGCCATAACTTTTTGCTCGATCGATATTTTAGGAATTATTATATATGATTTGATAAGCCCCGTGGCGCTGCATCTTTTTCATAACTAGCGGAGTTGGTCGGCCTTCGGCCGCCCCACCCCGCTAGCAAAAACAAAACAAAACCAAAAAACAAACTCAAAATCAACTTATCACAACCTCAAAATCTCCCTTTCCGCTAGCATAACAAAACTATTCAACTCAAGATCCGATTCAAAAGCCTTCGGCCGACCCATCTCGCTTACCCATTTTTCTCCTCACAATTCCACCTGCTTCACAATTAACCTTGTTCACAATCCGCCCTGTTTCAATATTCCGTCTGCTTCACAATCCCCCTTCATTCCCCCTTGTTTGAATATTCCGCCTGCTTCACTATTCCCACTGTTTCAATATTCCGCCTGCTTCACAATTTCACCTGTTTCAATATTCCGCCTGCTTCACAATTCCACCTGTTTAAATATTCCGTCTGCTTCACTACTTCCCTGTTTAAATATTCCGCCTGCTTCACTATTTCCACTGTTTCAATATTCCGCCTGTTTCACAATTCCCCCTTCAATATTCGCCTGAAATTTGACGCCTATCACTTGACACTTGAACGTTGACGCCAAGCTCTTCACATGCTCGTTGACGTCTAGCACTTGGCACTTGAACGTTGACGTCTAGCACTTGACACATGAACGTTGACGTTTAGCACTTCAAATGAACGTTGACGTCCAGCACTTCAAATGAACGTTGACGTCTAGCACTTCAAATGAACGTTGACGTCTAGCACTTGACACATGAACGTTGACGCCTAGCACTTGACAAATGAACATTGACGCCTAGCACTTCAAATGAACGTTGACGTCTAGCACTTGACACATGAACGTTGACGCCTAGCACTTGACACATGAACGTTGACGTCTAGCACTTGAGACAAATGAACGTTGACATCTAGCACTTGACAAATGAACGTTGACGTCTAGCACTTGACAAATGAACGTTGACGCCTAGCACTTGACAAATGAACGTTGACGCCTAGCACTTGACACATGAACGTTGACGTCTAGCACTCCAAATGAACGTTGACGTCTAACACTTGACACATGAACGTTGACGTCTAGCACTTGACACACTTCAAATGAACGTTGACGTCTAGCACTTGACAAATGAACGTTGACGCCTAGCACTCAGAGGACACAGGACTCCAGCAACGTAGAAAAGAGCAGGGCAATGTTGAGAAGTGTTGGTAGCAGTTGAAGAATGATCAAAATACCCTACTTTTATACTATCTTCTCATTCTCACAACCTAATTCAACTGGTAACGATTTACTATAAAAACCCCCCTTTTCCTCACTCCCCCAAATCATTTTACTATAAAAACCCACTTGTCTATAAAAGGACAGACAAACAAACGGACAAACCCTTCTCAATTATATAATTAGATTGGTCTGGCCTTATCTGATCATTCTACAAAACTATTTTGCACCAAAACGGAGTATCGATGAATACTGAATCGGCGATACTGAGTCGTCCCATACTCCGATTTTAAGCTTCACATTTTTATGGTTTCCAACTCGAATGAAACTAATTATTTAAGAATATTGTTTGTAGGAGACTGTCTGTGTTAGTGCCTTAATCTTTGTCATCTTTACAGTAATATATTTTTAAAATTACAGTAATATTTCTAATATAGGTATATTTAATTTCTTCATATCTCCTAATTAGCGTCCCGAATTGGCGATGTTTGCTTCAATATTAGACAGACCTATCCATAACGGTAAAAGATCTACAGTATACATTTCAAAACAAGAGTCAGAATTTTTCGCCCTCAAAGCTTCGTCTGAGAATGTTTGGAAGAAGGAGGTTTATTCAAATAAACTTTACAAAAAATTACTAATTTAAGATGGAGGTTTATCGTACTCTACAATCTATTCCTGGCAATAAATTCACTCGTATACAAGAATTACTCGCCTCTGGTGAACTCCCAGTTTTCTTCAAAAGTCGAGATAGTCAACATAAATTCTACATTCTGACAAGGTTTTTTGAACTTTAAACTTAAAGAGGTGTAATAATCTTTTTGAGGTATAATAATCTGAGAGATGTCAAAACATGGCTTAGTCGAATACCTGGATTGTCTGAGGCAATGAGGTTTAAGGCTGCTCGTGAAGTATAGTCCAATATTTATAAAGATATAAATTTTTTGTAAAATGGTCAGGTCTCAAAATGGTCAGATGTTTTATTCATGATCCGGCCCTTTTGTCCAATTGACCATTTTGGCCCTTACCATTTTTAGTAGAACAAAATAAAAGATTTTTAAAGGCCAAAACTTAAGATGAATTTTTCTTTTTCTAGACTCTCCTTGCCTTGAAGGAACTTCATCTACTTGGCTTTGTCTCAAGGGATGTCAAGATGGAGAACTTTGGTGTTCACATAACAAAAGATCATCGTCTGAAATTCTACGTTTATGACTTTGAATTGTCACAAAAATACAAGGATATTGAGACGGGTAAACCAACTGTTCAGAAAATACGCGGTTCAAAAGGTTTTGGTACAACAGAATCTGCCCCATTGGTACAAATGACTGGATCTAGGGTTTTTTTGAAAAATTTTTGAAAATTTTTTTTTAAATTTTAGCGGACTTTTCCTGTTGATGATGTTGAAGGTTTAAAAAGAGGCACTTTAATTATAAAAACAAATTATTTTTTAGGATGGTTTTACTGTTTATATCACATTTTATGTGGCTCGATTCCGTGGGATATCGGATGGCCTGAACCGGAATTTCGTAGATCTACTTATGCGACGACGTATTCGGGGATTCGGTATTTTTTGAATTTTATTTATGTAGTCGGGCCTCGCTCTAAGATAGGTTGTTTTAGATTCTCGGGTACGCGTGAACTTCTCTAACACGTCGCCTTCCCACACATCACTTCCTTTCATATGACGACTCATTTTGTTCCAAGAGCCTTCAATATACCTAACAAAGCCTTTAAAGTCCCCAAAATACCAAACTGTGTTTTAGTTTGATTTGCATCCTTTTACTTATCATCTGAATTGAGGTTGGATTTTTCGAACCGGGCCGTCGTTCGAGTTATTTTTTGGGTCAAAGTTCGATGCCCGATTCGATCTGTCGAACCAAACCGGGCCCCCAACCTTAATCTGTATATCTATGGGCGGGTATGAGGGGGCGTATCTCGAGAAGGCTTAACTATCTGAAAATATATTTTTTCTTAAAGTTATACTAAACAAGAAATGCATAAAACTGGAAGAATTTATTGGTATGTTGATTTACTTTAAATTTCTAAAAATTCTCCTTCAGTGCAAAGAAATACGATTGTCTAATGAGTGCAATCTTCAATGTAATCCTCAAATGGTTGAAAACACCAGAGGTAGTAGAGGCGCGTTTCTATGATGAGGTTTTTTTATTTTATGCGATTTATGGGGAACTTTAAAGTTTACGGGCCAAAATTTTCATTTTGGTACTATTTCGCTGGTTTTACCTCTGGACCTTTTACCTCCCAGGCCAGATAGTTATAACTCCGAAAACCCAGATGCATCTAAATTTTACCAAAATATCGAATACTAAAAAGAAAATTCCCTCTTAATTTGTCTCACATTCAACCTTTTTAATTTAAATTTCCCGCTAAAAATAAATTTCAGATATGCTCAATTTTGAAGAGAGGAGTGTACAACTGTGGAAAAGCAGAATTGATGGATTGCAGCATTCACTGCTCGAAGCATTATAAGAAGCATCAACGTCATAACGCTTAACAGTTTTATTAAAATATATTTATTTTCTAACATTTATTTACTATATTTATTTCACATCCATTCTATTTACCCCTATTATTTCTGTTATTTTTAGCCCTGTATGGTGAGAATTGGATTCGTAAATATGTTTTGCATGATCTTCAAAATAAGTTTCTCTGTTGTTATTCTGTGTGAGCTTCTTTCTATTCTCATTTATTATTTTTGTTCTGAATAAATATGTTTAGTTCTGTTATAATTTTCAAAGTGATCTTAACAATTTCCTTAGGGTTAACAATTTTAGTTATCTAATAAAATGTTTTAAAAGAATTCCTTAACCTTTTTTGAATCGACTGAAATTGGAAGGTTCGTCGAAAAATTAAATTAAAAATGAAGTTATCCTGCATTTTTGATAAATTTTTTTATTTGTTTTTAAATTCTATTTTTTTACTCTGGGGGTATAGGAGATATCTGAGGATTTAGAACCGGCGGCATGGAACTGGTTTTGGAACGGAATCGGCTGCACGAAAAGGTACCCCCACCGAACCCAGAGTATTTTGGGGCGCACCCTTAATTCGTCCCACACAAAATTAGTCCCAAGTGTTGTTTTCCGGGATTTTCGACACTAAGAATTTCTTAGTACCAAATAATAAAAATTCGGTCCTCATAAAGCAAAAAAAAAACGAGCCCGAACTCTAGAGAATTTAAACATTTTTTATGCCAAAGTTACCAAAGTTTAACTTCATTGAAAATGAATGATTTTGGTACCAATTAACTTGTCTCGTTCAAGAACAGAATGACGTCCGCAAAAAATTATTGAAAATTATTATTCGTAAAATTATTCGTCCGCAAAAAAATTTGAAAATTTAAAAAGCACAGAAATTTGGAGGGATTAAAGGGGATACGGTGGAATTGGATCTCTTAATCCACCAAATTACTGAACATCTTCAAATCGCGCTAATTTCGCTATACGAGAAATTTTATCCGAAATTTTTGGCGATTTAAACTTATGTAAGTACAGTAGGCAACTTGGGCAGTAAAATTGTCAGAATAATTTAGGCAATATTTTAGAAATTTAAAATTTTCTCCAAAAAGAATTTGATAAACCGCAAAATACTACATTTTATATACACAAAAATATTCAATATGTACAATACATAAATAGGTACAATACATATCACAATACATACAATTCAATCAAAATACATATATCTGAGATAGTGATGTTCGGGTATCCCGACTCCCGACACCCGACTCGGGAAATTTCCCGAGTTTTTGGCCTCCCGATCCCGACCCCGACTCCCGATGCCAATTCCCGACTAAGTCGGGAAATTTTTACACCCCTAAGAATGGCTTTTTCTCATAAAACTTTATTTTTGAAAGGAAAAAATAAAGAAAAAAATAAAAAAAAGAGAAAGGAAAAATAAAATATTTAAATTTTTTCCAATTTAACTATTGTTGAGACGTGGTTGAGTGGTTAAGTTGAGTGACTTCAGTTGCTTTGTTGGGGCTGGGTTCGAATCCAGGGCTGGTAAATGTTTTTAAATAATTTTTCCACCCAAAAATAAATGGTTTCAACATTGATTTTAATTTTAAAGTTATTTTTTTCAATACTATAAACGTCAGAAAATTCCAGAAATATTGAGTTAGTCATGGATTTTCAAAAATTTTCGGCTGCGGCGCAGAAAATGAAAAATATCTGACTTCTTAGCAGTGATGGGCAAAGTTCCAGTTCCAGTTTCGGAACTAATTAGTTTTAGTTCCAGTTCCAGAACTGGAACTACGGAACTAACGATTATCTGGAACTAGTTTGGAACTAGAACGACGGAACTAGTAAATGTCTGGAACTAGCTTTGGAACTAGTTCTGGAACTAGTTCTTGGGGGTATATTTTTGACAAGATTCCCTCGATGAAGTTTCTTAAATTCTCAGAATGTTCGCTTGCGGCGCAGAAAAAGTGGATTTTTTGGCCTACGACCTTAGAAATTCTCAAAAATAAAGGACGAAGTCTGGTTCTTAGCCTTCGACTTAAGAAAATTTTTGCCTGCGGCGCGGACAAAGGATTTTAGATTGTCGAGAGTGATCATAACATCAATGGCGTATCCAGGAGGTTAGATGTCTGGCTTCCTGACCTTCCAAAATTCTCAAAATTTTCGCCTGCATAGCAAAAAATTTTTTTGTTGTAAATTCCCGACTCCCGATCCCGACTCCCGAAGTCATTTCCCGACCCGACTCCCGTTTCCCGATTCCCGAGTTTTTTCTTCTCCCGAACATCACTAATCTGAGATAAGGAATTATAACACACAAATACCAAGGTGTATAGCCTAACAATAATATATACAACACACAACATTGAGTATAGAAGGGGGACAAAAGAAAATATACAACAAAAGGTGCAATTTAAGGATTTTGAGGGGGAGGAGGAGGAGTATCAGGAAGGCCAGCAGACACGTTCTCATACAATCCACTCATCGTTCCAAGATTCAGAGCAGGAAGAGGCGCTGGTGGTGGTGCAGCAGTTGGCAGTTGTCCTTCCGTGGCTTTCTCGGTTGGAGCAGCAGTAGTCGGAGCCAATGGCGCAGGAGTGCTTCCTTCTGTCTTCGCTTGCTGGTCCTTTTCTTCCTTCTTGGGCACAGCCGCTTCTTCAGGCTTGGTGGTGATAGCCTTTACTTCTTCCTTCTTTTCTTCTGGCTTTTTGGTAGTCTCAGCAATCGGCGCCGCAGGAGCCTGCACGTCTTCTTTCTTCGGTTCACCAGCACTCTTCTCAGTTTCCTTAGATGGCCCTTCAGCTTTTGATCCTTCCCTTTTAGACGACTTGACTCCACTTTTGCGCTTGCTGTGCCCGACTTTTGTTCCGCTTGTGGTCCTCTTGCTGGAAGAAACCTTCGTCCCGCTTGTGGTCCTTTTGCTCCCAGAACTTTCTAAAGAATTCATCAATGGAGCGAATAATAAAATTTTATCTAACACTTCTCTGGAGCGACTAAATAATTGACTCAGACTTGAATAATACTTGACCGTCTTACGTCTACCTGACCGACTTACTCATTGCGGCCTTGAATAAACAAATAATCGGGACTTACATCTTGCCCATGACTGCGGTTCCTCATATAATCAAAATACTGAATACAACATGCTCCTTCACTCTGCTCCTGATGATCAAGCTCGAATTCATCGAATAATCTTCTAACCAAAATACTAAACTTCTGGACCGAATAATCACAATAATCACAACTTTTTAAATCTCGAATTGGTCCGACTAGAATTGACTAAGGTTTGCTAGGCCTTGTCGAATAGATGAATTCGATCGGCTTGAATGCCTGCCACACTTCAACTGACGCCGTCTCCTCTGAACAAGAATCTGATGTGCTCTGCGAATCTCCGAATAATCCGAATACTTCCCCGAATCTGAATAATCCGAATAGTCCGAATTGTGAATCAATGATTCACGACTGCGACCGCGCCACTGTTATGTCCTAGGTTAGCGGTCTTACCTAGTGACAAACAGAATAACACAGGAATAGAATATAACGTTTATCCGAATGGTAAATACTACAATAATGAAGGTGGCAAAAGGCAAGAATGATGAAGGACAGACGGCGCCGGTCGACCCAGGTGTCGACCAAGACTGATCTCTAACGACTCCTTTTATACTAGACCCACACATACCTAACACAGTTGCACCTAGAATTTTAATGAGTTATTAGCTTTACTCGAAAATTAGTCTATTTTGTGTTTACCTTTCTTTTTGTCAGCAGCTTCCTTTTTCTTTTTATCATCCCCTTTTTTGGGTGTTTCAGCCGGAGTTCCTCCTTCTGCCTTCTTTGTTTTCTCCTTGGATTTTCCTGAATGCTTGCTGCGTTTGCTTCCGCCCTTCTTGGCCTCGCCAGGAGTAGTAGCTTCAGCAACCGGCTTTCCAGCTCCTGCCTTTGACTTGTCGCCTCCCTCTTTCTTCTTAGCATCACTGCCGCGCTTGCTCGTGGACTTGCCCTTATGACGAGACTTCTTTTCATCAGCATCTTTAGCTAAAAAAACAAGAAATTTTTAATAGAAAAACCAAACTAACAAAAAATAAATTTACCTTTTTTCGTCTTTTCCCCTTTTGCAGGTGTTGTAGCAGCAGGAGCAGGACTTTTGCTATCCTTGCGGCCTCCACGCTTGGAAGTTGACTTCGCTTTCGATGACTTCTCCTTCGTCTTTTCAGGCTTTTTCTTGTCCGCACCTTCGGCATCCTTCTTAGGCTCTGTCACTGTTGATGGAGATGGCTTTGAAGATGGAGGAGGCTCAGCAGATGTAGATGTTTTCTCGGCAGATGATGTTTCAGAAGACGGAACTGGAGCAGGCGGAAAGACTGGAGGAGGCTCAACATGAAGAGGGAGAGGGCGCTCATCCTCGACCACAATTCGCAATTCCTCGTCTTCATCCAGCAAGGCCATGGTGTCGACTGTTTTGGTAGAACGTTTGGAACGTTTGCTTCTGCGTCTACTGGGCTCCGGCTCGACAGGGTCAACATTCTGAAAAAATAAAAAAATAATAGAAACGTTTTTTAAACATAAGAGTAAAGTGTCATTACCTTCCCAGCTTGTCCTTGACTGAACATGAAGAATCCAGCAGCCAGAAGAGCTAGAAGAAGGAGCAGGAAGAACATCCTTGGATTTTGTGTTGTTTTTGAAGTTTTGTTGTTTGAAGAGAAATGAAGATTTGATAGTAGGTAATCCTTTCGGAAGAGCCCGCTTTTTATACAGTGAAAAATGTGAGCAGGCGGTTCCTGTTGTGTAGTAGTGTCACTATAGTATGTATAAAAGTCCGTGTCAGCGTCGGCTATTTGGATAGCATACTAGTCCGTCTAGTCCCTGATTCCCTTCGTCTGTTTCTACCCAGTCCATCTTCACACACATGTACATTTCTACTACAGAAAACGTTGATCTTCTGCAACGTCTACATCAGCAACCCTCGGACATCACAGCTACGCAGTCGACAACGAAAAGAACCAGCTCGTCTACAGAACGTCTACAGCAGCGTCAACAATCGTCAACAGCAACATTGAGTGAAATGTGACGAGGTGTAGTGAATTGCTTTAAGCAATTAGTGAGTATTTGGTTGTAGAGTGTGGACTGACGTCGTAGTTGAATTATCTGGCATTCATGAGAGTGTAAGTCCAGAGATTGAAAAGTAAATTTTGGGCATGAAAAAGAAAAAGTATGATAATTGGCAGCAGAAAGCGTAAGACCAAAGTAAGGGTATTTTAAGTAAGGGTATATACCCAGAGGATAAAATTGGAATAAATCTGGCCTCAAGCCTTCCTAAATCTGAAATTTTTACCTGTAGCACAAAAGGAGGAAGCCTTGATTTGAATACAAATATTCAGCAATCAATGAGCGAAAAAAAGCAAAAGATATCTACAAATAATCCCTTAATAATCCCGAATCCTCCGTGATCCCCCTGTATCCCATATACTATATCATTCCAAATTATTATCCAAATCATCATCATTACATATCTTAAATATATCTATTCACATACTATTTATACATATAAATACAGTCACGGAAAAAAGATACAAGCATTTGTAAAATAAAAATTTTAAATTTTCTAAACAATAAAAAAAGATTAGGAAGTAAATTATAGAGCATTAAAATTAATAAATAGTAAATATTTTTTAAATTTGTCATTTTTTCCTTAGTAAAAGTAGATCAACAGTTTCTGTTGTTAAAAGTGGAAGAACTAAATCACAGGTTAAAAATTGTATTGACCTTCCATTGATCTTAAAAGAAGTTTTTAAATTTAAATTTAGAAATTTTTTTAAAAATCCTTATTTTTGGTCGCTTACGAGTATTCGTACTTAAGAAATCTAATTAAGTCAGATAGTGCTTCCCATTATGGTTTCACGATTTTTGAGATTCGGATGGTATTAATGTTTCGTCCCATATATGTATCTGGAGATTTCACAGAATCAGTCACTCTTATTGTTGCAACTCCACAGTCTCTGAGTATGTTTTATTGTCATTTGATTAATATTCACCTGTAATATTCTATCTCTAGGTTGTATCCTTCCACATTTCTCAGCTGGTCCATCCTTAACTAACGAACGAATATAAATTCCTGTAGGTGTTAATTGTATAGTATTTTTCTCATTTAATTCTTCAATTATTTCATCATCTTCTCCAATAAGTCCATCACAAACGGAAAACCCAAAACTTTTTGTAAGAGGGCATCTTTTTAATTGAACACTAAAAACTTCACTAAATTCATCTATTTCATTTTCTTGTTTTAAATTATTTAATGTACAAGAAGGAAGTGAATTTGTGGAAATACTTTTTTGTGAGGAGGTAAATGTTGATGATGTTGCTATTGTAAATGGAGGAGGGTCTGTCGTTGAAATACGTGGAGAGGGCATTGCTGGTGGAAGTTCTCCATTTTGTTGTTGTTGACTATTTTTTTAATTTAAGATTTATACAAATATTAGAACTATTTAAACTAGAAATTAAAGAAGAATGAACTAAATATATTTTGAGATTTGGATTTAGGAAATTTTTACTCAAAATTTCGCAGAAAAATGTTCTGAAAACCCAAAATTGCAAGTAGTCCTCAAAAATTAACCGGATTCAGGGTCCACAAACTAAGAGTATTTACTTTTAAAACTGACATATGTATGTATGTAACCTCCCAATTTTCTTTCTAAAAATTATAAAAAATCACCTCTTCATCATAGTAGGAGTACCAGACCGAGAATGATTAGCAACAACGTATTTCTTATGAAGTTCTTGAGATGGAAATATTTTTTGTGTTTGTTTATCAATAGATTGGTTTATATTATCAACAACATCATAATTATTGTTAGTTGAGACTAATTGTTGATGAGAGAGAATATTTCCTAACTCAGAGGGAAACATTTGTTGAAAGCCGTATCTTAAATTTTTAAAGGAATAAAAGTGGAAGTGGGATAGCTGGTGGGATTTGAGGGGGCACCCAATTATTGAAACTCACTCAAAGGACAAGAACAAAAAGTTGTCCTTACCTCGATTTATTATTAGAAGGAGGAACATAGTTAGAAGCACTTCCATTTAAAATACATTCTTCCAATTTCCTAAGCATTTCAGCTTCACTAACCACTTCTAACGCTTCAAGTATTCTCATCCATTCATTATCATTTTCTTCTTTTCTTCCTTTTCTTTCAGAGGAAGAATTTGGAGAATTTGAACAACAAAAAGAATGTGTTCCACTTCCATCAATTTCAAATTGACATTCACAACATTTTGTTTGAGAACTTGATTGAATACCGCCAGGTTGACTGTCTGTTGCGGCTGCTGAACTTAAACCTGAATCTAAACCTCCATTTCCTCCTCCATTGCTATAAGGGTCAGAATATGTACTGAATATTGGATCTGTTGCTGAAATAAATATTTAATAATTTTTGATAAAATATTTTTTATATGGTAAAGGTTGAAAGGTGAATAAATAACTGAGAAAAAGAGAAGAAAAGAAAAAAATAAATAAGAAGACCAACTTTGTTGTGTATTTGTAGATGTTGAGGGACGACAAAGTGAAGAATATCTTGGAATTATTTGCCTTCCTGTAGGTGAACCCTTTAAATTAATTAAAATAATTTCTATTTTAGGACGTTTAAATTATGTAAATGGTCGTTTAATTATTTATTAAATTAGTTTTTTTTAATTTAAGGGTATGTAAAATATAAATTTATTTAAAAAGCACCTCTAAAGAATCCATTGCACTATCCACACTCTTTTTTGGTGTTGAATTAATTCCAACTAATTTTTTATTATTTTCTTGTTCTAATATTGCTGTATTTTCAAACTTTTTAAAATTTCGACAATCTTTAAATAAAAATTATTTTTAGATTTTGAAATAAAAAACAACAAACAAGGCAATTTAATATCAATATTTGGAGCTATTGGACGGCTTAATTTAAGAGAAATTGGGTCTGGGCATTGTTGTAGAATTTGTGTTACTTGGCTAACCTTTAAAGAATATATATTTAAATCAAAATATCCCCTCTCACCTTCTTTCCTTCTAAAAGTTCCCCATTAACTGCAATAATTTGATCACCAATATTTAAGGCTCCTGTTCTAAATTTTTTTCAAAAATTTTTTCAAAAAACCCCAAAAATTACCTTTCTGCCAATCCATTAGGTGCTAATTTAGAAATAATTATTGGATCTAGAGCACCCCCAGCAGAAGCTATTGTAATACCTAAAGGCCTTCCCCTTCTCAATAATTCAACAGTATATACAAAAGATTGGGGCGATTCTAATAAATGCTAAAAGAGAATTTTAAAATTCTTTCCAAATTTTTATTTACTTGTTCTTGTCCACCTCCCTTAATTATAACTAATTTAACTATTCTAGCAGATCTTTGTAATAAACGCATAGCTTCATCTAAAGTACATGTATCCAAAGGTATATCATCAATTGAATGGATTTGGTCCCCAACTTGGATTGATCCACATCTTTTTTTAAATTTATAATTTTAATAAAAGACCCGGATAAAGTTGGAGAGTTATGAGAAAAAAGATTTTGACTTGTCAATTAAAAAGTTAAATTTAATTAGAAAACCATCGCCTACTCCATAAAATGATAAAGACACTATTTTTCTATCTTTGTATCGCTATTCCATATTTTCGGATTCAAAACCTATGGCAAGGTGACAACTCATATTTTAAAAATATTTTTATGTCAAAAATAAAATATACTACCTATGTGCAACACTTCCAATTCTAATATGTGAAATAATTAAAGGTTCTCCTTTAGCCGTTCCATTTTGATGACTTTGGCAAACAATACCAAGACATTTGCCACATTTAGCTAATCTCATAACAAAAAAAGAGCCGTGTGCTGGGGGAAGGACGGGCTGAAAATTGATATGAGAAAAATTTTACACTGAAATAAATTTAAGTCAAAAACTGATAATATTAAGTTGGACCTCACTAAATATAAGAAAAAAATTGAAAAATTTTATGCGTACCATAATAAGGTTATTTTAAATAAAGAGTATTGCCCTACCCAATATAAGTAGGTTAACTGTGGTGAGATTCGACTGATAAAACATTAAATTTTCTTTTGCAAAATAATTTTAAAATTATTATGAATCACCTCAATAACATTAAATTCAACAAGAAGAGTAACAGAACGATTGCCAGAAAGAGAAAGAATTCTTAGTAAATGACTGGCTTCTTCTAAAGTGCCATCAGCTGTGTGCCAGTCATCAATACAGAGAATTCTGTCACCGGGCTGTAGAATTCCACATCTAAGCAAGAAAATAATTATTTTGATAAGCTTAAACCAATTTTCTACTTATCAGCAGGGGATCCTTTTTCAATACGTTCAACAACTAGAGAAGTCCCTTGATTTCCTTCCAATTCATCTTCCTCAACAAAATCATTTTGTTGTTTACCCAAAATAATTCCGAAGGAAGGCCAACTTTGTGTTGTTTCTTGAGCTAGTGATAATTCCATTGTTTCTGTATGATTAATGGATCCATTAACACGTGAACCGTTATATGAGAGACGAGCGGAAACTGAGCCTTAAATTATTATAGAAAAAATAAAGTACATAGAATGGACGGATAGGATAATTCATTGAATTGCTTATTTCAAATTGAGATAAGTAAGTGTAGGAAATCTTTAATATCCGGAAACGAACAGACAACCCCACCCGAAAAATCCTTGGTTCTTCCGTTCGCCTAATAACTCTAGTATCGAGAACCATACCACCAAAATAGTTATGGCACTGGTTAAGACCCAGTCGCCGTTTTTATGTTCAATAGGGTTTAGTATTGCCGGCAAGTATCAATCGCAAAAAGTCGCTGTGTAAGAAAAAGTAACTCACTAACGGTTCCAATGCCCAAAAGGCCAGTATAGTGAAAACATACGTGGAACATTTTTTAAGAAAAAAATACTAAGAAAAGCCTAAAAGAAACTGTGGCAAAAGTGAAATAAATGTGAGGGGATAAAATGAAAGGATTATAAAGAGAAGATTGATTGCAAAGGAATTGGAGGAATTATTATTATTATATTGACCAATATATAAAGGGATTTGGAAGTTAAGAGGCTTCATTTAGGAATAATAAAAAGGAGAATAAAAAATTAAATAAACTTCTAAGAAATTTTTTTGAATCAAATTTTTGTTTTTATTCAAAATTTATTTAAATTATTAAATTATCAAGGAAGGGGAAAGGCATTTTGGGTGTATCTTATAGCGAGATCCAACTATTGTGACCTTCCTCCAAATATCATATTCCTCAAAATTCTTTTTGAATAAAAATTTATTTTCAATATAATTTTGGGTCTAAAAATAATTTTCAAAATATTTTTATATGTCCGAATGATTTGATTTCCGATTATTTCTCGAAATATTAGAATAAAATACTTGGGTTGTTGATTAAAAATAAAAGAATTTTTTTAAATATTTTTTTGATTAATAATTGAATTATATAAACAAAACATTTCTTGTTTTTTCAACGTTATTTGTGATCTCCAAATATCAATCAAAAGTAGGAAAAACTTTAAATTTTTAAGAAAAAGAAAGATGGACTTTTTCTACTTGCTTGACCAATCTTTTCTTTTCTTTTTTTAAAAACTTTTATTTATTTGTTGGGTAATGAGGACCAAATGGAAAATCAGAAATTGTCATAAAATAAATTTTAACTCAAAAAAGAATTTGTTTTTGACTGACCTTTTCTTTTTGATTTTGATGGAAATTTTTGAGAAGAAGAAAAGGAGGGGAAGTTGTTAATAAAAAATAATTTATTTTTATTCTTTTCATTTAAATCAATTTCATCAAATTCGGGAAGATTTTGTGACAATCTGTAAAAATATAAATATTATAAATGGAAGGAAATAAAAGGTTTAATAATTCTAAAAAGAAGCTTAAATCTCTCATATTTGATGTTAATTTCACTCACTTTTGACATTCTCCATTTTGTAAATTTATTTTCCCTCTCATTTCAGCAGGTAATAATTCAAGTCTTATTAAGGAACTATGGCTATTTAAAAGTTGATAAACTTCATTTAGACTAGAAATTAATTTTAAACTAATTAAATCTATTGACAATATTTCGTCGTTTGGTTTAATTGCACCACATCTTTAAATTGAAAAATTTTATCTCTTTACTTATACATAAAGGGATTTGATGTTACCAACAGTCCCCCCCCCCCCAACTGGAGGTATCTATTAGTGGATTTATTTTTGTCCATTGATCAAAATATAAATTTACAAGCATTTCTAATTCATAAATCAAAGAATAAACTCTCCAAAATTCAAATTTTCTTCTTACCTTTCAGCAATAGAAGCCGGCACTAACCCCTCAACTATAACAGCTCTTCTACTTCCAGTTGGCCATATAGGTACTTGTTTAATAGCTAATTCAATACCAAAATCAACGCCTGGGGTTTTCTCTATTTCAACTCTTAGAGAGTTTGGAGCTTTACGAAGAGAGGCTGAAAATTTATGAAAATATAGTCATTGGAGGTATTTAAAATTATTGGAGGTATTACTTAATTATCGCCCCATTTCACCCAGTGGCCAACCAAATTTTAAAAAACTTTCAGGGATATGTTTCAGGGGTTATATAAAATTAACTTCCAGATATAACAAAACAACTTTCTCTCTCTTTCTCTCACCTACCCAAATTGCAAGTATCATATTCCACAGTTAAATTAACTTTTGATTGAGGCGAAGTTTTAATTAAATTAATTGCACCAGAAAGAGTAGAATCATTCACAGAAATCTTTTCATTTAAAATTTTTTTTAATATTTTAAATTACTTTTATATTTACCCCATTAATAGCTACAATTCTATCACCAGGTCTAATACGTCCATCTCTGTGTGCCGGACCTCCAACACGAATAGAGGTGATTGTAATAGGCTTATTTTTGTTTAAATCTGGTCCAAAAGCCCCTCCTCTAATTACAATCCCAAAAAGTCCAAAATCCCCATCTGACGACATTTGATCCCTTAATTCGATTTCTGCTGTTTTTGTAATTATTCCTTCCTTTCTATTAAGTAAAAGTTCTTCTCTTTGTTGTTCATTTAAATCATATTCTAATTTTAATTCTAATAAATTATTTCCACGTAAAAGAGACAAAACTTTTGAATGAGTCAATCCTTTATTTACTTTAATTCCATTTACTTCTAAAAGTCTGTCACCAACCTTTTTTTAATTTTAATTAAAAAATTAAATTTACAAATATATCTACTTGAATTTGATCACAACGTTGTGCAACAAATCCCGGTTTTAGATAGGAAATTGTTGGTGGCATTGGTCTGTCAGAACCTCCTTAAAAATTTATTTTTGTTCAATTTTTAGAAAGAGTTTTAGAGAATGATAAGATATCCTAGAGCTCTACTAATAGTACAGTTTGATCTCAATTTAAGATAAGTCTGATTTAAAATTTAATATTCACCGGCAATTCCAAGCCCCAAAGGTTGACCAAACTTTTTACGTATTGAAACAGTTAATTGCCCACAAATCGAAGGTTGGAAGTCCGTTGAAGTTGAAGGCTTTCCAGGACAGGTACAACAATCCCAATTTTCGTTAAAACTTGAGGAATTAGAAGAACCATCAATGAAAGATTCTAAAAAATATTTAAACTATATTTAACGTCTAGAAGGCTTTTTTTAGATTTTTTATGGTTATCTCCATCATATAGCAAAACAGACTCTAGTCGAAGCCCTAAATATAAAGGAATATTGGGAGGGATGGGGTAGCTTCATAGGAAGAACAAGGTGCCCTTAGACTAATCTCATAGTAAATCACACCAGATTTTCAAAATAATTTTATTCAAGTTTCTTCTTTCCTTACTTTTACTCATTTTATTCCTCTCCAACTCTCTCCTTCCAATCTCATTTTGTTGTTGTCCCCAATTAAAATATTTTTCCAGAAATAAATAATATTCTGTTGGGGAATGAATTGGAATACCAAATAATTGATAATTATTTTGATTATTCCCCTCTAAGGGAAAATAAGGACGTTTTTTTAAATTATTTTGTTTTCTTCTTTTCCTTCTCATTGCAACCCAACAACAAAAAGGGCCCCACAACTTTTTTATATGATGACGAGGTCTTTCTTGTACACAAGAACTTGGAGTAGGGACAATTATTGAAGGCCACATTGGTATTAAATAAATAAATCAGACAAAGAAATGGAAAAATTTTTGGGCCAAAATAGGCCAAATAATTTTTTGTATTAACTGAAAAAAGAGGAAAAAATAAAATAAGGAAAGAATTGTTTTAAAGCTGCGAGAAAATAGCATATAATTTATAATTTATTTATCAGGCCCACATAAGCGTCAGACTTAAGCTGACCGAAAGGTGGCACAAATGAGATCTGACTCTCACTTGTATGACACTCACTTTAATTTTTCTGTCGAGGAATGTCGTATAAGTAAGATCCGACTGTAATAAAAATTTTAAAAAAATTAAAAATAAAATAATATTTATTTATAACAAGATGGAGAAAAAAAGGGAGGGAGGGGAGGAGGAAAGAAAATCTTAAGGGATTATTTGTTATGTTTATCGGAGGAAGGAGGTGAATGTGTGAGTGTTTGTGGGGGAAAGGAGAACAAACTAAAAAATGCGAGAAAAACAAGGAGTTTAAGGCAACTTTAAGACAAAAAGAAAAGCTAATAAAGTCCGTTTCATAATTATACGAGCAAGCATTTTTCTTGCATTGCTCATACTTCCTGTCAACCGATTGAGCCCTAATTTTTTCTTTTAGTAGATATCCTATAAATATTAGGATTCTGAGATTTTCAAAAAATTTTAACTAAATCTAAATTTTTTATGAATTTTTTTCAAAATTTGGGGTGTTTCATAATTATACGAGCAAGATTTCAATTCGGGTTTTCTTTACTATAAGTGATCCAAAAATTCTACAAAAATTCCCGTAAACATTTCCATCGATATCAAGTAGAAATGTAAAAAGAACGAAGTCTGTAACTGCTTTCTTCATTGAGATCCCGAAACCCCAAAATCAACGGAAAACAGAGTTACAGTACTTCAAAAAATATTTTAACCCTCTTAGAGCTTTTATAAAAATTTTCTTTTTAGCCCGTCAAAAAGAGCACAAAATTTGCTACTAAAAACACTTGGTCCCATCCTTGAGAAAATTTATACCTTTGAGGACTCGTCGGTTAAAGGAGCAGATAAATAAATTATCTCAATTTACCCCATAAATTATCATTATTTCGAACTTCAAAATTTAACCGACGAGTCCTCAAAGGTATAAATTTTCTCAAGGATGGGACCAAGTGTTTTTAGTAGCAAATTTTGTGCTCTTTTTGACGGGCTAAAAAGAAAATTTTTATAAAAGCTCTAAGAGGGTTAAAATATTTTTTGAAGTACTGTAACTCTGTTTTCCGTTGATTTTGGGGTTTCGGGATCTCAATGAAGAAAGCAGTTACAGACTTCGTTCTTTTTACATTTCTACTTGATATCGATGGAAATGTTTACGGGAATTTTTGTAGAATTTTTGGATCACTTATAGTAAAGAAAACCCGAATTGAAATCTTGCTCGTATAATTATGAAACACCCCAAATTTTGAAAAAAATTCATAAAAAATTTAGATTTAGTTAAAATTTTTTGAAAATCTCAGAATCCTAATATTTATAGGATATCTACTAAAAGAAAAAATTAGGGCTCAATCGGTTGACAGGAAGTATGAGCAATGCAAGAAAAATGCTTGCTCGTATAATTATGAAACGGACTTTAAATACACATATATTTTTAAGGCCACAAATCATTTTATATTTTTCATTCTTTTTTCTTAAATCTTTAGATTCTGATATTGAATAATATTCTAAATAAATATTAAAACAAAATTTCTAAACAAAAATCTTTCTTAATTCGGATAAAAATATTTTAGTTATAGGAAGGTTATCAAGCTTATTACAGTCGGACTTTACTACTTTTTGAGTTGAATTAGTTGCTTTGTTTGGTAAAAATACTAAACAAGTCTCTCTAAACGATTAAAAAATTAAATTAAAAAAATCCCTATCGTCATGAAAAACAAAAAATTGTTTTTTCCGGTTAAAAAAATTCGATTTTTATTTTTCTTATAAAGTTTTTCCTTTATCTTTAACGGTCGTCCACCTGATCGTTCTTCTCTCGATTAATGAGGGAGAAACGAAATTAATTAATTGCTCGATCGGAAATTGAAAGAAAAAAAATATTTTTATTTTAAAGTTTAAAGAAAAGCTTTAAAAGAAAGAAAAAAAGAAAAAGAAATTACTAATTGGTTAAATAAAAGATTGGCAATTTAAAAGATTTTGTTAGTTGAAAAGGTAATTTATTAATTAATTGTTAAGGGTAAATATGTGTATAAAATAGCCAAAAAAGCATGTGTAAACATTAAATTTTATTTAATTAAACTTTCGAGGTTAAACTAATTTTCCTATAAATTTTCAAAATTTTCAAGCATTATAGATAATTTGCGGAAACCCTTAAGACAATAAGACTATTAATGTTCTATCCAGAATAAAAATATATCACAAGGGCACTTGATAAGACCCGGCGGCTTATTGTTCTAATCTTAATAGGAGTTAGTTTTTGATGGGAAATTTCATTATTCCGATTTTGTGATAAATATCAAAACACTACAAATTAAACAATTTTTTGAATAAACTTTTTTAAAAGTTAAGAGAAATATTTTAAAGGAAATATTTTAAAAATATTTTTGTAAAATTAAATGAAAACAAGAAACGGAAGAATAAATAAAGTTTGTTTGGCTTGTTTGGCATGAAAAAAAGTCAAAATGAGGAAAAGAAAATAAAAAAAAGTTTTTGGCGCTAGACGAAATTTATGGGATGATTCGGAGGGATGGTCATTCAGAAGAGGGAAATGAATGGTATAAAAAAGATGGATGGATAGAAGAATAAATGGCCTTTTCTTTATGTTGATTGTTAGGTGTGGAAAAATAAGGCGAGGAAATAAAGCAATTTTGGGGGGTGGGGGGCAGACCTGGGCGAAACTCAAAATTTTTTTCTGACGAAACGAAACGAAACAAAATTTTTTAAAAATCGTTTCGTTAACGAAACGAAACGAAACAACCAAAATCTTACGAAACGAAACGAAACAAAACGAAACATTTTAATATTCAAAAAATTTTCAAAACTGCATTTATTTCGAAATTATTCGACCTCAAATACGTTATTAGTCGACTATGACTTATAAATGATTTAGTTATTGGTTTATTTACAACAATTGTGTCCCATAAGCCAGGCCCGTAGCAAGGAAAATTTTCGGGGAAGGGGGGGGGTCAATCATTTTCGAAGCCAAATTTTTGGCGACGCTTTTTTTTAAATAAAATTGAATATTTTTCAAGTAAAATTTTATTTTAAGCGCCGCAGACGAAAAATTTTAAAATTTTGAAAGGCCGTAGGCCAAAAAATTCACCATCTTGCTCCATTGCCTACCCAAATTGTCTCCATATCTCCATTTCGAGAGGAAGGCGATATAAGCTAGTGCTTCGCCGGAAGTTCCGGTTCCAGTATTTCCGCAACTCGCAATCCGCAATTTTTAAATTATGATGCGAGTCCGGTAATAGAATTTGTCGTCGATTAAGTAATATGTATATGTGGATTAGGGAGTGGAGTATAAACGGATTTGTAGTATATAAGTAATTGCTATCTTCCTTTTTCAGCGCCGCAGGCGAAAATTTTGACAATTTGGGAAAGCCAAGAAGCCGAAATTCTTTTTTTTTCAGCGCCGCAGGCGAAAATTTTTTAAATTTTCAATAAAAGATGGTAAATTTTATAGATTTTGGCCTTAGTTTAGGCTTAAAAAATTGTTTCGTTTCGTTGAAAAATCACAGGTGTTTCGTAACGAAACGAAACGAAACAAATTTAAAAGTGTTTCGTAACGAAACGAGACGAAACAGTAAAAATCATACGAAACATACGAAACAACGAAACGAAACGAAACGTTTCGCCCACGTCTGGTGGGGGGGGGGGAATGGTCAAATGAGGGGAAATTGGCAGCAAAAAGGTGTGATGAGAAAAATGTTCCTTATCCACTAAGGGTAAGTGGAAGGGAACAAACACTGAAGAAATTTTTTTGTAAAAGTATTCAAAATCAGTCAAGAGGTCATTTCAATCCATCTTTTTTCTAGTCATTCAGTTTTAAAATTCTGGACAATTTATCGGTTAATGGGCTAAGAGCGAAATTGAAGGAGAAAATAAAGGAGTGAAGAAGTCTTTTGTATATTTTTGAGTTAAAAGTCTTTAAAATAATTTAAGAGAAACAATTGCGCAGAAAATATGTTAACAAGCACAAAACAAAGCTAAAGAATGGGAAAAATGAAAATAAAAATGATTGAAAAAATAACATTCAAAGAAAGGATAATGGGGGGGGGGGGGGGGTGGAAAACTCACAAAATGTTTTAAACAAAAAAGACTGGACAATAAAGTAACTCTCGTTAAATACACCAAAAACAACCCTCTAATTATGTACAGAGCTGGGAGGAAATCTCAAATCTGGTGAAATTATTTAAAATTTCGATTTTCGTTTTAAATTCCAATAATTTTTTATTTTCGACGTAATAAATTTAAAAAAATCCAAGAAAAAGACTAAAAAATATGTGAAAATAATGCTAATAAAATAAAAATTCTTTTCCAGATTGCAACAATTTTTGGAAGGAAAGAGGAAATCTTTTAACTAAAAAATATATTTAAGAAAATGATGAGGAAAGGAAAAATTAAGATATAAATAAATGCTTCTTCTTCTTTCGCTTCAATTGCGTGCTGAAATCTCCCTAAACGGGGGTGTTGAATTTGGCATTCTTTTTTGTGGTCATTTTTATATAAAACCATTTTTAGCCATTTAATTTTTATATAAATCTGGGGCTTGCTTTTGGTGCTGCTCTTTTCCAGTTTGCGACAAATTGGATTTGGAGGAGAAAAGAATAAAATAAAAATATATACAAAATTAAAAAGCCGCCGCTTATTTCTCTCTTTTATAACGTTTAGTTTGTAATTCTTTTTAAAATTGACTGGACACCCAACAGTGTGGTTTAGAAAAGTGATTAATTGAATTTTTGGAGAAAAAAATGAGAAAAAAATAGGAAGAAAGCAAAGGAGTTAGGATTGAGGGAAGGGAGGGGAGGATTTAAATAAATGAAAGAGACTGATTTGGTTCAATTGTCCATTTAAGAAGGATTTGCATAAAATTTAGGCAAGGAATGGATATGCTTTGGTAAAAAGAAAGGAGAGAAAGGAGAGGAGTAAAAATAAATTAAGAAAATATTTAATTTAACCTAAATCTTGAAGGGAATTTCTAGACAGATTTTAAGTTAGATTTTATGATCCTGGAAACCTTATTTAGATATATTAACTAATAGAGATAAGGCCGAAAGAGCAATAAAATTTAACATTTTATTTTTAATGTAAGTTTTCAATAGAGAAATATTTATTAAAAATTATCAAATTGTTTTTTTTAAATTCTTTTCATTTTCTTAACCCTCAAACAAGGCATTTTTTAAATAAAATCTATTGGATGTAAATTTTCATGGGACACATAAACAAGTGCCTATTTATTTAAATAAAAAATCTGTTAAATAAAAATTCTATTAATTGAAGAATTAAATAGAAGAAGAGGATTTATATTTATTTATGTAGTACTTGAAGGAATTGGCACAAATTTTTTGTTTAATTTTTTAGTGGTTTTAGTACTTAAAGGAATTGAAAAAGGGGAGGGGATGATAAATAAGTGGCCAAAAATGTATTTATGTATTTATTTAAGACTGAGGGGAATTTAAACGAGAAGGGAATGAATGAATGGATGTTTTTTGACCGGTGCCAAAAAAAAGGAATGGAGAGAGGGAGGAGAACAAATGGAGAACAAATAAAAACATACAAAAATAAATATACTATTTAAATATTTTTGTTTAAAAATATATCCCAAAATGGTTAAAATTCAGACAAAATTAAACTCTATTGACTTTGGAAGTATTGTCTAATATCATGGTATTTTGGTGGTATCACAGTTCTTTATAACTGTGTATCCGCAAATATTTCGTCCGCAATTTAGCTATAGCTTCCAATATTCTATTCTTCCTTTTTTAGTCTGTTGACTAAAAAGCATTGAACATCTGTCAGTCAAAAAATATATTTTTTTATTTTTTAGGTGCGAATGCTGCATTGTTTTTGTTGGCACGAACAATAATAACAAAAATATAATAATGAGATATATAGTGAGTGAGTGAGAAAATAAAAAAAAAGGAGGGGGGGGGGTTATTGAGTAAATGAATAAATAAATATGTATACTACAAATTTAGTTATAATAAATTATTTTAAAGAATTTTATTGGACATTGCTTGAAAACGTTAGAAAATTAACGTTTTTTTTAAACTTGGATAGTCTGGATGGGGGACCATACTATGCCTAAGCCATACTCCCTATTTAATAAACACCGATCCGTTGTATTTTTTAAATTCTGGTAGATATACAAATTATAAAATAATTTTCTTATTTAAAAAAATTTTAAAAATTCTCTTAAAAATATTTATTTTTCCCTTCATTCAAAAATAAAGTAATAAAAAATAAAGGTCAAAAAAGCAAAAAAAAAACCATAAAAATTAAAAATAAAAGAGCGGGAAAAGCTAAAAATATTAAAAAAAGCCAAAATGGCTATAAAATCTACGAAAATAAAAACGCGCGAATTTATTTAAAATTTTTAAATTTTTATTTTGTATCTAGTATGTACATGTATTAGGGATTTTGTTAACACAAAACCCCCATTCACAATATTTGTAGATCAATTGGCTCGACATGCTTTCAGTAACATTATAAATTAAATTAAAGACAAATAACATAAATTATTAAAAATTTGGAAATAATCCAAAAAAAATTTTTATAGACAATAGGGGAGACGAAATTTGAATTTCCGTCATTTGAGTATTTCTGACACTCTCGACATAATTTTAAATTTTAATTATTAAAAAATAATTTCTAAAAATAAATTTTTTAAATGAAAGTAACTCAATTTTTATAAAATTTCAAATTTCTGTTTTTCCAAAAGTAATATTGATAATTATCTTTTTAAAAACTTGTTTTTATTTATAAAATAAATAACATAAAAAACAAATAAATTTATAAAAAAGTTATTATTGTTTTTGGACAAACTTCCCTTCAAAAATACTCATTATGTCCTTTTAATATTTAATAAAGAAGATAGAGATATGTAGTAATATTGTAATATTGTACTTTATTTTATTTTTTTTAATTTATGTATTTTTCTTTCTATACTCAACAAGAAAAAAATATCTGAAACGCTTTTATTAATTTCGACCCAGTATGTTTTCTTGACCCCCAAAATTAGGAAATTAATTATGAATACGTACATATTGTTAAGGAAAGGAAATGTGGGGAGGGGGGATACACGAGAGCGAGGAATACTTATAATATTCTTGGTTTATGGAAATTAAAAAATATTTTTTGAAATTAAACAGTACCTTTGTCAATTATAGAGTTATTTAATATAACAAAATATTCTTCTTCTATTTCTTCTTCTTCATAATTATTTTCTTCATTTTCCGAAATATTTCCATCAGATTTAATCATTATTTTAGAATTTTTTAGTAAGTAAAATTAAATAAAATGTCTGGAAAATTTCTAAATTTAAAAAACAAACAAAAAATTTCTTTTAATTCAGGACTATAAAATAGTATTTTTTTAATTTTAGATAACTAAAAATAATGAAATCTTTAAAAAAACTTTCTAAAATTTTTCAAAAATAACCAAAAATTGCCATTAAATGACCATAAAAATGCCCAAAAATTGACAAAAAAATTTCAAATAAAATAAAATTTTTACTTCCTACTGGCTTATAAAAAAGGAAATAAACGAAAAAAACAAGTTAGTATTTTCCTTTAACAAAAAGCAAAACAATTATTATTAAAGGGAATGCAATTATAAACAATTGTGGACAATTTGACGATTTGAAACCAAACAAAAGTAATGAGGAGTATTTCAAAAAACTTCGAAAATGACGAGACCAAGACAACTCCATCAAATAGGAAAAAATCCTTCTTCAAGAATCCTGGAGAGCTACAAAAAAGTTCAAATAGTTGTTGGTTACAAAAAAATATTTAATTGAATCTTTTATTTTTAGAAAAAATATTTTTAAAATTGTCATTAAATTCCAAGTCGGCCAAAGGAAGAAAAAATTGTTTTTACAAATCTTCTTAAAAATGTACTTGATTAATATTTAATTTTGAAGATATCTAAAAATTTTGTCTGTCTATATTAAAATATTTAATTTTTTTAATTTTAATTTTTAAACCTTTTAATTTCCAAAATACTAATTAATTAATTTATTTATTTCATTTATTAATGAATATTAACTCCCTCTATCTAATTAATTTTTAAATTAAACATAAATGTTGTCAAAGCAACATAAAATAATTTTTTCAGATAACTCTGAGAAAAAATCTAAACTAAAAATGAAAATTATTCTTTAAAAGCTAAATAAACAATAAAATATTTCCCTTCTCTCTCTTTTCAAGCCTTTTTTTCTAATTTTTCGATTAAATAAATTAAAAAATAAAAAGAATTTAAATTTTAATGAAATATATTTATTGAATATAATGATTTTTTAAATTTCCTTTAAAAAATAAAGACTAACCCCTGACTATAAGGAATAAATCATTGAGGATTAAAATATCATAGAAGGTATACCTGTTTAATTAATTTATTTGTTTTGTTATTGTAAAATATTTTTAATTCTTAAAAGTTTTCAAATTTATTCCAATGGAACCCAAAAATAATCTTCAATTAGTAAAGACTACATTTCCAAATAAATGTTGTATTTGTGGATATATTGCTAGTGGTTTTATTTATTATAATGTTAAGTGTTGTGATGGTAAAAAATATTTCTTAAAAAAATTTCCTGATATCTAAAGGTTGTAAACACTTTTTTCGACGTTGTATTAATGCAGAAGAATTGTTTAAATGTAGATTTGATGGAAATTGTGATGTTATGGCAGGTATGTAATTTGTGACTTTAATTAATATTTTAAAGAAGATTCCATAAAATTTTTTTTTTACTTTTTACTTTTGGGAGGCATTCTAAAATTATATGTCGGTCTAGAATTTTCACACAAAATATTTTTAAAAAATTAATAGGATACTTTTCCATTTTCTTTCTTTGGTACAAAAAACAATGGGAAATTGAGTAATCTTACTCAATTTTTAGAATATAAAAAATAGCCCTTTCTCAAATAATTATCCGCCCCTCTCAACTAAGAGAGTAGGGGGGGGGGGGTAATTATTCAAGCATTTACTGTATATGAATTCTTTCTCATAATTCTCAAATAAATAATTATTTTTTTAAAAAAGTTCCTAAAAAATGCAAAAGTTGTCGTTTTGATAAATGTCTTTTATCGGGAATGAATGTAAAAAGATTACAAAACTCCAAACAAAGTAAATCTATATGGGAACTACGCTCAGTAATTGAACAACGATTGGGTGAACTTGCTTTAAAAGGGAAATATTGTGTTAAAAAAAGAAATGGAAATTATAATAATAATACTGAAGAAATTAATTTTTCATTTATGGTAAACATTTTATTATCTTTTGGCAGATGGGTGGCTCCAAGTTGAGACCATCGGCTAACACATCCAACCCCTGATCCCCAGGGCTAGTGCTATAAACCTATTTTATAAAGGGTTAATAATTGAAAATGTTTTAATTAAAAATTTTTTTCAAAGCAACAAATATTAATTGAAAATGAAGAAACTAAAATAACTGAAAATTTATTATTATTGGAGAAAAATGTTCGAAGAATTAGAAATTCGCCTACACAAATAACTGATAAACATTATGATTTTTCTTACAAAACACTAAATGAAATATTTAATCGAAAAGAAAATTTAATTTTTTTAAGTCATGAATATTTGGTTTGTTTGTCTAAATATTTATAATTAAAATGGGCAGTTCGAATAAATCAAGGATATGATCCCTCTACATCGATAAACTTTTGATTGCTTGCTAGGCATGCTACCTGACATTTGGGGCAGAAAGATTCGGTCTGCTGAAGATTTTGAGAATTTTGGAAGGTCAAGAAGCTAGATTTCCTTTTTAGTTCCCGGTTCATCCCAGTCAATCTAAAAAACAGAAAAAGTACCGGATATATGTAGATCTTGGACAGCCCTTAAAATAAACTGTAAATTTTTTAAAGGACGAAGAACAATCCTTTCCAAAACCAGATTATTTTGAATTTATTCACAAAAATGGTCCTTTTGCTTTGCGACCTATTTCATTAATTGAAGATCTAATGTTAATTATTGATGTAGCAAGAACAATGCCTTTCTTTTATAAATTGGAGTTAACTGATCTTGTAAATATTCTAATTTATTTAAATTAAAGCTATAATGTTGGACATTTTTAGATTTTTGTCAGTTGTGATATCTTCTAGGCTTTTTTTGTTTTCAGAATGTTTTTATGTTTCTATAATTTTGTAAAGTTGATTATGGATTTCTTAAATTTAAACTAATAACGAACTTTCCCATACCCAATAATCGTCTGTCCTAAAAACTAAAATTTTTACAAACAAAAACACGTTTGGATGCTTTAGAGCTAAAATAATATCTTTTAGATATATCAACTCACAAATATAGCTATGGCTATTGCAGCGTTAAATTCAGCTTACCATTCCTATAAAAAATTTACAAGAGCAGTCATATCAGCAGATGGAGTACCTGTAGTAGCAGTTTTTGGTGGAGAATATTATAAAGGGGATATAACGTAAAATTAAAAAATTATTGGTATTACTATAGACATGATTTATTTATCTATGAAATCATTTCTTCAAATACAGTAAAGCAGCCTGGATATTTCTTTTCTTTAGCGAGTGCAAAGGGTTATTCGGCGGCTGGGAGCGAACCAGCATCTTAAGTAGACCGGACTGATGCGTTATCCATTACACCACGCCGTTTACTGCAAAGCCTTAGGAATTAAATAGCTATAGGCTTTACAATACATTATAAACTTCCTTTAAGTCAACATTAATGCCAAAATATTTAATAAAAAAATATTTTCTTACTTTTTAAAGATTAAATAATTTACTCCAAAAATTATTTATAACAAATATGGAACCTTTCTATCGAGTCCAATTAGATGATGAAGAATATTTACTTCTTCGTTCCATCATGTATTCACATTTTGTTACGAATGGTGTTAGTAAAGAAGGACAAAAAGTTTTACTTTCTGAGGCAGAAAAATATTCTAAAATATTAATGAAAATGTTACAGGTATACATATTTTTAGGATGGGTCAATTTTAACAGTATATGTTTATCTAAAATTTATATGGGTAAATTAACTGATTATAGGTTCCGAACAAAAAACTGGGAAATAAAGAAAATTCAATTTGGCCGGCAAATTTTGATTTGGCCCAAGGGTGTGCTTAAAATCTAGATCCATTTGTTTATTTATTAAACTTAGAATCGTTATGGTCCACTACCAGGCGCTAGAAGATACGCTGAATTGCTTCATTTAATCGAATTTTGCTTCAAAGCTGGAAAAAATATAAGCAATTTTTTCAATTATTTGGTTTATGTATTAGATCGCGGGCGTTTCGAAAAAGTAATGCCTGAACCTCTTGTTGATCTTTGTCTTCAATGCAAAAATGTGAAATTGCCAGACCTTACAGAATATTTTTAAAAATATTTTTTTGAAACTGAGACTTCCAAAAACTTTGATCTTTTGAAGAGGAATTCTAAAGAATTTAAGACCAGTCTCTTTTTGCATGGAATTTTTGAATGAATTTTCAGTTAACTTTCAACTTCTTTAATGATACGCATAAATTTTATGATTTTTTGTACATTTTTTGGAAGTCTTAGTTTGTCTTAATCTTTAATATTTTAACTATTTTTAAAAGTAAAGTAATATTTATTTAAATTCTGATTGAAAGTAAAATATTGCAAGTTTGTAAAATTGACTAGAAAATATTATATACAAAATATACACAATAGTTACTTTCTCTATTTTATATTCAATTTCTTTCTCGAAAGTAGATGAAAAAATATTTGTTATACCCCTTTAGATATTTGAAGAGGTTTATAAAAATAAAAATTTTTAGTTAAATTTGTAAGAATAATTAATTTCTAAATCGGGTGGTAATCTAAGAGAGTAATTAATAAGGACCGAACTCCAGTTTCGATCGAGAACCGAAATTTTTGCTCAAATTCTCGATCTCGATCCAATTTTTAGTAAAATTGAATATAAAATAAAGAAATATTTAGAAGAAGAAAATAATTATTTTTAAATTTAATTTTCATTAAATTCAAGTAATTCTTTTATTTCTTTAAGGGATTCAATTAATTTTAATTTAAAAGATTCTCCATTAGTTCTTTTATTTGATTTCCATGTTGAAATTGCAAAACTATTTATTTTAAATATTTTAATAAATAATAAAATACTGACAAGTCTCTCTATAAGAGACTTGGATCTACCCCTGTGGACTTAAAGAATTTATTAAATTTAATTTGGTGTATCTTATAGTTAATTCTGAATTTAAATAATTTACATTAAAGAATTTGGCTGTATATTATAAGCACATCCATATCCATCATCAACTACAGGGCCATAATAAAGATAACAATTAATAAATTCTGTAGAAGTACTGACCTTTAAAAAATAAAATTAAAAGAAAATTTATTTTTCTCAAACTTGGCTAGTAGATAAAGGAAAACGCATCATTTCCTTCCACATTTCATCCTGAAATATTTTTGGTAAATTTTCTATACCAAATTCTTCCCGACTTAAAACTTCTAATGCACACAAATGATTATCAATTCCATTACCAATTAAATTCTAAATAAATAATTTTTAAAAGTTTTTTTAAAAGAAGGGGAAACTTTAAAAATCCTTTGTTTATTTTATTATTTACAATCACCTAAAAATTCAATCCTCACCTAAAATACTACAAGCTTTCCTTTATTAGAATTTATTATCTGGGTTTTAAAATATTCTATATTTATTTTTAGCAGTGTGGCACGAAACGATAATAATCGGCATACTTTTTGAGATTATTTTCAAAATATTTATTTACCTCTTTAGTAATTAAAGATTGTTTATCAAAAGCCATTTTAAGTAAAATTCTTTTTCTTTTCTATAAAAAAATATTTTTTAAATTAAAATTTAATTAAAAAAAACTTTTTCTTCATTTGGATTATTCATTGATTTTACCCAATTTAAAGCTTCTGGGGTTGCTGCACGTATATTATCAACTCTCCCAAACCTAAATCTTCTCATTGTAGCAGATTCATAGCTATTTACTAAATAACCATGTAATCTAGTTTTTTTTAAATTAAATTAATTTGGTGAATTTTTAAAAGAACCTAAAATGTGCTAATTGCATACATAATTGCATAAACCCATCTGGACTAACACCCCAACCTTTTATTGAATCTTTCCCAAATTCATTAAATTGTAATAAATTTAATTGAAGATTATTAGTTAATCTAAAAAATTAATTTTAGAGGAGCTTTTGACAGTCGGACCTCATTACAAAATAACCAAATACTTGATAAACTCTAGGGTTTCACCGGAACCGGAACCAAAAACACCGGAACTTTATGGAACCGGAAGCTCCGATGAAACCCTAATAAACTCAATTTAAAATGTGTTTGGCCATTGATATATTATTAGGGGATCTGTTAAAGATATAATTAAAGATATAAAGGGATTCCTTATTTAAATACTTCTCAGTTTAAATTATAATTTTTTCAGCTGTCTCAAGAAATGAGGTCCGACTAATAAATATTCTAATTTTAAATAAATTAACTGTTCAAATTCAACAATTTGCTCTCCAAGTAGTAAATTAGCCTTTTCACTGACTACCCAACTTAAAGGTTTTGGCTCGATTATTGTTAAATTATTTTCACATTTCTGTTCTTTTTGTTTTTTCTAAAAATATCTTTTATAAAAAAAATCTATCAAAATTTACATTTAATAAATCAAAATTATTATTAGCATATCTCATAGCTTCTTCAGTCATTTTAATATGCACAATTCCTTCAGCAATAGAATGTTCTATACAAGTTCCACAACATCCATTTTTAGATACAATTAACTTTTTTTGAAAATTTTTTTTCTTATCTTTGCCAAATAAAAGTCGGAACTCATTATGAGATACACCCTTGGGGTTGGAACGCCCCGATTGCTAAACAAGTTTATCTTAAATCGAGAAATAAATCGAGTTTTGTGTGTAGCCAAAAAATGAGGTCTCTTAGATATATTTACTTGAATAGTTGAATCAAACCATCTATTAAGTCCATTATATTTAGGCCCAAATCCATAAAGTATTTGCATTCCATCAATTTCCATTTGATTTAAATTATTATCAATATTATCAATATTTTCATCATCCAAACACAAAACAAAAATTGAAGAACGCGTCAATTCAAGTGAATTTTGATTTATTTGATCTAAATTGATTGGGTTAGACTCCGAATCATTGAGGGGTAATTCGGGACAAGTAATTTGCAATTTCAGAAAAATACAAACTAATGTTCTGAAATAATTAAAAATTTAAACACACACAAAAAAATTCTTCCCCTTATAACCAGAAAACATAAATTTAGTTCAAATGAAGAACAGGGTTAATCAGAAGGCAATTTAACGATTAATTGCCAACGGTTAAATCACCCAAAAATTCAATTTTCTCTTACTTTATTTTAAATTAAAGTTCCCTCAAAACTACCTTTATTCATTTCTTCCCAAAATTTAGCAGCTCTATCCCTTCCCCCAGTCCCAGCACCCCCAATAGGTATTATATTTTGAATATTTCTATTTTTAGCCATTTCCATTATTTTCCTCAATTGTTCAATTATTTGAATTAAATTAATTAAAATTCCTTCAATTGTTTTAATAAATAAAATAAATTGTTGATTTTTATATAAAATTAATATATGTTCAATTAATTGTTTTTTATTTATTCTTCTTTTATCAAATAAAATATCTTCATTAAATGATGGTTGTCTATAGAAATTAAATATTCTTTCTTAAAAAATAAATATGTAATTATTTTAGATTAATTTTAGGTAACTGAAACTGTTAGGCTAAGACACGTTTTTAAAATTGGGTTGACAACGGGAAGCTGTTAGAGATTAAGATATACTTAATTTAAATTGTTCATGACAAAGGTTTACTTTAATTGAGATATGAGTGCTTTATCTCAGTCCCAAAAATTATTAATCCACAAGAATCACCCAAAAGTTATCTCTTTTGTACGGCCTTCTATTGAAGTCTGACCGAGACTGATAATCTCTGTCCAACTCTGATAATTTGTCTTTAATTAAATTTATAATTTACCATATTGGTCCATACACATTGGGACAGATTTTCCACCAATAAATCTATCCGGAACAGTTTCTAAAGGAATTTCTTTTCTTTCTACCTTTTCTCTAAAATCCAAAAATCCTTTAATTAATAATGCTGCATAACTTAAAAAAATATAATTAATTTAATTTAATTAATTAATTTAATACTTAATTTGTTCTTGTTCATTTTTAAATTCTCGATGAGGAAAAATATAGGCAGGATTAAAATTTATTGGAAGAGGAAGTCTTTGTTTAAGATACATTTCTTTAAGCCAAAATTGATTTATCTTAAATTGTTTTTAAATTTTAAATTAAAGTTAAGTTTCATTATATGTATGGTATAACTAAATTTGAAATTTTTTAGTCTCCAAAGGGTGCACCTTATAGCAAAAAATTATTGGGTATGTGCTTAGTGTGTTAGTGTTATTCCGTGTGTTATTCTGTTAGTTGTTATTTTATTGTCTTATTCTAGTGCTCCACATATACTATTCCTATTGTTCGTTACTATTGTGTATAGTTGTTGTGATAAAGTCTTTATTCTGATATTCCTCCCTCGGACACACTGCAGTCAAGGACATAACAGGAATTCTAATTATATAATTAATTAATTAACCCAATTATCTTCTTTAAAAGAAATTTCTTTTAATTTTTGTTGCAATTTTGGTCCAATTGTTTCTTCAAATTTTTTAACATTTTCAATTGTTTTATCAAAATCTAATTTATATGTTTGTGCCAAAACAGAAGAATATTCCAAATAACGAGTTAATGTGTGTTTTAAATCAGGAATTGGCGGTTTAAGGAGTAAATACTTAAAAAAATAAATTTAAAAGATAATTATTTATTTTTATTTAATAGTAACAAAAAATTGGATGGGATTACTCAAATTATAAAAATAAACAAATATTTTAATCTTTTCAACGCGAGTTAGAAACCTCTATTCCGTGAACTTTTTAATTTTTTAACCAACTAACTGGTACTTATTTTAATTTTTTATTTATTAATTAGACTGGAGAATAATATAGGTTAGTAGATATGGTTAGCGGGATTTCTTGAATATCTAAAATAATATTGAGATATTAAGGAAAATTAAGGAAATATTTTTCAAAGTTTTTTCAAATAATTTTTAATTTACTCTAACCTGATTCCACCCATCAATTTTCTCCACCAACTTTTTATTTTCCTTCTGAATTTCTTTTAAATTATTAATTAATATATTATTGTTAATAATTGTTGTTGTTTCCATTAAAAAATTCTATTTTTATTTTAATTTTATTTAAAAATTAAATTATAAATTTAGAAAAAAATATTTAAATTGCTTTTAAACAATTTATTTATTTACTATTTTTAGTTTAAAAAATTTTTTTTCAAAAAACATTTTATTTTCGAGAACAATAAAAGGCAATTAAAAATATTTTTAAAGAAAATTTTAAATAAAAAAATATTTTTTATAACAGTCAAATCTAGTAACTAGAAGATACTTTCAATTTTGGATAGAGAGACCTATTTAATTTTTTTGAAATTTGGTTTGTTAAATGGGTGTAAGCAATACACCCCCTCCCTAACCCTTTTTAGTCTCAAGTTTGTAACTTATAAAAATCTGATTTTATACTTAAAATAATTTAAGAATTATTTTGATAAAATTTTATATAAACCAGAGAATAGTTAAAGACTAAATCAACTGAAAAACTAAAAAATTATGAAAAATAATATTTTTAAAATTAATTGTTTAAAACAAAAATATTTTTATTTAAAATATTTCTTTGATGGTCATTGGAAAACAAAATTTAAGAATTTTTTGAAAATAAATTTCACTATGCAAATTTAATAATAAAAATTTGAAAAAAGGAAGAATGACATATAAAATTGAATAAAAAAGGGAAGAGAAAGAATTACTAAAATAAAAAAAAATATAAAATTAAATTTAAATAATTTTTTGGGTAATTTAAAGAAAAAATATCTGTAATAAAAGGGGGCTATTTAATTTCGACATTGGCACAGAACCCCCAAATTTTTAAAAAGTGAGAATACTTTAAATGTTTATAAAATAAGTTTAAATAAATGATTCAGAATTAAATTGTTTTTTAATAAAATTAATTCTTTTGTCTATATGTACATAAATATATTCTTTATAAAAATTTGGAAATTAGAAACTAAATAAACATTTTTATAAAATCCAAAAAACATTGTTTATAATTAAAAGAAATTATCCAAAAAGAGTCTGTGAGTATACAAAATTAATTTTAACAAGTAAAAATGCCCCTATTTCGATTTATTGAAGCTAACTTCCAGCCAATCTTAGTAATGTTATTCTCAAAAATTTTAACTACTGGTAATCGTTAATTTATCTCTAATCCTATGTCTAGGATGTGCAATAATTTGGGAAATAATTCAACTTCTTTCTCAAAATATTCGCACTTTTAAAAATTTAGGCAGTGACGAAAATCTAGGAAACTAGTGAGAGTAATTTACTAATTTTTAAAAATTTAATACAACTCAAAATTTAAAATATATTTTCACACAAAAATATAAAATTATTTTAATTAATTTTTTCTTTTTCTAAAATTAATTATTCCCATTATTTTAATTAATTTTTTAATTTAGTAATTTTCTCTAATTGTTAAAATATATGGGAAAAATATTAAGGAAATTGGAAACATTTAAAAAGGGAAAGCACAAAAATCTCAGAAAAATAATTTCTAAAAATATAAAAAAAATTTTTGCAAAAATTTTTTTTGCAAAATGAGCGAAGGGAAAATAAAAATTTTTTTGAAAATTTTCACCATTGAGGATTTAAAGGGTCAAATCCATCATTGGAAGGATTACCACCAAAATTAGTTGTTTGTTGTTGATATCCATTTAAATCTTCTTTTCCAATCCATTGAGAATCTGTCCTGTCCAACGGATGTTGTTGTATTTCTTCTTTCTAATAAAAAATTATTTTAAAAATTAATTCAAAATATTTGTGGACAGTGTTTGGAAGTTTATACAAAAATAATTGTATTTGTGCCAATTAACTAGATAATAAACTCGCAATGTTGATAATGAAATAATTGTATCTTAAATGGGCAGCCCCCTCCCACCATATTTTTTATTTAAATTTAAAAGTTGGGATTTATCTATAACTGAAATAGCTGCTAGATAATAGAGTAATTTTATAAAATATTTAATTAAAATCTGGGTAAAGATAACATACTAATATCACAAATTTTTATATGCATTTTTACCTGATTTTCTATAATATTTCCATTCATTATTTTCGGTTGTTGTTGACCAACAACATTATTACCAGAAACATTTTCGTAGCCATGAACTTTTCTTAAAGTTCCAATTAATGGAGAATAACCAACATTTAGAATACTTTAAATTTAAATATATTTTTTAATTTTAAGTTTTTATCGGATTATTTTTTTTTTGAAATCTTTGAAACAACATTTTACTTCTAAACAACCCCATTTCTTCTCCCTTCACTAAAACTGATTTTTAAAATTAAATTAATCTCTAACCAAATAAAAATATTTAAAACAACAAATCCAAGTATATTAACAACTCCCCCAGCAATAATCGGTCCAAAAGCATATGCCAAACTATAAGAAATATCAGCAATAGCATATACAGAACCATAAACAGAAACGTGTCTAGTATCCACGAGAAAGCCTAACATTGGTAATAAACTTGTATCAATCAAAGCAATTCCAAAACAAATTGTTGAAAGAGGAATAATTAATTGGAAAGCACTGGACATGAAAGGAACGGCTAAACAACTTAAACCTTCCATTAAAAGACCAATTGTTGCAAATAGCCAACTCTTTTGTGGATATTTTTTTAATAGACGAACTGTTAAATATACACCAAATACGTCTGGAAAAAACGCTGGAAACCATATCATTCCAACCTTTCATTAAAATTTAAAATATATAATTAATTAAACATTTGCAGAGGAGGAAAATTTTGATTTTTTATTTAAAAAGTTTGTTCATTAAAACCAGTCTTTAGAGAGTAAAATAGGAAAAGGAACCTTCCAAGAAAGTCGAACCCAAAAAATACCGAAAGTTCTGATAAAAATTATTAGATAAATCTCGATTAACTTACTTGCCAATCTGGAGTATTAGGCATAACTTCATACATCCAACTATTAAAAACAATTATATTTTATAAAATATTTTTTTAATAAAATTTTACTTCGTAATTGTAGGTTCAATAAATGCTAGTGAAATATTTGCCATAATTAAAGCACCTGAACAGACAGCAATGAAAGGGTCCATAAATAACTAAAAATAATTTAAACAATATTTTTTAATAATATTTTTTAAAAAACTTTTTCTAAAACAAAATTTTTGATTTTTTTTGAAAAAGCTCTATTTTTCTCTCTACAATTTTTAAAAATAATTACCCTCCACATAGGCGTTCCTTGTAGTCTTTCACCAGTTTCAGGATTTCTGGCATTAGAAACCCTCGCTTTTGGTTGTATAACCCAAAATACCATAAAAGCATCAGTTAAACAGACCAAAGAAAGAACAAGAAAGGGAACAGGTTTTCCAGCAATTGAATAAAGTACAGAACCGAAAGGAGGGGCAACCAAACTTCCGAAAGAAATAAATGCCTGGGCAATACCCAATGCTGCAGAACGTTCACTCTCTTCAGTAAATCTGTCAGCAATCATTGCTAGACCAGAAGTATCAGCAAAAGCTGAACCAAACCCTTGAAGGGAACGGGCGAAGAAAAGAACACCGTAACTTTTACCCAAAGCAAAAATAGCTGTTGATGAAAACATTACTATTAAGCCTATAATCATTGGCAATTCATATCCAACACGGTCAATAATAAATCTGAAAAAATTCTTTTTAATTAAATTAGATTTGGATAAAACTATAAAATAAAACCTTGGGCTGAAAAAATATCCTAAATGTATGGTTGGATCTTGGGATCCCCCCACCCAGCTACAGGATTTACCCTAAACTAGGTCGGTCTTAATTATAATTTACATCCCATTCTACTACTAGATATACCTTAATTTATGCGTTATTATTCAACCCCTTTCCTAAGGTTCTCCTGTATCAAAAATAAGTTACCCAGAAAATGGATTAACAAAGATTTGAAGCAAAGCTTTAGCTGCAAATAACCATCCTAATTCTATTTCCTCATCCAAATAATCTATTTGCCCGCCAATCATTCTAACAACTATCGAACCATTAGCTAACTAAAGAAAAAAATTTATTTTTGTGATTTTTCTTGTAAATATTCCTTACTCTTCTAGTTTCATTGTGATAACCAACATATTCTACCTATTAAAAAAAATTGGAAATTTAAAAAGGGAGAGCGAATACTTTAATTTAAATATTTAGTATTTAATTAATTACCTCATAAGCGTGAATGTCTCTCAAATATTTTGGAATAATTGGGACAATAACCTGGATTTTTTACAAAATTTCTAATCAAATTTTAAACTATATTTTCTACCATGTAAAGCATATTATCTAAAAGAAGTGCCACACTAACAACAATTAAAACCAATCGTTTCTGCATTTCTGGTTGACTAGACCATTCATCAATTCTTTGTTTAAGCCATTCAGAATCGCGATTAAGCATCGGAATATTAACCATTTTAATTAAGAAATACTAAAGTTAGATAGCACTTAATAGTAGAGTTGCACGAGATCGAGATTTTAGAATAAATCCGAGACCGAGATTGACCGAGACTCGCATGACCGAGACCGAGACCGAGATGCAAAATTTGACCCGAGACCGATATCGAGATCCGAGATAAACCGAGATTTTTCAAAACATTTTTTATCCACCAAAACCCATTTAAATTAATTAAATATCATCTATTAATTAAATATCTATCATCAAAATCATATGTTTCATCAGAATCAATTTCAGTTGGTGGACCAAGCAACAGTTTATCCATATTTGCCTTTACAACTAGAATTTTTTCCACCATTTCTCCAGAAAGACTTAAGTATAAAGGGTAGGGGACACTTATGTACGGACCCTTGTTTATTAGAAGGGGTCGGTCTGATAGAGGCAGTCGGTTTATTTTTCAACCTTCCTCTACGGGGTCGGTTTATTAGAAGGGGTCGGTCTATTAGAGACAGTCGCACTATTAGAAGAAATACGGTGTATATATGTCACCGTCCAAATTACATTCTTGTCCAAATTGAATTTGGCCGGCCAATTGGGGACTGAAGCCCCAAATTTTGGATTTTTCTTTGTGTTCAAGGTTGGGGTTGGGTTAGCGAAATTTTAAATATTTTGTCAAAATAAAAATAAATCTCAAGAAGGTCAATCTTTAGGGGTGTATACTGATCTCGGATCTCGGCGAGATTAAGTGCCGAGAATCTCGTCTCGGTTAGATGGTCTCGTCTCGGCAAAACCGAGACCGAGATTGGAAAATGGCCGAGATTCTCGTCTCGGTCTCGGTCGAGATATCGATCTCGTGCAACTCTACTTAATAGATCCTAGAAACTGAAAAGGTTAAGCTTTTAATTCAAGTTTGGTATAAGAGAGTTATCGCCTAAGTATCGCTTAGAAGTCGCCTTAAAAACGTTCTTAAATTAAAGTGTAACCTTAATTTAAGAGTTCGACTATTTTTCAAATTCTTCCAAAAAATGACGTTAGAACGGATTAGAAAAATAAAAAAAAAAAGAAAAATGAAAGGCGTCAAAAAGTTGGTGGTTCTGGTTAGTTCCGTTTGTCTGTTATTCCCTTAGGAAAAAGTTTAGAGGAAGTTTGTAAGGGAAAAAATTTTTTCCGATTTATGTGAATAAATATTTGTTCTTAAAATGTTTTTTTGCTTATTTTTTGTCTAGTTTATTGCCAAAGAGCAAATCATATATGTGAAAGGCATAAACATAAGCCGATGAATGTTCATAAGAAATCCTCTAAAGTTTTAACACAATTATATGTAAATATAGTTGCGAGGCTTAAAAAACTGTATCTCATAAATGTTTGATCTTAAATTGAGGTTATCCTCTAAAGTAGCTCCTCAATCAAGTATATAATCAAATTAATGAAGTTCGACTGTATTATTAAGTATTGGAAACGTTTAATTTTAGTAAATCATTTTAAAGGAAATTTTTTGATACTTATCCCCCAATCATTTACCTATTTTATAAAGCCAAAGGAAAAAATTCCCAATTTTTTTAAATGGAATGTTTTGGCACTATCTAAATTGCTGCTTTGGTAGGAAAAATAAATTTATGTAAAAAATTCGAACAGAAAAATGAACGAAGTAGAGAGTGACTGGCATATTTTTAAGAGGAAGAGTTCCGAAAAAAAATATTACGTCAAATTTAAAAAAGGAGAAGAAGAACATTTTTATAAGAGAAAACAAGCATTTCCGAAGCATTTCCGTAAAAAAATTTTTTTTTACTTCATCAGCATTCCCTCAACATTTTTTGCATTGATTCCTCAACCCCCCTTTTTTTATTTTTTTATTTCTTTTTTTATCCCCTCTATAAAGCTCAAATGCAAAAGATTTTCTACTGTTTGGCATCATCCCCCTATTTTTTTGTTCCTTCCCTCCCCGTCACGTTGTCTACTGACTATCCCGCGGGAATAGGCACAAATTGCCCAATTTACTTCGACCTATTTAAATCTGGCAGATGAGAAGCAATTTATTTAGTTGAAATTTGGAATGAAAAATAAGAGGAATTTACTTTATTTTAATTTAAATTTTCCTTAGTTTTTAAAAAAGTCAACAATTAAATTCTCTAGTTTTTCTTAAATTAATTTAATTAAAATTCTATTCTTTAATAAATCCCCCTCCTTTTATTAGAGAAGGCTTATTGATATAAATAAGCCAAGAGACGAACTAAAGAATCGGTTGAGACTTGATTCGAACCCCAACTTTATTCTATAGATATTCTATATTTATTCTATTCTATATATTCTGCTTAATAAATATAATTAAACCTTTTTATTAAATTTCAAAAAAATTTTTTTAAGCTACCTAATTTTGTTTAAAACAAAAACTTTAAAAAATTAAAACAAAAGAAAAAATAAAACTAAACAAGAAATTGACACGAAATTGTTAACAATGTGAGGTCGAATATATTAAAGTAAAAGATTATGAATTATTGAACAGAAAAAGAAATCTTGAGGGGAGAGGGGAGAGGGGGAATGAACAAATTAGCGGAATTAGTAAAAGAATATTTTATTAAAAAAAAATATTTTTTGGAGAAAAAGGAGGAGAATATATACAAGATTTTATTTAGTTATTGTTTTTTTAACTTTTGGCAAATAAAAATTGAGTAAAAGAAAGGAAAAGGGGAGAAAAGGAGAAAACAATACAAATTGAATTGAAGACAACTTTTTATTTTGATTGACTAAAGGAAATTTGATTAAATAAAAAATTTGTGTAAAACATTTTTATTAGTAAAATTTAAGGGAATCTGAGCTATATAATAGTGGAATCTCTTTAAGAATTAGGTTGACATTTGAAGGAAAGGAAAGGTGAGAGGGCGCCATTCTAAAGAGATTTGACTGTATTTGATAGGTAAAAAATTAAATTAAAAATTTTTATGAAATATTTTTAGACATTTTTGTAAATTTTTTAGATTTTTGAAGGAAAAGTTTTAAAACCAAAATTTCCATTCTTTTCTATAAATGAAAAGAAAATTTCTTTTAAAATTTCAATTAAATTAATTGGAATTAATAGAAAAAAATTTAAATTTAGAAATTTTCACATAAAAATTCAAAATCAAAAATAATTTTGAAAAGAATAAAATTTGTATAAAAAATAAAAAAATTTAATATTTAATATTCTTCAACTTAAATTAATAAATTACTTATTTATTTAAAAAATAAGTGTGTGAAATTGATAAACTTTTTTTATTCATTTTGATATGCCAAGCTGCGTGTTTCTAAATACAAATTCAGGCATTTTACAAATTTGTGTGTATTAAGGGGGAAGAGGGGGGGGAAGAGGGGAGGGGGGGGGGGGAAGAGGAAATAGAACCCGTGGGAAGTTAAATAAAATAAAGGGGCGGGTTGAGCATTCAATAAGCATTCAATTTTGTTGAAGAAATAATAAATTGAAGGGAATTTTTTTTAAAAAAAGCAAAGCGAGACCAATTAGCTAACAAACAAAAATTTTATTTTTTTTATATTTTTTAGCAAGAGGATTCACCTTTTTGGAAAATGATACTAATAAAGAGGAAATAAATAAATAGAAGGCTTTAATTGTGAATATAAAATTAATGAATATTTTTTGTGGAATTTTATATTTTTTTTAAATTATATTTCCTGTGTTTTAAAAGGAACATTTTGATTTAATTGAAAAAATTGAAATTAGGGTAAATATCAAAAAATATTAACAATAGGAATATCTAAAAAAACAACCAATTAGTCCTGTGAAATATAACCTTTGAATTAGAGTGTTACCTGAGAAAACAGGAGGAACAGATTTTAAATTTTGAAAGGCCAAAAGAAGAAACCCCAAAGAGATTTGGATTTTTTAAGAATCCGTCATAAAATCTTTGAATTGCAATTTTGTCGGAGTCTACTCTGAATTGTTCATTTGTATAATGCCAATTTATTGAATTTATACCTTCAGATATTTCTAAAATTAGACTTCAGATTACTAATTTCATTCAATAATAACAATTTCTTTTTTTATCCTTTTTTAAATATTTAATCCAATTAATGGAAGTATTTATCACTACAAAATTTTATTTACCCGATTGATACAAAATTTTGTTTTTAACGAATGGCAAGGGAAAATAAAAATGTTACTACAAAATATTGAAGATATGTATGTATGTATTATGAAATTTATCGTCTCATAAAACTTTCTGTGTGCCAATGTTCATAAACTTTATCAATTTGTTTTTGTTGTTTTTCATATTTTGAATATTTTTTATTTTGTTGTTCAAGTACCCGAGTACACCGTCCTTCTAAACACTGTCCATTATAACAAATTTCAGTAGACCATTCAAATCCTTTACAATTTCCACCAGGCTTAACTTTAGCTAAACAAACTGGGTGCCCAATATTTGTTTTTAGATCACACCAAAGAAATCTAGATTTTAGGAAAAATAAATGTCAGAACTCACACCAAAAGGATAAAATTCAATTTTAGCTTAAGCAATACCCTTAATTTAAAATACCCTCATTATAAAATAAGATTATTCAGCCCAGAGGTATATTTTGTAGTGAGTCCAAACTAGTAATAGTCAGATACTTTTCCTTAATTAAACCTACTTTGTATTTCCACATTCCTCTGAGTCTCCATTAGGACAGGAAGGCCTTTTAGCATACTCATACATATTATCGGTATAATTATTAGAAAGGGCATCTATTTTATAAAATTAATTTTTAAATTTTCAAAAGAAAAATAATTTAAAAACCCAGATTTCGTAAAGGTTGCAGCATTGGCATAAAGGCATCAGAAAAGTGCCATTCTGGCATACATTCCCCATCATCCCGTGGATAGTCACGTTCTCGCTGAAATCTGGTTTGTCTTTTTTGTCTCCACATTTCCCAAACTGAGTCAACAAAACCTTCAAAAATATAAATACTAGTAGGTATGGTTAGGCATTACTATCCTAGATATCTTATGATCAGGATGTTTTGAAAAGGTATAATAGTGGAATCTCTTAGAATTAAGTTGACATTTAAGAAGTTAATGTGAGAGGTACCATACTAAAGAGATTATTCAAGAAAACGATCATCTAATCGCTTTACTATGACCTCGGTTAAAATTTTTGGAGCCATAGCATGATTCGATGCAGCTCAACTATCTGAATTTAACAATGATAGGACGCAAAATTAGAATTAGCTCTCTCAGCGTACCGGATCTCAGCGTACCACTTTAAATTTTATTTGCCCCTCTCCTTTCCCAATTAATTTGACTGTATTTTAGATATAAATTGATAATAAATTTAAAGACCATGATGCATAAAGAAGATAGGATCATTGCTTGAACTGAAACGTTCCTGCATATCTCCACTAATAAAATAATGAACATAATCATGTGAATATTCAAGAAAACGGTCATCTAATTCATAATTAACACAAGTCTATAAAAAATATTTTGTTTTAATTTTCTTAAAATTTATTTTTACATGTAAAGGTAAAGAATATGTCAAAACTTTATCTACACTAGTTTGTGAAAGCACATAATCAATTCTGCCTTCATTGAAAAATTCACCTTTAAAAATTTTACAAAATGTTTGAGAGAATTTATTTATTTCTACCGTCTTCCTGATCTCCAAACATTCGTTGAAATGAATGTCTTCCCTTTAAATAAAAATATCAGAATTATTAAAACAAAATTCTGATTAATTTAAAATTAATCAGAATTTCTAATTTTTAATTCTGATATTTTTATAATCAGAATTCTGAATATTTAAAATTCTGATATATTTACATCCATAGTTGTCCAATTAGCAAAAAGCCCGTTTGTCACAAAACCAAAATCGTCTGCTTCACCAAGCAACTTTATAAGAAAAAATTAAATTTAAATATAAAAAATATTTAATACATAATCACTAAACATAATTGAATCTTCCGGTGCAGGAAGCCCTAAAAAAGAAAAAAGAATGTTTCTCTTAATATTTATTTACCCCCATCCAAAGAGCTGTCCCAGTAAGGAAGTCCAAGTACTGGGTCCTAAAGAAGAGTTTGAATTTTTATTTAAATTATTAATTTACTGTGTTTTCAGGGTGAAAAGAACGATAAACAATTTCTAATCTAAAATTTAAAAATAAATTAATTTAATTATATTCAAATACCTTTTAAGAAATTCTCTGTGCCACGGAAAGAAGGAAGGACCTGAATGGACACCTGATCTTCGGTGAATCATTCCTGTGAAAATAATTAATTGTATAGAGGAATTAGAATTTATAAAATTAAAAACTTCAAAATATTTTAATTTAAAAGTTGGGAATGTGAAAAAGTGGAAAATTTATTTTAAATCTGTTTTGGAGAGATAAGACATTTAATTAAAATTAAATTATTTTTTACCCAAACGAGAGTAATATCCACTCTTTTTAAATCTTCTCATAGTCTCCAAAAACAAAGCCATTTCTTCAGGATTAAAAGTTCGAAATTCTTTTCGAATTGCTCTTTGTAAAGGTTTTCCATTAGGTAAAATACATTGGTTACCAGAAACGTCTCCTATAAATTTTTGAATTTTTCTTTAAATTTTTCTTTCCCAAAAACCTCTAAATAAAGGGCAAATACATTCTAAAGTTAAGCAATGCATAAAAGGCCAAAGTTGCCATGGCCATGTAGCTGAATCTTTTTGTTCTCCAGCGGGTAAATGGTGATGGCCAAATTTAGCTTCGGATCTTTAATAATTAAATACATATACACTGCTCCACATAATTATAAGTCCACCCCTTTTTTCGAGATTTTTTCACTTCTACTGATCCAAATTTTCTGAAAATTTAGATACACTCCTTTTAGTGAATAACTAATAAGATGTGCATAGATTTTTGGCTGATTTTTTATTTTAAAAATTTTTAGACCAAAATTTTCATTTTCGGCCTCCACAAAATTATAAGTCCACTTTACAAAAAAGATATTTCCAAAATTAGGAAAAATCTACAAAAATTCTAGCAAACAGACATAATGATATTATGAAAAAATAAAAAAGAACTAGACCCGTATCTTTACCAGGAGCCGAGATCGTGAGACCCCGAAAATCAACGTAAACCGGGGGTAAGGCTCTTTAAAAAAATTTTTCGACCCCTTATGGATTGTTTTGAATTTTGATTTTGTGCTCATTCGAGAGCCCTTGAAATTTGCTACAAGATAGCATTAATGATATTTTATATAAAATTCGATTAGAAAGATACGGGCCATTAATCTTCTGATGCAGCAAAAATCGTCTAAATGCCCCATAAAATGCCCTTTAATGACGCTTTGAAAGTTTATCGTCTTGTGTCTCTTTATGGAATTTTTCTGAAAAATAAGACTATTTGCTATCTTGTAGCAAACTTCAAGGGCTCTCGAATGAGCACAAAATCAAAATTCAAAACAATCCATAAGGGGTCGAAAAATTTTTTTAAAGAGCCTTACCCCCGGTTTACGTTGATTTTTGGGGTCTCAGGATCTCGGCTTAGGGTAAAGATATGGGTCTAGTTCTTTTTTATTTTTTCATAATATCATTATGTATCTTTGCTGGATTTTTTGTAGATTTTTCCTATTGTTGGAACTAACTTTTTTGGAAAGTGGACTTATAATTTTGTGGAGGCCGAAAGTGCACATTTTGGCCTAAAAAATTTTTAGATAAAAAATCAGCAAAAAATCGATTGACATCTTGTTAGTTATTCACTAAAAGATGTGTATGTAAATTTTCAGAAAATTTGGAGCATTGGAATTGAAAAAATAACGAAAAAACGGGTGGACTTATAATTATGTGGAGCAGTGTATAATAAAATTTCATTATTTTTGAATTTTAGTGTAACATAAATTATTATTAATTATTCGAATATTTTTATTTTAGCGAAATCCCTTATTAGAATTATCAAATACCCCCCCCCCCTCCCCTCCTTTCCTTACTTGTTTTGATTTCTTTCAATAACGGTTAAAACCATAGAATTATCTTGTATATTATCTTCATTATTTTGTTCCCCTCCCTCTCCTCCTCCTTCCTTCATTATTTCATTTAATGCAGCTTTCATCCATTTTCTTTGTTGGGAATTTAAGGATTTTGTTAATATTTCTAATTCGTTTAAAGTTTTTGAATCGTCTTTTATTAAATTATTATTTTGTGATTTTTCTGCACGTTTAATTCGTCTTTGAAAAGGATAATTATGTTCTAAGTGTTTTTCTTGTTGATTATTTGTTTGATTATGTATTAATTTTTGATTATGTTCATGCCAAAATTGAGCAGCCTCTCTTTTAAATAAATAAATAATTATTTTTTGGCTAAATTAGAGGTGATACATATCTGGTTCACTTTCTAATACCGCTCACTGACTCCCAAGGGCAGCCTTCGATCTCTCACAAATTTAAACCTTTCCTGACAAACTTAAAACCATAGAGTTATTCTATAGACAAAACGTTACAAGGGTTAATCGGTACAGATAGAATTACAATTATTTTATTCCAGGTCTTGTTTATGTAAATTAATTACCTCAAACGTTGATCACTTCCGTGTTCTTCCATTAATTGAGCATCTATTGAGGGGGGTTCGTTAGACATTCTACCCGCATTTGGATTATCACGGAATACCTAATTAAATTAATTTAATCCCTTCTTTGTTTGTTATCATAAATGAGAACATCAAAAGTATTTTGAGCGGAAAATGATTTTTTCGGTTGAAAGAAAAAGGTAACTCTTCTATTATCAATTAACAATTTCTGATTACCATCCCATTTTTATTTAAAAAATCTGAAAGAAAAACACAGCAATCTTTACAACTTAACTTTATTCATAGGTGTTTTCATAGATGTTGGTATATAGTCTGGCGGCCTGTCAGCCTAATTATTTCATAAATTTACAAAAAAATGATAATTATTTTTTTAAATAAATATTAAAATATATTTATCTAAAATTTTTTTTTATTTTTACCTTTCTATGTGTTTCATGAAAAACTCTAAAGAAAGGTTGTTCATCACGTAAAATATAAAAATGTCCGTTCCAAGTTTGATTTTTCTCTACAATATAATTCTTTCTAAAGGCACCTTCTTGAGCATTATTATATTTATTTAAATAATTAATAAATAAAAATAAAATAATTTTTAATCTCATTTTTTAAACTAATTTTGTTTTAAAAATTTTAAAATTAAATTATAATAAATTTAACAAAACAATAATTATCAGCATTTCGCAGTTGAACCTCAATGGAAAATACACCCTTATGGTAAGGTTGGCGGTCCTGGGAAATCTTCTGATATCCGGAACCGGAACCGAATTTCCAGATATTCGGGGTTGTTGGTTCCGGAAACCCGGAACCGACAACCTTACCTTATGGACGGAAAAATCGTATCTTATAATGAGTTATGTTAAATAGGAGGTATTGTTTAGACAGTTCCCTTCCACACAAGTAAATAATCACATTTAAAAAAATCTCTTAAAATAAATTTGAATGTAAAATTAATTAATTAACTAAAAAAATTTCTAATAAGAATGGTTGATTAATTATAAATGAAGTTTTAAGTTTAAAAAATGTAAATAAAAAAATTAAATTTTTAAATTTAAAAAGGAAGTATTTATTAATTGTTATTCTAATATTTTAAAATTAAAATGTAAATTGTAATAAAATATTTAAAATTAAAACTTGTCTACAAAATTAGTTTATTAAAAGTACTTTTAAATAAAATAAAGAAATTTATTATTTTAATTAAAATTATTTTTAAGGTGGGAAATGGTTAAAGTTACAGACTGAGGAGAAGGCTACATATGTCCTTCTCCCTATCCCACCTCCCAATTCTCGTTAAGGGTTGTTGGTTCGGGGAATTTCAGAAAAAAACTAAGACTGCTTTCCCTCAAAATTTTCATTTCATTTCTAGACATCCGAAAATTTTCCTGGTCAATCAGATAAATAATCTGATATATAAATCCAATAAATTGGATAACGATTTCCATTTAAAAATCGCCCTATCAAAAGGATTCCATATTGTCCTTTGAGTTAATTTTAAATAGAAATTTCTAAAAATAAACTGTTAATTTTTGGCCATTACATTTTATAATTAACTTAATATTTTCTGAATTTAGAGAGAAAATGCATGAATTATAAAATGAAGAAGATGAAAAGGAAAAAATTGTTGGGCGAATTAATATATATTTATTTTTTAAGATTTTAAAGGTTCTGTTTTGGTAATTAATTTAAAATAATAAATAGTACAAGTAAATTTATTTGGCGAACAAAATCTAATCAATCTTTTTTTTATTAATGATCGAACCTAAACTATGAAATATAAAAAATTTGTATCTCATAATGAGACTATCTTATAAAGAGAGGTATAGATTAGGCATTCCCGCATCCAGTAACAAATTTAAAAATGCCAAAATTTTATAAAAAACATGCTTAAAGATGAAAATGTTAAGAATTTTTTAGAATTTTTAGGATCGATTAAAATTTATGTTTACCAAATTAATTTCTATTTTTGAAGGTTTTTAAATTATTTTTACGGAAAAAAATAATTCTTAAGGTACAATCATTTAGGTAATGTAAATAACCAAAAACCAGCTGAGATGCCTGGAAAATTAGAAAAAGATGCGCAGAGGAAGGAGAAGAAAAAAGGAATTAATAGGTAGTGAAGGGTAGAAGAAGAGAATTTAACAAGTTCTTCTTTCTCTCACAACAATGACTGGTTGATCTGGCCTGTTCAGTAAAATATTTTCCTTAGGGCACAAAAGAAATAACAAAAGAAAAAAATATTTTTCCTGCTGATTTTTTTTCTGTTTTTTCACCTTTTCCGTTTGCGCAGAATTTATTTTATCTACTAACCAAAACACGACCAATCAATCCTTTCCCAATTTAATGATTTTTCTTTATTTATTCTTTTCTAATTTATTCTTTTGTCGATTGTGTTCTCTCTTAATAAGGAATAAATTTTGTTTGAGATTTTTTTATTTTCAAATTATGTTTGACCCAATTGAGCTCTTTTAAATTAAGTTTTGAAACCTGGAACTCTTCGAGTTTTTGTCTCTTATGAAAAAGTTTTACATATGTATATTTGAAAGTAGCTTAACGAGAGGAATTGAAGGACATTTATTTTAATTTTTGATCATCAATGCCTTTAAACTTTTCTAAAAATTTTTTTTATTTTTATGTCTCCTTAATAATCTGAGACAGATAAATTATTATATTAATATTTTTTTATTTAAATTATTTTTTTCTTTAAATTACTTCTTTACTTTCCCCCTTTATTTTCAGCTTCCTTTTTTATATGACGTTTAAAGTGCAATTTTTCTGTAATTTTGTTTATGACTGCTCATTGAATTTTTCAAATAAAAATAAAATAAAATTGAAAATTCTTCGTCACGGCAAATTGCATTTTGGTTTTTTACTTAAATAAAAATAAAAGTAAATTTATTTAAATGTCTAGAAAATAATAAAAAAGAAGTATGTAGTATATTTAAATTTATTAATGTTTTTTAAAGATTCTAGTTAATGAAATTGAAAATAAATTAATAATAAATAAATTTATTTTAAGTTTTTTTGCATAGGATTTGTATTAAAAATAGCTCTCGACAACAGAAAAACGGAAATTCGACTTTTGATATTTGTGTGAATCCATCAACATTTCTAACAGATCTGTTGTTTAATGGTGTTGTTAATTTAAAAGTTTGTGTCAGCGTCAGTCTAATCGAATCATACTAGCCCGGCTAATCTCTGATCTATCTATCTGATCCAGCCTAATCCACTTTCGCCTAAATTGTCTTTCTAATTTTGCCTGATATTTCTGTGGTCGACTTTGACAAATCCCGACTTTGACAGACAATTTAGCTTCTGCTCGACAGACAATTTTGTTTTGAAATTGAAAATATTTAAGTAACATCAGGTAAAGATCTAGGCTTTCATTTTCATTAATAAATCTAGATTTGCAATCTCGAACACCCCCCTTTAAATTTCACAAAATCACCAAAAACCATTTAATTTATATTTAAATTAATTTAATTTTTCTATTAAATTTTATTTAATAAAAATAAATTTAAATTACTTTTCTAACAATTTATTAAATAAAAATAAAAGAATATTTGCGTCATTCTTTTTCGATAAAATCTATTTTAAATGATAAGAAAAATAAAATAAGAAAATAAAATAATCAGGTATTTTATTTATAATTTTTTTAGATAAAAATAAATTTTTAAAAAATTTCTTTAAATTTTTTCTGGCCCATATTCTCTCTTTTTTTTTAAATTTTATTTTCCCACCCTCGCATTCAATTACTTCTCGAATTTCAAATTTTACGTCTTCTGTTCATGCAAAAAAATAAATTTTTTTATAAAAATAAGTGTGGGATAAAATGTTTATTTATTTTAAAACAAATAAAATTTAAAAATTTTTTTTAATTAATTGGAAATAATTAATTGGGGGGAGGGGGTATTGAAAACATTTGACTATTAGTAGGTCTTTTTGTTTAAAATATTTTAATTAAGGCTTTGATTGTTTAAAAAATCAAATTTTCCTAAAATTAAATAATTCTTTAGAAATACTATCAAAATTCATTGGATATTTAATTAAAAAAATTAAAACTAAATATTTCAATTATTTTAAGGCTCACCCAAAAAACTGTTCCACTCCTTTCGACAATAATTTAATTTTATAATGAAAATATTTTTTAAATAATTTTTTAAAATATTTGTTTAAAAAGTGTTCAAAAAGTTTTTTGTTTATTTCATTTTTGACTCGCAGCAGGAAAATTTCCCACATCTGGTAAATCCTTATAGTATTTTTAAAAATAACCAAAAAAAATAAAAAGATATTTTTTAAAAAAGAAGTAAAATTTAAAAAAATAAAAAATGAAATAGGAACTTAAAATCTATCTAATTCTAAAATATATAGACAACTGTTCCTTCTCCATGATAACCTCAATTCAGTCTCCGAGGGTAGATCCCATCGAAATTCGATTTTACCTAATTTTAATTTAATTATTTACCCAGAAATATTTTTATTTAAAAGTCGGCCCAAAAGCCCCAAAAATAAACTCAAAAAAACTTTAATTCAATACAATTTTTTACCTTTTAGCCAATAAATTTTAGGTACTTTAAATATTTTTATTTATTTCCCCCTTCGTTTTTTACAACTTTAATAATATTTTTTCCTCTTCCCTTTTAGTAATATTTTTACTATTTTTCCATTTATTCTTTTTTTTTCTACTAAAAAACCTCCCCCCATTCCTCCTCCATTTTTTGCCATTTTTCTGTCCATTTTTCATTTTCTACTTTTATTTCCCATACCCTCCTCCCCCTCCCTCCCCTCCCCTCCTCCCTCCTCACTCTCTTTTTTGAAAGTCTCCAAAAAGAAGATTTTGTGCATTTTTAGGCTTTTTCTCGTCCAAATAGCTCTGACCCATTTCTGGTTTTCATCGATTTTGTTTTTTTTAATTCGTCCAATTCTCTTTTTCCAAGGCTTCTTTTTATTTACTGCTTGCTCTTTTTTTAATAGCAAGCATATTATTAGCAAAATAAAGTACATATGGAAACCTTTAAAAAAATTTTTTAAAAGAGATTTAATTAAAATGTTTTTTTGAAATTTAAACAATTAGATTCTGATTAGTATAAAGTCCGGATTTTTAGTCAAATAACTTTTTTCTGCAATTTCGGCACAAAGTAGAATGTTCAAAAAAAGGATTGGACCGTTATTTTGAACTTTTTTGTATTATTCTTGTACTTGCAGTTTTTCATGAATGTTAGCTAAAAAAGTTTAAAAGTCCCTGACTTTAAACCTGTCTTGGTGTGATAAAGGCATAATATCTCATTCGATACAGCTCGACGAGCTAATTCGATTCGTATAAGAATTGTCGAGGTTTTGAGATTTTTGAACAAGTTATGATTGATACTTTTGGGGGTATTAAGCAAATTAAGATTTTTACTCCTTTTGGGCATGTTCTTAAAATATTTCTAGCAAATTCTGTATTTACTTTATTAATTGCCCTGGCCCAGTTAATTGCCCTATCTAATAGATAAAATAATGTTTGGCCTCAAGTTGGCCCCATGTAGATTTACTTCCAGTAAATTACATAAAAGCAACAATTAGCTTCTATTTTTTTATTAAAAAATATTGTATTTTTTGTTAATTATTTTCTATTTAAAGGTTTCCTTATTTTTTTCTTTTTAATTTTTCACATTTTCTAAATAACTGAAAATAAAAATTAGAATTCTTTTAAATTGCCTAAAATGTGAGAATTCTCTTTATTTGGGAATTAATGTTAAAAATCTCATACCAAAAATTATATCAAGCTTCATTACATATGGAGATAATTTTGCTACTTCCGGTTTTTGTTGTAACTATTTTTGTAGCTGTGTGGAACAATGACTTTAGTTTTGGGCTGACTGACATTTGCGGACAAAACTAAACCTGAATTGGAATAAGCAAACACTTTTATTGACACCCGCACTTCCACTGGGGCAAACAAAAGTTGCACGATTAGTAGCCAAAAAAAAATAAAAATTATTCCCCAAAATTTCCATGGGGTTGTGATATTTGTCTAATTTTTATATCAAGAAAAAACGGCTTTAATCTAAAGACAAAGACAGTATTACATATCCATTTTAATTCTTTCATTTAGTCAGTCTCAATCGCTGACGTCAAACACTCCTTCCCTCTCTCTTTCCATTTTGGCCCACCTTTTTAATGCACTATTGTTGTTTTAGATACAAAACATTGTTAGAGTTATGTTTTGTTTTGTTATTCTTTTTTTATTTTTTCCTTGACTTACATTTTCTTTTTACGTTTTTCTCTGTTTGACACACTTGGTTAAAACAAAATGGTACTAGACTAGCAATTTTGTCCCCAGTATTATTTTGTCCAAATACCATTTTGAGGCGCCTTATTCTCTCTTTATAGGACTTTTATCTTTCTCAATCTTCTCTTTGAACACAAAAAAGTAAAAGTTGTTTGATAACCATTTGGGCATTGCCATACAATTCTTGGCATGCAAAAACCGCGCTTTTCATTGTCAGCTTCAGCATTGCGACATATAAAAATACATATGTTAATTTCTAAGGGAATTCAGAAGCAAAAAAGAGAAAGAAAGGGTTTTTATATAAATATTTTTTGTAGCCTTTTTAGTAGTTATATTCATGTACATATTATTGCCACTAGGCTGCTCTAGTTGTATAAAAAAGCATTTTAGAGCCAGTCCGCCTTTATTTTTCTTTTTATTTTTCTTTTCATTCTTCTCTTTTATTTAGCTTTCTCCTCTCTTTTCATAATGGCCCACTATTAGTATTTTTATGATTCGTTGAAAATACTTGTATGTAGTAGTAGTAGTCGATTTCCAATTTTTTTCAAACCTTTCAAAATAAATGCCGCAATTGAAAGATGGAAAAAATGTGGAAAATTAAAAAAAAATAAAAAAAAATTTAAGAAAAATATGTACATACTTGTTTCTGTCTTGTAGATAAACCTTATTTTTGCAAATCTCCTTTAAATTGTTTAGAGATTTTTCCTTTAATTTCATTAAATTTTTATAGGATACCTTTTATTAACACATCGGACAAAACTCCTTATTGATACATATTAAGAATGAACATTTATATATCCAGTCTTATTGGTGGCACTTGAATTACTTTAGGTTTTTCTCAATTAAAAAATTTTATTCTCTCGAAACAACTTTCAAATCTCCTCCACATTTACTACCACAATTTGTTTTCTCTTCACTTTTTAATCTATAAATTGTCCCAATTTTTCAGAACAAAGTAGTACATCTGTTTATCATCTGTTTCTACTAACATCTATTGAACGTTTTGATGCGGCTCATAAAGGCGTGACCGGCGAGCGTAAGCTCGCGAGATGTTTTTTCTCAATTCTGATTTTTATTCTGATTTTCAATTCTGGATTTCCAATTTTCTTTTATCCGCGCATTAAGGCAACGCCAAAAAGACCCCAACCCGTATCTATTTATTAAAAGTTGTCCAGAAAACACTCTCAAGTCAATGACCGATCAAAATGTATACTATTAAAGTATTTTTTATTTTTAGTAGCAGCTGACGCAGTTAAAAAATAAAAATAAATTTTTTATGTTTCCTTCTTTTTAAACTTTAAAAACAGACAAAAATACTTTAACGGTTAGAAATTGATTAATTTGTAAAATCTGAGAGAGATTTCTTGCTTTTATTTGATTTTTATCCTTTTTCCGCTAAAATATTAACAACGAGATAATCATTTGCTTGATAGCAGAGGTGGGTGAACAGTCAGAGGTGTCGGAAATCGGAAGAGCCGGAAATCGGAACTGGCTCAAAAGTCGGAACTCGGAAATCGGAAATCAAAATTTTTTCGGGAATCGGAAGGAAAAAAACGTAGGAAATTGGAATTCCAACCCACCTCTGCTTGATAAGGAGCAAACGTTATTGGGGCACACTATAAGATACTCCCAACAAATACTATATAAATATCCCCAAACTTATTCTTCTAATTTTAAATATGATTATCCCTTTTTGTGACTGTTTCCAGCATTAACATATAAAAAATATCACAAAAAATCTTAATTTTTTAACATCAATTTTAGACTTAAAAATATAAACAACAACAACTGAATGATTTCAATTTAATTTCTTTTAAATATTATTTCATTAGTCATTTTGTCTTTTTAAACCAAAATTGCCTTATCATCATTTTAAATTAGAATTTGGAAAAAGATAACGTTTTTGTGCCTCTGGTATGTTGTAAAAATAAAATTCGTTTGCTATCAATCTTTTTTTTACTCTTACTATTTTCTTCAATTTTTTTTTATCTTTTTTACATCTAAATAATAAGGGGCGAGGAAAATTAGGCGCGCGATTTGTTTTTAATATTTCAACAAAAATTGATAATTCTTTTTTTATACAATTCACAACACTTTAGCCAACTTTTTGATTCAAAATAACTTCTGTCTATTTATAATTTAATCCGATTAATTTTCGCTCTTTAGGCAATATTTTGATAAAATTAGGCTTATATTTAAGGCTAAGGTTTTAGTATAAACAAGTTTAACACTATTCGAATCAGTCTTCAAACTCATTCGAATGATGTCAAAAACAAGTCCGCTATCTCGTCAATAAACCGAGATACGGCAGTTCTACTAAATTTCTTAGGCAGAATTTAAAAAAATGCAGTAAAATACATAAATACAGGATATTTAGTAAAACTCGCCGAGTCGATTGATACCAAAATCAGTAAGATAGGATTATTTTAAACGAAGTAAATTTTCATAAAAATGTTTTTGTAATACTCCAGCTGTTCGCACGGGTTTGTGATCCTACTTATATATTTATTAAAAAAATTGACTCGCGCATGAACATTAATAAAATTGAAAATAGGTACTTAAATATATTTTCTCTTTCTCTTAAATATTTCATATTATGATTCAGAAAGGGATCAGACAAAATATGTATTAAAATTTGATCCTTTTATAAATGTGAATGATTTTGGTATTTGAAATACCGTAAATCTTCTAATAGAAGCACACCTCTATTTGAAGCACACCCTCTAATATAAGCACACCCTATGAGAGAATCGAAAAATAGAAGCACAGCCTCTAATTGAAGCACACCCTCTAATATAAGCACACCCCTATTATACCGCTGAAAAAGCACATAGGTATCATTTTTGCTTTATATTAGGTTTTGACGTTTGAAAAATGATTCAAAATTTCTTAGTCCGGTTCGGATTTCCCGTATTAAAATCCGGAATATCCGGATTTTTTTAGATCCATATCCGCCCACTGGGTCTGCCCACTGGGTCTGCGACCTACGCCCACTGGGTCAGCGACCATTCCCTGCCCTATACCTCAAAATTTCGGAAACTTGAGAAAAACATTCACTCAAGACCTACAATAAGGGTTGTTGAGGGACATCAAGAGGGATATAGTTGGTTGGATTTAGAGAAGTATCAAAGGATATAAGAAGATTTTAGTGGATAAAAGGGTCCGGCTACATGAGATCAGTGCTTGTTTCTTCAGCTCGGAAGGTGAAAATTTTTGAAGGAAAAAAATTTATAAAGCTGGTTGGTTGAAAAATTAAATGGAACTTTATAAATTCAATTGAAATTTAATTTTTGTTTTTTATGTTGGGTAAAAATTTTCTTCGAAAAATTGAAAAATAGATCGAAAAATACAAGCACAGTCTCAAATTGAAGCACAGTCTCCAATATAAGCACACCCTACAAGGGGATCGAAAAATAGAAGCACTGTGCTTTTATTAGAAGATTTACGGTATAGTAGTGTAATTTTAATACCTATTTAGTGGCGGCAAAGTGTCCGTGTTGCAAATTCTGGGAAGGGATCATCGAGTCCCGCCGGTCGAGTCCCGGAGCCATATTTTGGGCCATAACTTTTTGGATTTTCAACTAATCCGAATATATTTTCTTTCTTCAACAAATTCATCGAATCTCATTTTTTTATTCTCCTTTTAAGTATCTTATCCTCTACTTTCATTATTCCATTTATTCTAATATCGTATTTATTCTGAAATAAATTTCGGTATTAATTTAATCTATTTTAGTTTACAAATCAATGACTCCACATAGAGGTCGTGCCTCTACTGGTGGTTCGTTTCCGCCGTTCGATGTTACATTGGAAGATCTCAGAACTTTGATGGAATTTCGTGGAGATGAGGCGAGGGAGAAGATTAATACAGATTATGGTGGCACAGATGGATTTTGTCAACGACTTCAAACAGATCCTAATAATGGCATTTCTAATAATGCAGATGAACTTCACAGGTCTGTTGAATTATTCTTTTAATTTCTCATTTAAATTGCTAAAAATTTACTTTTAAAGGCGACGACAAGTATTTGGCAAAAATGAAATTCCTCCTCACCCTCCTAAATCAATTTTTATGTTGGTCTATGAAGCTATTCAAGTTTGTTTTACTTTTTTTTCATCCGTTTCATCACAAAACACCGTCTTGCCAAACATTGCTTACATAATTAATGTTATATTTTAAATCGAATTTTTATCTTTAACTCGAATGTTTTGACGGTGTTATGCTCCTCATTGATTAAAAATGCTCTTTTTAGGATGTCACATTAATTATCCTGCTCATTGCCGCTGCTGTTTCACTTGCTCTTACTTTTTACCGTCCACAAGAAGAAGAGGGTGGCTGTAAGTTACTTAAATTTTAAAATGTTTATTTATTTAATTATTTAGCAAGTGATGACTCTGAACAAGAAGCGGGTTGGATTGAAGGTTTGATTTTTTTCTTCTCTTATTTTTTTGATTTATTTCTTTACAGGTGCAGCCATTCTCGTATCAGTTATTGCAGTTGTTTTTGTTACAGCAATGAATGATTATACAAAGGAAAGACAGTTCAGAGGTTTTTTTTATTCTTGATTAATAATTCTGTTTTTTAAATTATTTTAGGTCTTCAAAAAAAGATTGAAACAGAACACAAATTTGCTGTTATTCGTGAAGGGCAACAACTCCATGTAATTGTTAATGAACTTGTTGTTGGTGATATTGCTCAGATTAAATATGGTTTTTTATTTCGTTTACTTTTGTGAATTAATTTTAGGTGATCTTCTCCCAACTGATGGAATTCTTATTCAAAGCAACGATCTTAAAATCGACGAGTCTTCTCTTACTGGGGAATCTGATCATATAAAGAAGTCCGTTGAGCATGACCCTATGCTTTTGTCTGGTACACACGGTCCGTTTTTTGTTTTAAATTTTTAATTTTTATCTGATTGTGGATGTATATTTTTGTGTGTTTTTCTTTATAAATTGTTAATTTCAAATTTAACCCAGTATAGTTAATAAAATAACCAAGTCATTGAACGATAATTTTTCTAGCATTCGGATCCATATTCGCTAATACAAATACTAAAAACATTTAAAAAAACCTACTTTTTCTAATTTAGTTATGGAAGGCAGTGGTCGAATGGTTATCACTGCTGTTGGTGTTAATTCTCAAACGTATATTTCATTTTTTTAACTTTTACTTATATATTTTAGTGGTATTATAATGACTCTCCTTGGTGCAGCTAAGAATGCTTTAGAAGATGAACGAAAGGAAAAACAAAAAGAAGAGAAAAAGACAAGAAGGAGGAGTAAAACATCAGGTTTGATTTCATTTTTGGGGATCGAAAAAATTTTCCATTTTATTCCACCAATTTATCTTTTCTATTTTTCCCTTACTCGTACATTAAAGTTATTTAATTTGTCTTTTTAGTATCTTAATCTTTTCTATCTTTTTAAAAATAACTACTTTTTCGAACTTTTATTATAATTAAAAAGTTACAGTTCGGATTCGTCGTTCAATTCCTTACACTGGCAATTCTTTGGATGGTAAGGAAAAAATATATAATTTTGTCTTTTTTCTTTCTCTAAATGTTTTTCTGACCCTACAAAATGGTAATGAATGATTTCTCATTCTTGTATCCTTTACCGACATTCAACTTCTAGTACTTCCGTGTTCGGGTCCGATGGGCTTTTGCCTTGCATTAGTAGAAGAAATAAAAAATTATACATAATAAGGATAAAGTGTATTTTGATAAATTCAAAATCTTGCCATTACCATTTTGACTTTATTCCAATTTTTATTGTCTTGTGATTGTTAGTAGTGCACATTTTTAATTTTTTCCTCTTGTACAAGTTGGTGGAATTGTAATGGAAAATATTTTTTGGATTTTTTTTTAAATCATTTGCACTTTTTAAGGAGAGAAACTTCCGAATTCTACGTTGCCAATAGATGGAGATATTGGTCGACAACCTCCAGAAATTACAATAGATGATGGAACTAAACAGGCACTTTTGGAGAATGAAGAAAGTATGTTCCTTTAATATTTTTATCTTTTTTGTTGGTCAGTCTGTATTTTTTTGTCTCACATTCGCATTTTCTATATTTTATATATTTTTAATTTTCAATTTTTTTAGACATCAAACTTGATGGCTATAATGGCGCAGTTGCTTCAGGAGCAGCAACGGCTGGAAAAAATGAAATTGACATAGCGACAACAAAAAAGGAACGTTCTGTCTTACAAGCAAAATTGACTCGCTTAGCTATTCAAATTGGTTATGCTGGATCTTTTGTCGCTGTTTGCACTATGCTCATTTTGGTCGTTCGATTTTGTATTGAAAATTATTTTGTGGCTCATAAGCCTTTCTCCATCACCAATTTGAACTATTTCATCAAATTTTTAATTATTGGAGTAACAGTACTTGTAGTAGCTGTTCCTGAAGGACTTCCTCTGGCTGTTACACTTTCTTTGGCTTATTCAGTTAAGAAGATGATGAAAGATAATAATTTGGTTAGACATTTGGATGCTTGTGAAACAATGGGAAGTGCTACAACTATTTGTTCTGATAAAACTGGTACATTAACAACCAATCGAATGACTGCTGTTCAGAGTTTCATTAATGGTTAGTTTATTCTCTTTAGTAGTAAGGTTTGAGCCCCGTCTAGGTCTGTTTATTATTTCACCTTTAAGACAAAATCCTTAGTGCCATTTTATTTTTTCTAACTTAATTTTATTTATTTCAGAAGTTCTTTACAAAGATACTCCAAAATGGGAAAAACTTAACGAAAAAACGAGAGATTTGCTTATCCATTGCATTTCAATAAATTCAAGTTATTCGTCTCAAGTTTTGCCCCCGAAAAAGGTTGGAGAAAATATGCAACAGCTTGGTAATAAAACTGAATGTGGACTTCTTGGCTTTGTTCTCTCACTTGGTCAGAGTTATCAGACAATTAGAGATGCATATCCTGAGGAACTAATTTTTAAGGTTTTTTTAATTTTAACTTAATTCACATATACAATTTTAAATAATTTAAAATTTCTATATTTTACTCTATTTTAGGTTTACACCTTTAATTCTGTTCGTAAATCAATGTCAACAGTTATTGAACTTAAAGATGGATTTGGAACAACTTTTGGTTATAGAGTATTCAGTAAAGGTGCATCAGAAATAACTCTTCGAAAGTGCAAATGGATTTTTGGACAAAATGGGTTGGCTCCCTTCTCTGAACATAACTACGATCGATTGATGCGTGATGTTATTGAACCAATGGCCTCTGATGGATTGAGAACTATTTGTTTGGCCTATAAGGACTATATTTTGAAGAAAGATGAGCAAGCTGCAGGAAATGAAGTCATTTATGACGGTGAAATTGAATGGGATGATGAAAATGCTATTATAAATGATCTCACTGTAATTGCAATTATCGGCATTCAAGATCCCGTTCGTCCAGGTTTCATTTAGTTTATTATGTTATTATTTTTCTTTTATGTTTTTAGAAGTCCCTGAGGCAATTGCCAAATGTCAACGAGCAGGAATTGTTGTACGTATGGTTACTGGAGACAACATAAATACAGCTCGTTCGATTGCAACCTCTTGCGGTATTTTGAAACCGGGCGAGGATTTTATTGCACTTGAGGGAAAGGACTTTAATGAAAGAATTCGAAACGAAGAGGGAGAAGTTGTGCAAGAAAAGCTTGATTTAGTTTGGCCAAAACTGCGTGTTCTAGCCCGTGCTCAACCGACGGATAAATATATTTTGGTCAAAGGAATCATCGATAGCAAATTAAGTGCAAATCGGGAAGTTGTTGCAGTGACAGGAGATGGGTAAATTTTTTTTATTTTTTTTTTGTTAGTACATTGAATTTCAACTTTTAAATATTTTATCATAAAATTAAAATTTAGAACGAATGATGGCCCTGCATTGAAGAAGGCAGATGTTGGTTTTGCGATGGTTTGTTCTACTTATTACATATTAATTTGGATTAAAAATATTGCTATTTTTTATTAATTTGAAAATTCTATAGGGGATTGCTGGAACTGATGTGGCTAAAGAAGCTTCAGATATTATATTAACTGACGACAATTTCACTTCTATTGTTAAAGCTGTAATGTGGGGCAGAAATATTTATGATTCTATTGCCAAATTTCTTCAATTTCAATTAACTGTTAATGTTGTTGCTATTGTTATTGCATTAGTTGGTGCTTTAGCTATTCAGGATACACCAATAAAGGTTTTTTAAATTAAATTTTATTACATATTGTATATTATCTAGGCTGTTCAAATGCTTTGGGTTAATCTGATTATGGATACTTTGGCTTCGCTTGCACTTGCAACTGAACCACCTACTGAGGATCTGTTAAAGAGGAAGCCTTATGGTAGAACAAGGTATATTAGATTAAATGATTTTTTTATTTTTTTAAACGTTTTGTACTTTATCTTTATTAATTTGTCTTTTAGCCCATTAATTTCACGAACAATGATGAAAAATATTATTGGCCATGCAATTTATCAATTAACTGTGCTATTTACTTTAATATTTGCTGGTCATAAATTGTTTGGCATTGAAAGTGATTTGAAAGCTCAACTCCGTGCTCCGCCTGGACAACATTTTACTATTGTCTTCAATACTTTTGTTATGATGACTTTATTCAATGAAGTTAATGCCCGTAAAATTCATGGAGAAAGAAATGTTTTTAAGGTTGTTGTGCCTCTTATTTTCAAAATAAATTCTTTAAAACTATTTTAAGGGTTTAACTACCAATCCAATCTATTGTGCTATTTGGATAAGTACATTTTTGGTCCAGATTCTTATAATTGAATTTGGTGGTCATGCATTATACACTGACCCATTAACTGTAGAGCAGTGGCTTTGGTGTATTGTATTTGGAGTTGGTTCTCTTCTTTGGGCTCAGGTCTTAAATTTTTATGATTTAGTTTAAGATTTATTCTGCAGTTAATTAACATGAAATGAGTTAGCGATAGTGTGTCCAAAATTTTCATAATTTCTCCTTTTAACCTGCCTTACATATTTTTTTCTTTAGGTAGTTGCCACAATACCAGCAAAAGGATTGCCAAAAGGTTTAGCAATTGGTGGTGGAGAAGTTGAACCTGAAACTGCCAACATATTAACTGGTGATGATGATGGAGAGCCCCATGAGAAACGTTCTGGACAAATTCTGTGGATTCGTGGTCTCACTCGACTTCAAACTCAGGTCACTGATATTTGCCTTTTAAATAAGAAGACAAGTAATAAATCAAAAAATATTAAATCTAGACGTAGCGGCGGTAATACTAAATAATAATACATATGTGTGTAATTTCTTTGAAATAAGAAAAGCATTGCGCTTTTTCCGGTACATTCCTTGCCTTTTTTAATTGTATTTTTGTTTATACATATTCTCTCCCTATATCAAATATATTGGCTTTTGCTCAATGTTTTTTTTCTCCAATTATTATATTTATCCTATAATCTGTTCTTTTTATTCATGTCTGATACATAAAAATAAAATTAAGTTATCTGTTTAGTTGATTATTGTATATTCGTTTTATAGTATTATTCAAAAATTAGCTATCCATAGCCATGCAGTACAGTCGGCTCTTCCACTTTTTGTTCAATTTTTTCCATGTAATTTCCTTGGTTATATCCAGAAGTCTTTTGACGAGCTGGATAGAATTAGTTTTTTTTTGTTAAGAAAAAATTAACGGTTCAGCCATTTATTTTTAGAGGCCAAATAAGCTTTTTTATCCCTGGATACCCCTTTGGTCAAAAACCCAATTTCCTTTACCTACACTGCGTTACAAAAGTATACGCGCACCTAAATTTTTCTATTTTTCTGCATTGATACTTATGTCAATATCTTCTAAATTTTTTTATAATATATAGATTAGCTAAACAAGAAGATCCATGGACAATTTCCCCAAAAAATTCAATAATTTATTGTTATTTTTAATTTTTTCCCAAAATAGGGCGTTTCATAAGTATACGCGCACTTATATAACTAAAGATTTTAGACATTAGGGATGGTTCGAAAAATCCACAAAAATTTCAGTAAACATATCATGTGATACTGAAACAAAATACAAAGAAAATAAAGTTCCAGTCAAGTCCCATCATCGAGATTTAAAAACCCGAAAATCAACGGAAAACCGAGGTAAATGTATTTAAAAAATATTTTCGACCCCTTATAGGTCAGTTAAAAATAAAGTTTTGGGCTTATTTGAAAGCCCTTGAAATTTGCTACAGGATATTTTTCATCTCATATTCTAGAAAAATTTTTTCTTTGAGAAATAATGAGTTAAGTTTATAAGCTACATTTTCATCACTTTTTGTGGGGCGTTTGAGTGATTTTGGTGACTTGAAAGTTTATCACATGTTATGTCTTAAATTGAATTTTTTCGGAAAATAAGATTCATGCTATCTTGTAGCAAATTTCAAGGGCTTTCAAATAAGCCCAAAACTTTATTTTTAACTGACCTATAAGGGGTCGAAAATATTTTTTAAAGACATTTACCTCGGTTTTCCGTTGATTTTCGGGTTTTTAAATCTCGATGATGGGACTTGACTTGAACTTTATTTTCTTTGTATTTTGTTTCAGTATCACATGATATGTTTACTGAAATTTTTGTGGATTTTTCGAACCATCCCTAATGTCTAAAATCTTTAGTTATATAAGTGCGCGTATACTTATGAAACGCCCTATTTTGGGAAAAAATTAAAAATAACAATAAATTATTGAATTTTTTGGGGAAATTGTCCATGGATCTTCTTGTTTAGCTAATCTATATATTATAAAAAATTTAGAAGATATTGACATAAGTATCAATGCAGAAAAATTGAAAAATTTAGGTGCGCGTATACTTTTGTAACACAGTGTAGTTACTTTTTCTTGCTTTTAATTATATTTAGTTTAATTTTAATTATCTTCCATTTACTCCATTACTTCAACCCTTGTCTGTCCCTAAATTTTGTTAAAATAAGTGTGAGAAAGAGTTGACTGATTTTATTATGGAAAAAATAAAAAAATTTAAATTTATTCTTTATCTTTAAATTCTTTTCTTTATTTCAAGAAAAAAATTATCTGCTTAATAACATTTAAAATTGCACAATTTCATTTTTCTACCTCAATACATAAGTATTTGTTTCCCAAATGCCGCGTATTTTATCCAATAAAAGCGCCGCTGGAAATATTTTTTGAAATTAGTTTTATAATTTGTGTGTTGGTCGTTTTAGTTTTTTAAACAAAATTTATTAAATTTTAATATTAATATATCCCTCCTTAGTTTCTGCTTTAATTTTTTTCCTTTGTTCTTCATTTAAATGATTTTAATAATTAACAGAAGAAGATTCTGCCAACTTTTGTTTTTTATTTTGATTATGAAATTTTAAAATGCTTCATCAAAAAGTTTTTTAAACAGTCGGTTACATGAACATTACATCTTATTTTGATTTTTTTTTTGAAAAAAATTATTCTGGAAAATGAATTCAAAATTATCAACAATTGAATGTGGCAGCAATAGACTCTCGATTCTAATTTTAATTTAGCTTTTTTAATTTTCAAATTAATATTATTTTCTTTTCACTTTTTTGCTTTAACTAAATATTTGATGTAATGCTTTTTTTACTGTGCTTTTAGCTTTTATACTATTTTCTATTTTTTTCTTTCACACATAGCCTATCAGAAACTGTTCTGGAAAGAGCGCTTTGTTTCCTTTATTTCCAAACTAATAACTTGAAAATTAAAATTAAAACGGCCACACGCATAGATTTAAAATAAAATTAATTTAATTTCTAGCCGCGCTTTTATTTTTTTCTCACACATTTCTCTTTTTAAAGTTGCGAGTTGTCAAGGCATTTCGCTCTTCAATTGACGAATTTGACGAACACAATAATTCAATTAGCAGCGCTCATTCTACTCATTCTATGAGAGGTTATCGTTCTCATCATAAACGAAACTCGGGTTGTTCCTTTTCTTCACAACAATACCCATTTTTTCATTCTCGACAAGGAAAATTTAATATTGGAATTGGTAATATTGGGAGCCATAATAATGACAATCTTCAGTCAGATGAGGGAAGTAGACTACTTTCTTCTTCTCCCCCTCCTCAATATTCACCAATTCCTACATCGACAACGCCTGTTTCTGTTTCATCTCCTTCACCACAAAATGTTGTAGTTGAAAATGGACGACAATTTTTTACTAGAAAACATTCTGATAGATCAAATTCTGCTTGTTTATCTTCTTTTAAATGTGGTAGTAGAGTAAACACAAATAATGAAGATGGAGAATTAAATGAAAGAATACCTTTAGTTACTAAATATAATTTAAATAATAAAGGAATACAAACAGGAAAGGCAACAACAATTAATAATAACAATGCAATTCAGAAACAGCAATTACCTTTAGTTTCTAAAGCTTATAGCATCGATTCACCAATGACCAGTGCTCATTTGTAACTCTGTTAATTTTGCAATACAAATAATCTTCTTTTTAGTTTTTTTTGTTAAACGTGACACCTTTAAAGTATTTTTAATGTTATAAAACAGGGATGTTTGATTTTGAAATTATAATTGTTTAATTAAAAACGAATTAAAAAAGGGTTAATAATTAGAAAAAAACATGAGGATTTTTAAGGATTCTTTTGGAGGGTTCTTTAATTTTCTCTTTAATTTGAATTTACATCCCTGTTACTCGTTACTTTTTATTCTACTATATTAATTTTAAGGCCAACTAACTGCCTGTTTTTTGTCCAATTATTATTTTTTGTTTTTACACAAATTCACTTCAAAATTTTGTATAAAATACCCAGTTTTACCAGTGAATTTTATTATAATTGTTTTTTTTACTTTAAAGTTTTTTTTGTCCTTATTGCCATTCGGGTCTTTATTATTCAAAACATTTTTGAGTTTTTTTATAAAATTACCGAATTTTTAAAATTGTATTTTTGGATTTTTATAAATTGCTCATTTTTTGATTTTTTAAATTTCCCTTTCGCAGTAAATTTTCCTTTTGCAACTCCCCATCTTCCCGATACCTGGTAAGGGAAGATGGCGAGTTGGCAAACTTTTCTTGTCCCATTTTTTAGCTTTTTTTGGCCCGGATATAGGAAATAATAAAATTTCTTCTTCACTCTTTGTGAGTTTATAAATATTATTTTGTTTTAAAAATGAGCAACTTTCTTTTGAAAAATACTGAAAAATAAATATTTATAAAAACATTTCCATTTAATTTAACAAGAATTAGGTTTGCAATACCTCTCAAAATATAATTGAGTTAGAAATATGTTATTTCTTTTTTTTCTCAACATTTTCTTAATTTTCAGCAACTTAAACCGCACTTAAAAATATTTAATTTGTAATGTTTGTTTACATAAATAAATTTAGAAAAAATTAATATTTTTTTTTTATTTTGCAGTGCTGCTTTGGTTTTAAAAATTTATTAAAATGTTTTCCCTCAATTAAAAATATTTTTTCCTTCCATTCATATCCTTTATTTTTTAATTCTCTTCCAATTTTTATTTTTTAGAAGTTGGAGATATTTAAAAAGGTTTAAAGAACCTCTATTAATTTTTAAAATTCTGGCCTTAATATAAGATATACCTCTGGGACTGAAAATTGGTTACTTTTTGGATATGCCCCCCCCCAACCAGTTTGAGTATCAGTTATTATTTCCTTCTTTATTTTTGGTTATGTTTGGTCAAGCAATTTACAGTCATCGACATAAAGATAGGGGCAAGTGAAAATAAAATGAAAATTAACTATTTTTCAGTCAAAAAATACGTTCTATATAGCAATCGAAAGCTCTATTCGTATCTCAGTTGACATGTTGGTGCGTTTTTCATGAAAATGAAAATTGACTGAGATAATCCGGATCTACCGGATATACTAAATCCTATATCCTCGGAAAAATTTTTCGGAAAAAATTTAACAAACCCATTTGATAAAGCATATTTTTCTGAGTATTTTCCACAAAACCGCTTAGAAATATCTTTTTCCGGAGCAGAGATATGATTTTTTGAAAATCGCATTTTTCCCTTAAAAATTGAATTTATTGCAAAAATAGACGAAAAATGCCATTTTCAAAAAATCATATCTCTGCTCCGGAAAAAGATATCTCTAAGCGGTTTTGTGGAAAATACTCAGAAAAATATGCTTTATCAAATGGGTTTGTTAAATTTTTTCCGAAAAATTTTTCCGAGGATATAGGATTTAGTATATCCGGTAGATCCGGATTATCTCAGTCAATTTTCATTTTCATGAAAAACGCAGAAACATGTCAACTGAGATACGAATAGAGCTTTCGATCGCTATATAGAACGTATTTTTTGACTGAAAAATAGTTAATTTTCATTTCATTTACACTTGCCCCTATCTTTATGTCGATGACTGTATATATTTGGTCAATAATTTATTTTCTTGGAACTTTTTACTTGTACTGACAAATGAGTGAAGAAATAAATGTTTAGCATGAAGAAGGAACTGCGATGGCTCAAACAAGGGAGGGGGCGGCATATCCGAAAAGTATTATGAATAAGCTTGACTCTTAAAAACTAAGTTTATTCACTGGGAACTGTTAAAATAACACAAATTTTCCTTAAAAAATTAATGAGACGTGATTAAACCATCTTGTATGAATTTAAATATTTTTCAAAAAAATTTTTTATTTCTTTTTTATTTAAATTTACCCCTCCTTTTTAGTTTATTTTTGCAAAACAAACAATTTCAGGCAATTGTTGGCGAACGAATCTCCACTCCGCCTGGATTGATACCAATCCCGCGTAGTTCAGCACCCACTGATCAAGCAGTAAGAATATATAAGAAATGCTCTCTTTCTTTTAAAAAATTCTTTTTAATTTTTAAATTGGGAGGGATTTTTAATTAAAAATTATATTTTTCTTTTATTTAAAGAGAATTTTGAACTTTAGAGGCCTCATAAATACATAATCAATCAAATAAGATATTATAAAATATAGGTCTGATTAGTATGACATTTTAGAGTGTAAAAATTGTAACATAGGTTCTTATTTTTGTTTTTAAGTGCAAAAATGGCTCAGAATTTTTAACAGGAAATACTTGTCAAAATTTTGATTTTTTAATAACAAACTGAATTTTTTAAAATAGAAAAACGAAATAATTCAGAAGAATGTTAAATTAACATACTGAGACAAAACAATGCTTTTTCTATTTGTCACATGACGATTTTTCGGAAGAACCCGTAAAATATCTTTAATAATCAAAAATATCAGCTGTTTTACAAATATCTCATTTAATTGAACATAGATTTATTAATGGTAAAATAAGGGAAAATAAGGAACAAATACAATAGTGCCTTTAAAGTTTTAAATTCTCTTTCTATTTTTCTTTGATGTGTTTATGGGCATTTATTGCTTTTCAAAAAAACAATAGTATATTTAATTATTTATTAGACTACTTAGAGTTATTGTAATTAACTGCTTGATTAGTTGTGGTGCTGTTTTTGGTTTTCTTTTTTGTGTTTTTTAACAAAAACTAAAAAATCTTTTTTTCTAAATTTTCCAATCAATTTATTTTCTTTCTTTTTTCTTTTGTCTGTTTTGTTGTCTGTTCTAAAAATTTTCAAAAAAAATATTTAAAAATTAAATTTTTTTATTTTTTATTTATTTTAGATTCGAGTAATTCGAGCTTTCCAATCTGGCGTTGATCGAAGGGAACAATCTCTTAGTGGTCCAAGTGCTGCTAGGTTGAGGGAAATTAGTCGACAACTTAAATTACAGGTGGAAAGAGAAGGTAGAGAATATATTTGTGAATTTCCTTAGTATTTTATGACATTTGGAGAGTTTGGGCCAATAAATAAAAATTTATTTTATAAGGGGGGGGGGGTATTCTTTCCCAACTTAATGAACTGGATTATAATATCTAGGATTATCTTTTATATATTTTATTTTAAAGCAGTAAGATCTCGCTCTTCTTCAAAAACTTCCCATACAGCAGAAGCCCACCATTCTCGTGGACTAAGAAATTCAAAAACCCCAGAAGAGCATAATGAAGCAGTCAGTGCTGTTTGATTTAACAAACACTTTAAACTATATTATTTTTTTTGTTTTCTTTTTTTTTAATTTCACATTAGCCTGCTTATTGAATTTCATCGAAATGCTTTTTCAATTTTTAATTATTTTTTGAAACATTAAAATGCTTTGTTTAAATAAAAATATCAATTTATTTTTTATATAAATTATTGAAAAAATAGATACCTATGTCGCAGGTCGAATTACATTTCAGTCCAATTGGGGGACTGAAACCCCAAAATTTGAATTTTTCTTTGTTACGGAACCATACCCTAACTTTGAAACACAGAAAAATAGATTTTTCTTAAAATGAATGTAATTTGGCCGGCCGAATAATCATTTGGCTTGAAATGTAATTTGGGCAGCGACATATATGTATAGTTTTCTTAATAGTTTTCTTAAATATTTGTAATATAATACTAAACTAAAAATGTGCAATTCTCATGTTGCAAATTAAGGATATAAATGCTAAATTTTTGTTTAATATTTCCTTGAACTATTTCAGAAAGTATGAAATTGTTTTAAGTCTTCATAAAAACAATTAAACGACATTGAGATTTTGACATTATAAATAAAGGTCCATAAAATTTCTACCTAAAATTATTTTAATAAATGTGTAAGTGTTTTTATATTCGAAAAACATTTTTTTATTTTTTAATGCCGCCATCATTTTTATTTTGTTATTTATTTTAGCTTTCTCTCCCCCCACTCTCCCATCCATTCCCTCCTTGTTGTTTGCCAAAAACTCTTAAAATTTTCTTCTTTTTTCCTTTTCAATTTCCTTCCGGCCTTCTTCTCCATCAATTTAGGTAATAAATCACGATCTTGAAACTGCCTCTAGATTTGCCGAATGACGGATGACCATCAACTGAGGACGAGAAAATGGCGAGAAAAAAATAATTTTTTTAAGAAAAAAGAAAAAAATATTTTTTAGACATTTGGCTAAAACGAAATAAATAAATTTTATTTTTATTTTATTTAGCAGCAGTTTTAAGTTATTTTTTGTTAATATGCTGCTTGATTATCTAAATATATTTGTTTAGATACTGATGAGTAAAATAAAGAGTTTTTTTAGTTTTGTCTATCCGCAATTGTCGGTGTGGGATGGAAGTATGTACTAATCATGATAAGCACCTTTATTTCAGTTTTTACATTTCAGAGAGGCATACCCAAAAAATACTATCTCCCTCTGCCGAATGACCTACAAAATCTAAAGAATGTATCATACCGTATTTATTCTAATTAAAGGCCCCTCCAATTGAATGATCCATTTTAAGGGCATCGAAAATAAAATGGCGGCCATTCAATTATGTAGAATGTATATCTATGGTAAATTGAAAATTATTTATTATATTGGATTTATGTCTTGAGAAGGCTTGAATGTATTTATTTTATTTTAATTTTTTTCAATTTTTCAATATTAAATTCCATTAATATTAAATTAATTTTAAGAAATGCAAGGATGATACTTTTTACACACACATCTACTAAATATTTAACTTCTTTATTTTCTCATTTCCATTTTTATATTTATTTTATTCATCCATCATTTGATCATCTTTTTATTATTGTCTGCCCAGCGGGTGAAAAAATATAAATACCTACAAACTATAAAGGAAGGCTCCCTTCCCTTTAATTCTTTCTTTTGTAAAGCAGCGCCATTTTGAGTTTTGCCTTAAAAAATAAAAAAAAATTTATTTATTATCAGCTCATCCAGAATTTGGCAGAAGGAAAAGAAAGGAAAAAAAGGTATCTATTCTTATTTTTGAAAAGGCTGCAAAACATTAAAAAATCTTCTTTTCAATGATTAATTGGGTAGAAAAGAAGGATGAGAGAAAAAAGAACTATTATTCAAGTATGTACTTTTTTAAGCCCTCTGGCGCCTTTCAAGGGCCATTTCCCACCCATGCCAGTTAAGAAGGCGCAATAAATCTTGAAAAGATGCCACTCAATCTTCTTTTTTTTTGCCGACTGAAGGAATTGAAGAAGAAAGAAAAAAGAAACCCCCTTCCCCCTTCCTTCATCCTCTACTTACTTATTCCCTTTCCCACTTTTTTGATGGTATGGGATCAATTTCTTCTGTCCATTGATTTTGATGGTGATTGATGGCGACGGACTGACGGCGGCGACAAAGGGCCGACAGGCGCGGTAAGAGGGAAAGGGAGAGAGGAGACCGCCCCGGTGGTAAAAGGGAGGGGAGAGGGGGGGGAATGAGGGAGGGGCAAACAAACACTCTAAAATATATTTATTTATTTCGTTCAACACAACGCCCATGCAATCCTCCTTTTATTTTTACTCATTTTTACCCACGAAAATAGTTTTGTTGGCTGAAAATGCTTTTTCTCATTGCAACAAACAATAAAAGAATAAATAGTTTTTTTAAACTTTGAATATTTAAAATTCTTTTTACTTTTTTTTTGTATTGCTTTATTTAAAATATGGGGATTTGAAATGGGGGAGGAGGAGGATTGCTTTGCTTTTATTCTCAAGTTGATCGGATTTCTAATTTACAAGTTTCATTATTTTGGTTCTGATTTCCGACACCCCCCCCCCTCCTCCCTACTTCCTTTACTTTTAAATACCCCCCCCCCTCCCCTCAATCTCTCTTCACCTTTTTATTTTCAGAATTAGTTAAAGAATATAATTAAAAACATACCTAATTTATTCTTTTAATTCCCCCCCCTCCCTCTCTCTTTTTTATTTTCAATACAAATCACCGCTAAATTAAATACTATTTATTTATTTTACAAAAAAAACCACTTCAAATTCCTTTCCCTTCAATTCACCGCCAATCAAAGAAAAAAAGAATTTTTCTTTTTTTGTCGGACCTGCCAAAACCAATTAAATAAATAAATTTAATCTTTATTGCCTTTCTTTTTAAATAAATCATTTAAATTAATTTTTAAATTAATTTAAAGGAAATTATTGAAAGAGAAGGGAATTGCTGTTAATTATAGCAATTATGTATAAGGTAATTGCAATAATTTTTTGAGTAGGGGATTGCAGTCTAAACAGAATACCTTACAATTAAGATAACTTCATTGTATTTATTCCTTTATCCTCAAGGATATTTTTTTAATTCTCTCACTCATTTCTAATAAATTTATTTTAATTTTTTTACAAACTTCCTTAACAAAAACAATTAAATAAATAATTATTTTATAATTCTCCCACCCTTATTTATTTACGTAAAAAGCTTATCTTTTCCAAACAATCGCCATTAAAAAAAAGAATTTATTTTTCTAATAAAAATAATTTATTTTTAATTTTAATCAAAACTTTTTCATCTCTCCCTTCCCTCCCCTCCCCTCCCCCCCCCCTTCTTTCTCTTCTCGTCAACATTCTTCCTTTTATTTTTATTTATTTTCTTTTCCCATTCGCGTAATTAATCACTTAAAATATTCGTCAGTTGCAGAGAAAGAAATAAGGGAAAATTAATCAGAAAAAGTAATTAAATATATTTTATTTTTTCCTTTGATCTAAATAGCTCATTACTATTTTATTATTTTTATTTTTTAATGTTTTTTATAAGGCGAAGAGAGAGAGAGGGAGAGAGAGAAACATCTTCTTCTTCCTCCTTTTCTGATTTATTATTTATTTTTATGACTGACTTTTCTCTAATAAAATTATTTTATGGCTTTATTTATTTTTATTGAGAAAATTTTAAAGGGGGAGGGGAGGGATATTTTGGCGTGGAGATATTCACAAAAATAAATTTTATTTTATAAGATGTTTACTGACAAAGAGGGCCATTTATTCTTCAAACGGTTGTCTCTCTACCCCGCTTGTAGTAGAGAGGGTACCTCTACCCCTCTCTCTTCAAAGAGTTTTCAGAATTTTTAAAATTTCCATATAAATTATCACTCCATACCTTTCCCAACGTCCAAACCTCCCTTTCTGTTTTCCTTTCCTTTCATTTTATGATTTTTATTTTACAATTTTTATTCTCTGCTTTTATTATCCTTAAAAAACATTTTTTATCAATTTAAATACATCATTTATATTTTATTTAAAATTCTTTTTTTTTTGCTAATTTTAACAATTTCTTCACTCTACATATTTTTTATCATTTTAAGCAAAAATAGATATTTTTTTATTAAATCGCCTTAAAATGGAGCAAGCAATAACAACAACAATTAATAATAGCCTTCCTTTACAACAACAAAAACACGAATGGAAAGACGATCCTTTACAAATGTTAGCTAAACAATGTGACACAATTAGTGGAGACGAAGATAAAATTAATAAACAACAAATGGGGAATAAAAGAAAATATTTAAATGGAAATTCTAATAATAATGATTTTGGAGGAATTAAAAATGGACAGAATAAAATAAAAATTAAAAGTCCTAATAAAGTAAGGGAGAGAGATTAATTAATTGAGAGAGGGAGGGGGGGGGGAATTTGTAGACAAAGATTTTAAAATAATTTTTTAGTTAGACCAAGCAGCAATGCCCAATGTTATTCCCCCTTTTATGCCCCCACCCAATGGCTTTGGACTTTCCCATCCAATGCAGTTGGCTGCTGCTGCTTTTTTGCATCCTTTAATGCCAACACAAAGACCACCAACTTTTACTCCTTCAAATAATTTTTGTCCCCCAAATTCCTCTCCATTTACATCCCCAGCTCAACTTCATTTTATGCAACAACTTATGGCTGCAGCTGTTCAACAACAACAATTACCTCCTCCTCCGCCACCATTACCTCCGACTAATCTTCAAACACAACAACAATTACCGCCAAATTTTCTTCCTTCTGTAAATTTTTTTATTTTGTCGGATCTCAATATTAAAGTGTGGGGAGGGAGGAAATCGTTTATATCTCCCACCAAATAGCCAACTAAATTAAAAACTAAAGTGGATTAACAATCCATCTTATTTTGTTTTAGATGTTTCCTCAACAACATCCCCAAAATCCATCAGGTATTCCACTTCCTGCCAATATGCCCGTGCCAGCAAGAAAATTAGACCAAAGACCTCCAAGTGCTAATAACCAATTCAACAACAATAATCAACAAAATTCTGATATTGAAGCAGCTACTCTTGCAATGGCTATGTTTCAACAACAACAAAATAATTCTTTCGGGCAAGGACTTGCCTCTAACGGAGGGACAACAATGACACAACAAACAGTTGATAATAGGTAGGGGGAGATTGTGGGAATTTTGGACTTTAACGGCCCAAGGCTATTCAGTATAGTAGTAATTAGAGACGAAATAAGCGTTGATTTTTGCATTTGTCTAATCACTAGTAATTGAGGATATGGGAAGGGGGCCTCTCATTCTTATTAAAATCTTTCCTTTTTTAGCCTCCTAGCTCAACAAATACTTCAACAGCCAATCCCAGCTTTATTAATGGCTGCAGCCTGTGGTCAGTTGCCTTCACAGTTTGCCTGCCCTTACCGATTACGTGAAGGACAACCTTGTGGGCGTTTATTTAATTCAGATGATCAATTATTTGCTCATTACAAATCTGCACATATTGCGCAAATGAGTTCTCCAAGTGCTGTCAGTTCAACAACAGAGGGCCCTGCTGTTTCAACCCCTTCAACAACTATTCAAACACCAACAACCACTACGGCAAATGGGCGACCTAAAATAACGAAAAATTCTCCGACGGGAATACAACAACAAACAACAAATACTAATAATCATCAATCTAATAATAATAAAAATTTTGGTTGGCATCAACAATTATTTCAGTCGCCTTTAGGGTTTATTCCGACGCAGCCATTTCTTGGGCCCCCTCTTACTACACAACCTCCACCACCACAGCCAACTACAGCAACTACAATGATTGGAGGTAGGTCTTCCTTTCTTAATCCTTTCCTTTTAAAACCTCTTACTCGTACCAGTATCGCTTCGAGATGTAAGGACTCCCTTATCATTCTTTAGCCTTCATTATTTAATCTCCCAGTTATCCCCAAGTTATTCTAGTTATCCCATCCTGGCTCCTTTCCAGACTTTCGGAATAACATAGTTATTTTTTTACTTTCTAGCCCAAAATCATCGATTCCATCCATATTCTCAACCAAATCAAGGAAATCAACAAATAACAAAATCTGTTCAAATGCCGCCACCACTTCCTTCCTTTCAGCAACAAATGGCTCTCGCATTGGTTAAAATAATAAATAAATATTCAAAAAATAATAATTTTTTTCAGAATTTAATGGCTAATTCTGACGTTTCTTCACTTCAACAATTTGCTCAAAATACTAATAACAATATTCCCCCACCCCCTCCTCCTTCAGAATTAAATTCAAATTCACAATTGGCTGCTTTAACAGCTATGGCTAATTCTCTTGGGGGAAATAATCAAGCACAAATTGCTGGAAGTAATTAAAATAAAACAACGATTATTTGGTGATTTTACGGGTTTTTAAAGAAAAACTTTCGATTACAAAATAATAATTTCTTTCCTTTTACAGTCGGCCTGATTATAAAAGAAAGGATACACTAATTACTAGCGATTGAATTTTTGGGGTATAACCTATTTTTTATGAAATAGTTATGGTGTCCCTACAATATAAATAGACCTGAAATTTAAAATAAAATTTTCAACCCCGAGGTTTTTGTAATCAGGCTCTACTGTTTATTTAAATTCTGCCTTTTCTTTAAAAATTAATTTTATATATTTTTTCCTCATTCCCTTCCATTGCCTTTATTTCCTTTTAGCCAAATGTCCCTTACTTCCGGTCTTCCTTGCCTTCAATATATATTTTCTTTACACTTTCAATTTTTTGTTGCGCAATAAAGGACAGTTAATTTACTAAATTTTGTTTAATTAATTTAAGGAAAAAATCTTAAAAATGATGACAAGTTCATTTTTATAAAGAGACTCTGGCTCGACGACATTTTCGAACAAAATTAGACTTACTGAAATAGGAAAAAACGGTCATTGAGTAGGGTTGTCGTTTTTTGGAAAATCTTTTGATATAAGGGGAAGAACCGAAAAATTATCCTCGGTTTCTGAACAATCCTAAAATCGAGTTTTATCTACTAAGTCTTCATATTTTTTTATCTAACATTTTGTGGGTATCCACAAATGTCGCTTTATCGCGCGTTAGTTTAGAAAAAAATTTTTGACAGATTTTCTCGCCTTTAAAAAAGTATTTTTTATTTATTTATTTGATTGATTGTTTTGTTTGTTTTGCTGCAAAGAATGAAAGAAATAAAGGGTTTTAAAGTTGGCGCTCATCAATCACTTTTTTTTAAAAATAAAATAAATGAATAGATCTACTCCTCTACTCATTCCTTAAAAATATTTTTCAAAATCTAATGAAGAAAAAAAAAATTTTAAAAATAAAAAAGAAAAGAAAGAAATTAATAAAAATGAATAATTACTTTGGATTTTTTTTAAAATATTTTTAAAATAATTTATTAATTGTTTTACTAAAGAATAATGAAAGAAAAGAATTTTTTAAGTAATTATCATTAATCAAAGCCTTTAAAATATTAATTTGATTACATATTAATACTAGAACGCCCAATTCTTTTATCTAAAAATTAATAATGTTTTAGGTAATTGGATGGTATTACCAAAAATTACCGAGCCAGTACTATTTGTAGTATGTACATACATAAGATGTACCGAATTGTGCCTAACTCTAATTTTAATTGAAATTTTTTTTAATTTTCTTCTGCTTAAATAAAGACAATTAATAATTGTTTTCATTAATCTCTTAATTTTATTTTATCCAAAAATATCTATCTCTTTCAAGCAATTTTCTCCAGTCAACATTGCCCAAGGCAAAATTACAAAAACAAAATTTTTTAAAATATTTTTGGGTGAATGACGGCAAATAATGAATGAATGATTAGTAGTTAATAGTTATTCTTTTTCTTTTATTTTAAATGATGGATTGGTGAATGACAGGTGGAAATATTTTTGAAGAAGAAAAAAAAGAGAAGAAGTGATGATTGATGGTTGCTGGCCGGTGGCCATTGCCGAAAGGGGAAGAATGGGGGGGGGGGGGGTGTCTGTCCTGCAAATTTGTTTCTTCTCATCTTTCTCTGTTGGAGAGAAAAGAAAGATTTTCCGCTCTAATGAAGGGAACAGTGAAAAAAATGATGAAAATTGTAGAAATTATTTTTTAAAATAATTTTTAATTTTAATCGAGAAAAATAAAATTATAATCTTGACGTTTCCTAAATCTCCTTAAAATTTAAATTAAAAAACAGAATTTTACCGTAGGGAATAACCGGAAAATTACTATATTTTAGTTTTTTTAGTTAGCTCTAATGAAGGGATGTATGTACCTGTATTTCCTAAAATAAAGCCCCATGTTAAATTAGAGCCCCACTTTGGAGGATAGTTGAAAAATAGAGCCCCATGGGGCCTTTTTTTTAGGAAATACGGTATTTCTTTGTTGTAATAATACGAGAGTAAATTTCTCACAAAAATCTTTACTGTAATTCTTCTTTTTGTTGATCTTTTAATGTTTACTTTGATTAGAATTTCTATGGTCCTTCCATTTGATTTTAGCGCTCTTAAATTTAAAGAAAATGTCATAAAAATGTCCATTTTTATTAGCAATCGGAAATGAAAATAAATTGAGAAAAAAATATTTTTTTGTAAAGAGAAAGAGAACGAGCGGTTTTATTCAAAAAGAGAAGGGGGAAGAAGAAATGGTCGATGACAATTTATTTTTATTTTATTGTCAGGTCTGGGAATGCCGCCAACAAAAGAGGAGACAAGAAACAATTTTATGGGGGGAATTTTTATTTGTAGAAATTAATTGGAAAAGTGTTTCTTTTTAACAAGATTTCCTTCTTTTCAATTTTTGAATAAAGATCTTATGGATAAAGTAAAAGATGAAAATATTAAAGTTTCAATTACTAAAATATTTGGGGAAAACAACATTTTGAAAGGCGATATTCTGGGTAAAACCAAAAATGGTTCATTAAATGAAAGGGATTAAAAGAGATTTTGAGCAATTCGAGAGTATTAACTAAAAATAAAAGTATTATTTAAGTATTAACTATATCCTCCTCTCCCTCCCTTCTTCCCTTCCATCACTTTTAATTCCCCCTCCCAATCCTCTTTCATCTCTTTTTCTCTTTTTATTTATATCTTCTTTTAATCCGCTCACCTCATTTTTTCTCTCTTAAATTTACAAATCTATTCGTTTCTGTTTATTCACTAGATTAGCAGCAAAAACCCATCAAAAAGTTGAAGAGAAAAAAAGAAAAGAAGATAATCCAAAAACGAATAAAAAAAGAAAAAATAATTTAATAGTTATTTTGTATATTTTGTTGTTAAAAACCAATTAAAAAGAAAAAAAGAATAATTAATTACACCCGGAAATTGATCTAAGAAAATAAATTAAATTTTATTTTTTCTTTAATTAGAAGACCATACCCCCATTAATTAATCAAATAAAAGTGTTAAACGGCCCTAAGGGAGTTTTTAAAGTTTTTAATTAAATTCCCTCTACCTCTTTTTTCTAATAAAAACATTTTTCTTTTTATAAAAAAATCTTTTTTTTTCAATTTATAGCCCACCCCAAATGATGGACGACCTTCCCTTCTAATTAAATATAAATTTATTTCTTCCAATCTTCCAAACATTCAAACAAAAATTACTTGACGGTCTCCTTTTTAAAAAAGCTTTTTTGATAGACAGTTAAACAATAATAGACTAATCAATCAAGTAAAAATCAGAGACAGACAGGCCCATTAAAGAAAATGATTAATGGAAAATACGTTTATAGTTAAAATAGGGATAGATAAAGTTGGATATAAAATAAAATGGGATGGGACTCCTCACTATACTTGACTGAAAAATAATTGGAGATTTATCTTAAATTAGGGGTAACGATTAGACATCTCCTGGGGGCCATTTCTTACAAATATTTAATGTTCAGTTCATCTTATGATGAGGTCCAACTCTTTACATCTTTTTAATAATTTTAAAATATTTAAAACATCAAAATTTTTATTACGCCTTCAATTTTGTAAGATTCTTCTTCTGTTTCATTTACTTCAATCATTACACTGCGGTGCATATGTTTATGCACACTAGTTTTTTGTTCATAATTTTATGCAATCTTATTCAAAAAATACGTTCTATATAGCAATCGAAAGCTCTATTTGTATCTCAGTTGACATGTTTATGCATTTTCCATGAAAATGAAAATTGGCCGAGATAATCCGGATCTACCGGATATACCAAATCCCATATCCTCGGAAAAATTCTTCGGAAAAAATTTAACAAACCCATTTGATAAAGCATATTTTTGTGAGTATTTACCACAAAACCGCTTAGAAATATCTTTTTCCGGAACGGAGATATGATTTTTTGAAAATCGAAAAAAAGCGATTTTTTGAAGAAAAATGGCAAAAATATGGTATTTTTTCGATTTTTAAAAATTCATAACTCGGTTGAATCTCGACCGATTTGGATGATTTTTTTGTATTATATGTAGAATCTAGAGGAGAATCACACATATTTTTTACAGACCTCAAAAAAATTTCTTCGAAAAGTTGAAAATGTAGTACCTGTTAGACCGGTCGAAAAGTTTTCGAAAATATCAGAATTTCGAAAAATGCAGAAACTTGTCAACTGAGATACAGATAAAGCTTTCGATTGCCATATAGAACATATTTTTTGAATAAGTGTGCATAAACTTATGAACAAAAAACTAGTGTGCATAAACATATGCACCGCAGTGTATATGAAAATACCAGGAAATGTATAGTAATTCTTTCTCTTTCTCTCCAAATTCTTCTTTTCACATTTTCATCATCAATCACTTTGAAAGAAATTTGATGGGCGAGCATTTGGAGCGGTCATCATTCAAAGGCGTCAATCCATCAAATTAACGTCCATTGGAGGGGGAAGTATGTATATATTGGTAACAGATGGAAATAAATGTTTGGTGGAGGGGAAAAAGATAGAGAAAATAAAATTTAAAAAAATTTTAAGAAAGAAAATGAAAAAATAATTTAAAATTAAATGTGAATAGGAGGTAATAATTGTTTTAAATTTATGAACAATAAAATAATTAATTAATAGTTAAATATGTATATCTAAAAGGAATTTATGTAGAAATTAAATACTACTGGATTTCAATTTTAAATACTCAATACAAGTCTATTTAAGAGATAAATCTTATCATTAAGGGTATATTTTATAGGGTCTGACTTTACATACCAATATGCACAGGCATGCAAACATGTAAATCTTTAATTTCAACAGTTTAAAACCCCATTTAAATTGGAATAAACGGGCACGGAGTCCTGTCCAGTATTAGCCTATGGATACATTACTATTTTAGGGGTATAATAAATAAATATACACAAGCTTTGTGAATATCCTTAATTGTAACTAACTAACTCCATCTCTAATCGACCAAATTGATCTTTATCTGATTTAATCTCTTTTATTCATATTGTTGCTAAGGATAGAAATAAATCAGAAATAATTTCCTGTTTAATATTTAGCTTTCAAAGACAGTCGAAATTAGATTTCATCCTTGAACTGAAAAATTATCATAAAGTTTAAATAATCTAATAATATTTAGCGTTGCCGGTTTGTAATCGAAAAACTATTGAATTTTCTATTAGACTTATGATAACCGAAAATTTTCCAAGAACAGACAATTTTAGATATTTCTTTTAGTGAGGCCCGACATTTTTTGACTAGTTTTTTTACCTTCTAACAAATATTTTTATTTAATTTAATTTCAAGTTTTTCTCCTTTTCAATTCTTCTTTTAACTCTTTTTAAAATACTAATAAAAATAATCAGTAAGTGTATTCCTTAAAATTGATGTGAAATCAATAAATAATGTTTTGTTGGGTGATTCGCAGCATTCTTGGTTGTTATTTTAAATGAAATACTTGTATAAATTTATTTTATTAATGTCTATGTACATTTAAATGTTAAATAATTTGTTGTTAATTTTCTTGAAAATTAACTAATAATTTTTATGAAATTTTCGTCTAATCGGATCGGATTCTGTCTTAGATTTCGATTAATTTATTTATTCAGTTAAATTCAAAACTTTACAATTTTCGCAACTTATCACAGCAATTGGGCACTAAAATGCTTTGAGAATTCTGTTGTTAAGGAAGATTTATTTTAGGAAATTTTTTAAAATTATTTTTCTTTCTTTTGATAAAAAAATTAATTAATTAAAATGTCCTCTTCTTCCTCTTTACCAAGACAAAGTCCTTGGCCTGCAATAGAAATGCAACAAGCATTACAAATTCTCGAGGAAATTGTTGGGTTAAATTTGGATAAATTAAGAAGTATTGAACAAAAACAAACAAATAATTTAAAAGAATTAATTGGCTATGTTTTGGCAGAAACTTTATTAGCGTTTAGACCCGTTCCTAATTTTCGTGCTTCTGTTATGGATGGATATGCAATTATTTGTTTGTATTTTAATTGTTTTAGTTTGACCCTCACTCCCTTTGATCTGAAAAGATGTATAGGGTAAATAACTCCCTTAATAATTCCTTCCCCCTTCCCTCTCCCCTACTTGGTTTTCAACTAAATTTAAAAAATCTTAAACTGAGGCTATCTTGTATTGGGGGTATCTAATAGTGTGGTCTTAATATTATCTTTTAAAACTATCACAACTTGAATATTATTATTTTTCTTTCTCTGACAGATAAGAGGGTTATGGGTTGGAATTAACTGCGGACGGTTTTTGTCGATTTATAAATCCCCTTATTTATTAATAACTCCCAAAATTAATTTAAAAAATAATTTTTAGCCTCTGATGGAAAAGGACCTCGCAAAGTTGTTGGTGCTTTCAATGCAGGAAAGGCAACGTCAAATGGACATAAAATGTTGGAATCTGGCCAATGTGTTCGTATAAGTACTGGGGCTAAATTGCCTGAAGAGGCAGATGCTGTTGTGAGGTTGGAGGATACAGAAGTGTTGGAGGAAGATGTTTGTGTGGGGAATTATTGAAATAAATTTTTTTGACAATTTTAGGATGACGGTAAAGAAATTTTGATAGATATTGGAATTAACCCAAAACCAGGACAAAATATTCGGTGAAGTTTAAATTTAAAAAAGGAGGGAGTGATTGTTTAGAAATAAAAAATTTAAATATTTTTTAGAGAAATTGGCAGTGACATAGCCAAAGATGAATTATTATTAGCAAAAGGTATTCGTTTGGGGGCATCCGAAATTGGCCTACTTGCTTTGAGTGGAAGAAAAACGGTGCTTTCTTTATACATTCAAGCCTTAATATAAGATAAAGGGGGCTTATAATGAGCTTTTAATATATCTTAAATAGAGGTTATGCTTAGGTATACCCCCTTCCAGCCCAGTAGCCAACCTAATTTCTAAACGTATCTTAAATTGTGGGGGGTGTATTCAGTAATGAGTGTAGTATCTTATAATTAAGTGTTTGACTGTTAAATGATTATTTTCCTTAAAAAAGGTTCTTGTTTATTCCAAACCAAAAATTTGTGTTTTATCTTCCGGAGATGAATTAATTGATTTTATTAATTTGCCTAATAATGGAGATAATGAATGGCCAATTGATGGAGTTATAGATACAAACAGACCTGTTTTGATTTCTCTTTTATTAGAGGAAGGATTTCATCCAATTGATTGTGGAATAGCTAAAGATAGGTAAATTGAACTAATAAAAATTAAATGAAAAAGTGGAGGAGGGGAGGGGGATATTTATAACGAGATTCCCTGTAATGGACTTAGAATGTGAATAATTTTTTTGGTTAAAAATAATTATTTTCTAGTGAAGAAGAATTAATTAATTCAATAAAGAATGCTTTTTCTAAAAGTGATATACTTGTAATAAGTGGAGGTGTTTCTATGGGAGAGAAAGTATTTTTAGATTTAAATTAAATTTAAATTTTCTTTAAAATTTTTTAAAAGGATTTATTAAAGTCAATTTTAAATAAACATTTTAATTTAAAAATAAATTTTGGACGTGTTTATATGAAGCCTGGGTTGCCGTCTACTTTTGCTTCGGGAATTGGATTGGATGGACGTCCAAAATTGGTTTTTGGATTGCCAGGTGGGGGTTTCTTTGTTTAAAGGAAGAATTTAATCATTAATGGGTACATCTCAATTTTAGAATTGGAGGGTGGAAGGGTTACCTAATCGGGAATACTCTCTATCTATTTCAGATACCCCCCCCCATCTCAAAACTTAAAATGATATTTTCTTTCATAATCTTTTTCTTAAGGCAATCCAGTCTCTGCATTTGTTACTTCCCATTTATTTGTTATCCCCCAATTACGAAGAATTGCTGGTTTAGACATTAATTGGGAAAATATAAAAATTAATGTTGAGGTATATTTTCTAAACAAAACTATATTTTATTTTCAAAAAAAAAAGTTGTCCAATTCAATTCCTTTACTCGATTCCCGACCAGAATATTGTCGAGCTATTTATTTACATCCAAACAAATTAAATTCAATTCCTTCAATTCCAAAAGTTAAATGTTTATTTAAAAACAAAATTTCTTCTAATTTATTATCTACTCGATCGGCTAATTTATTGTTGGAATTACCTTCAAAAGAGGAGGAAGAAAAGAAAGGAAATTTTAGTGGAATTAAATCTGGTGATGTTATTAATGCTTTAATTATTGGAAAATTGTGAATTTAATAGAAATAAATAAATATTTTATTAACTAGTTAATTATTTAATCTTTAAATTTATTAATTATTGAGAGCTATAAAAAATAGTTTGGGAAAACATTTAGGAGAGAATAAATTTTAAAACAAAAAGGATTTTTATTTGAAAATATTTATCAGATATTAAACACTCCATTTTTTCTTTTAAATTATTGCGCAAAAAATAAATAAATATAAAATCAAATTAATCAATTAAAAACTAGTTTAGTATATTTAATTAATTAATATTTTCTTTCTTTTATTTTTAAAAAAGAAATTAATAATTAAAAATAAAAATGAAATTAACAACTGATTACGAAAGAGATCAACAATGTGCATTTAGACGAAGAACTCAAACACAACAAGGAATTCAAGATTTACCAGAAAAAGTCTAACATTTTAAATTAACTTACCTCATTATAAGTTACACCTCATAGGCTAGAAAATTATATGTATAATTGTTGGGGTTTATTTTCTAAGGAGGTTAATACTTAGGACAAGACATTTAAGTACCGCGGTCGTCTGTCTATTATTCCCCCATATGCTAGCTAGTCTCGTTCATTTCCCCTTTCAAACAATATACAAATTATTTTTTCAATCTCTCCAAGAGGGAATCAGAGGAACGATTCTTTTATTTTATTACAATTAATTGGCTACCTTAATTTTCTAGTATTTTCTCCCCAATATTAGTCATAAGAGAGATAACTCTCCGAATTTAATATTTTTCAGTGTCCATGTGAGGCCTTGGCTGAGCGAGTACTTGCTGGCGAATCCCCTGCCCAAGTCCATCGTTGGGCTTTACACAATCAACCACCAAAATTTCTTCGCCAATTAATTCGTTGTCTAGCCCCTCCTTCTGTTGTCCAATCCGAAGCTTTGATTGGCCAATTTAGCCATTCAGCTAATCAATTATGGGCAACTGCGGGAATGGCTGTTCCGGCTGGAGATAATGATGATGGACAATTTGGGAAATTCTCTTTCGATTCTCTTGAACGTTCAAAACCTGCAACAAATGCTGTTCAATGTTGTGAACATAAACCTTTGTTTTTAGCAATTTTGGTAGCTGAAAGAGGGGGGCATTTTACTTTATTACAAAGGCAAGTGGAATTATTGGTCCCTTGTAATTAATTAATTTAAAGTTGGGGAATTCCTTTGGCAAATATAAAAGACAGTAAAGGCCAAAATCCTTTACATTTGGCAGTACAAAGACAAGCAACAAATTCAGTACAAGAATTATTACAATTATTGCCAAGAGATAAAATATTGGAAAAAGATTTAAAAGGAATTAATTCTTTACATTTAGCAGCAACACAAAAATCATCAAAAATATTAAAAGTTTTTTTAAATTTTAGAAAAATATTAAATTAATTGTTGCTTTTTAAAGCTTTTATTGGAAATATTAGAATCTGAAGATCTTCAATTAAAAGCTATTGACAAAGAGGGAATGACTCCTTTACATCTGGCTGCAGCTGCAGGGTCAGAACAATGCTGCGAATTGTTATTGGCGCCTAATTGGAGATTACCTGTTGATTCTCGTGATAAGTAAAGAGAGAAATTTGGAATAAATTAATGACTAGTTCTTGGGCCTTTGTGAATATTTTCATAATTAAAACTCGGCTCCCGATCGGAGGATATCCAATTTTCTATAATGCATCTTAACTCAGTTTTTGAGAGATTTAGAGGAGTGAGAGAGTTTGAAAAATTTAGAGACAATTCTTTAAAAATATATCCATTTTTAGCTTAGGTCGGACACCTCTTCATTTGGCCGCTTGGTGTCGTGTCGGTTAGAATTTTTAAATTTCTAAAATACCCAAAATTATTAGGCACAAATGTTGTTAAACTTTTAATGGCAAAAAAGTCTATAGCCGCGACAGCTAGAGACCAACAAGGATGGACGCCATTGCATATTGCCGGTAATTAATTAATTGAACCTTATAAAATAATTATACTTTTATTTCAGTCATGGCTAATAATCGTCCGGTACTTGAAAAACTTCTTGAGGCAATGGGACCAGCTGGGGCTCAAGTAAAATTAATAATTTATGTAATGGGGAAATTTATCTAATATTTACGAAAAAACGGGGTTTTAAGGCTGTATGAAAGAAAAGTCATGTCTCAATGTTTGATGGAATTCACTTGCCTGTTATATTTTAATTTAATTTTTTAATTTTAGATTTTTGATCACGATTCTCGAACTCCATTACACGTAAATATTTTCTTAATTTAAATAAAATTCCCTCATTTTTTTGTGAATTAAAAAATATTTATTTTAAAAACAGTATGCTGTACTTTATGATAGAACTGAAATTGCGAAACTTTTAACCCTTCAAGCTGGTGCCACAAATGATACAAGAGTTTTTAGGAATTTTATTTGTAAAATTATTTTTAAAAAAGGATCGTTTTAATGTAACCCCGGCACATTATGCAGCAGCATGTGGCTCTATTTCAACACTTAAGGCTGTCTTATGTGATAGGGAAGGACAACAACAACCTGTAGATAGTGAAGGAAGAACTCCATTTATGTGGGCAGTTATTGGACAAAATGAAAAATTGGTGCTACAAATGGTTAGAAGGGGGGATAAAAGATTTTAAAAAATTAATTATAGTTAAGCAACAAAACTAGAGCTAGTCAATTACTTGCTTGTAAAGATCATTTTAAAAGGTAAAAAAATTTAAAATATATGTAAATAATCTCCAAAATTACCCACAGAAATTGCCTTCATTTAGCAGCATTAAGAGGTGGAGTAGAAATGTGTAAATTACTTGTAGCAAGCAATAATACATTAAATGTAATAAATATTTTGAAATTATTTTTTTAATGAATTTAAAAAGGTAGAAACTGATGAGAATGGGGCAACACCCGAACATTTAGCTGCTGGGCAGGGAAATAGGTTGTTAAAATTAAATTTTTGTTTATGTTTAATTTTAAAGTGAATTAGTCCTTTGGTTTGGGTATCAACGTGGACACTTATCCCCACCTTTGGATGGAATGGATAGGTAATTAATTAGTTGATTATAACAGGACTTCTAAATTATTTAGAACCCCTTTTTTCTACGCTTGTTTAGGAGGGCAAGTATCAACAGTCGAAGCTATGGTAAACAAAATAATTTTTTAAAAAATTCCAAAATTTTTCTATTTTTTATCTCCAATCCCTACATATCACCCCCGAACATATAGACAATCTTGGACGTTCTGCCCTTCATTGTGCTGTTATTTCTGGTTCTTTAAATTGTGTTAAAGCTTTAATTGAAAGCAAAGTATTTTTTTAATATTTAATTTTATTTTCTTTTTTTTCTAGCTTTATTTCAACATAAATTTAGCTGATAATAATAACAAAACACCTTTGGATATAGCTAAAGAATATAAAATGGTGGAGATTGTCAGATATTTGGAAAGAAAATAATTAAGGAAATCCTCATTATAAAATACACTCTTGGGGCTAAAAGCATCTTTTAATGAAGTGAATTTCAAATAGGGGGTAACTAGGGGAGGTATAGCTTAGCCCTCTCATCCAATGACCAATAAAATTTTTAAAAAATGTACATATTTTAAATCTAGCTTTATCTAGTATTGAGTATATTTTATAGTGAGGTCATACATATATAAAAACTGTTATTGGAGAAAAAATATTTTTTTGGTTATTTTTAAAGTACCTAACATAAATTAAAAGTCAAAATAATAATTTCAAAATATGTGTCAATTAATCAACAAATATTTATAATTTCTATTGGATAATAACTTTTGTGATTCCCTCCTCCAATTTGAATTAAACTAAAAGAAAATATTTTTATTTAAATAAGTTAAATTATTTTTTAAACTTTAGTTAAAATTAAAAGGATGGGGGAAAGGTATTTTTAAAAGAAAATAAAAAATAGTTGTAACTTTTAAATGTTTTCACAAACAATGGAGGGGCCTATTTTTCATCTTTTCCAAACTTGGAATCAGAAAAAAAAGGGTTTTCAGGTTCTTCCAACTAATTGGAATTAGTTCTTATCCACTAATTTAAATTCACATTTCCAAATAAAATTCCCCAATTTCCCACTTCAATATAAAATTTAGAAAGGTATCCAGTCCAAAGCAAAGTCAGAATCTAAGGAACTTTTTAATTTCTTAATTTACCAGGGCCATTCAGGATGTTTTAAAGTAATTTGTTGTTTCTTTAAAATATATTGTTGTACAGTTGGCCCTTTCATAAAAGCAAATGTTCTATTAGCCCCCGTCAAAGTTAATCCACCAAAAACAAAATTTATTGGTTTCTTTCCATATAAAGCAGTTAATTGTTTTCCATTCAACAATTTATTTATTGTATTTAAATCTCTTTTAAAAATCATTGAAAGTTCATTTTCAACGGAAATACCCAGATTTCTCATTAAAAATTGAGGAACTGTTTCAAGTCTTAAAAAATATGTATTATTCTGATTTAAAAATATTTTAAATCTGAGGGTATAGGCCACTCTACTGCAAAGTCAAAACTAAACGTAACAATGGTATCCGATAAAATGTCGAAGACTAGGCTGCCGTAGATCAAGGTCTCACCAAAGATTGAACTTTTTTTAACTAATGGACAATTGCGGATGGAAATACTTGGGCAATACTTTAACTAGAATGTTTACAAGTCTATATTTTTATTTACCAGATATTATTAGAAATACCCAATAATCGTATTTTAATTTTTAAAAATTAGTCCACGGATTTCCGACTTTTCCGCCCACAACCGCTTTATTATAATATTTTGTAATTTTATATAGCTAAAGAAAAACTAATACGCTACCTCTTTTCTGTATTAGTCAACTGTCTTTTTTCCACATTTTGTTGTAAACTTCCAATAGAACTTGAAGGATTATTAACTACAACTTTAATTCTTTTATCTAAAAATAAATAATTAATTTAAAATATAATTAAAGAAACATTTAATTTCTCCTTCCTCTCCCTCACTAGAACTACTTCCAGTTGAGGAACCTGATGAACCAGACGAGGACGAACCAGAAGAAGATGTGGAGGAGGAGGATGTAGATGATTCTCTTGCTCTCCTTTTCCTTTCAGATTTTTGAATTTTTTGACTGAAAATATAATTCAAAATTTATTAAAGTGTGGATTATTCACCTATCTATTACGGCATTTAAATCCTCCGAAGATAATTGCTGTCTTTTATCAGTAGATTCTTCCATTAAAATATTTTTTTATTTAATAAATATTCTTAAAAATGAAAAAAATAAAGTAATTGTTGAGAAAAGTTGGCTCCTGAAGGAATCGAACCCGCGCCCCACCGAAGACGAATTAAAAGAGGATTCTCTCAAATTTCTCATTAAAAATTGAGGAACAAAAAACTGAGGATGGTCTAATGATTATCGTGACCATATTTTATTTTTTAGACCTTAAACCCCTATCTAAAATGTTTTAAAGGTTTATCCTTAAACGGAGATATTTACATATATGGGCAATTCCCATAGGAAAAATCTCTACATTTTTTTAGATATATTGACTTATGAAAAGCATAAAAAGCAAAAATAAAACCTAAATAAACTAAAAAAACCTTTCCAATAAAATTAATGAAAATAGAGAATTTTGAATTAAAAATAGAAAAACCTCAAAATTTGGATGATGAAAATTATGTTTATTTGGCAGGAGAGGAAATAAAGGTTATTTTTTATTATTAAAATTATAGTTAAATGAGAGAGAATGAGACCTTCACTCGGGTATTTCTTTTATTTAGGTACTTGACTATAATAAATACGATTTTTCCCGGTCCTATAAGGGGTCGAAACTTAATTATAAAAATTTCAGGGTAAAATAAATATATATAATAGAGAAAAGACGAGAATTGTTCGTCTCTCCCTTAGAACTGTCGGTTCAATTTATACCGGTTGGCAATATGCTAATGCTGAATATGAAAGTAAAGAAAATATTTTAGATATGTACAATGATTTAACTGGGTTTGTTTTAAAAGATATCTTGAATAAAATATTTTTAGAAATTTAACAAATTACTGTGATGAAACAATGGAATTAAATTGTGGAGAATATAATTTGGAATTTTCAGTTAAAGTAAATTGTTTAAATTCTCTAAAAAAGGGGGGGCCAAAAAAACCCAAAAAAAATCCTAAATTCATTAAAAGGTTCCAATGAATGCAATCTCAAGTTATTATGAAGAGGGTTATGGAAATGTAAAATATTCAATTGTGGCAACATTAGTGAGTTAAATAAAAATATTTGAGAAGAAAAAATTAAAATATTAAAAAGGATATTGTTGAGGATTGTGGGGAAAGTGAAATTGTATCAGGTTAATCCATAAACATTTTAATTTTAAAAATTTGTTTAAAAGAATCTGAATTTCTTGTAAGAAGTTTTCTAAGCCTAGATTCTCCCCACTTTTTAAACCCTGCACATTCTACAGAAGAAATTGTCACCGATCGAGTTTGTTTGTGTTTTGGGTATTTTTTCTACAAATTATTTAAAAAAATAATTTTTAAATAGAAATTCAAAAGAAAAAAGGAAAATAACAATTAAAAGCCCATCTTTAGGCCTTCTCCCAGGTAATTAAACTAAATTTTGTTTGAAAACATTTTTAAGGGGAAACCAGTAATTTAACCTTAATTGTGGAACAAACAGCAAGGAAATCAAACAAAAACAACCAAATAAAATGTAGGTAATATTTTAATTTTTTAAAATAAAAAACTAAAATTGTAGGGGTTAAACTGTCAATTTGTCAACAGGTTAGTAATTAATTATCTAGAATTTGGTATTACAGGGTTCCGATTCGTACTTTTTTAAAAGTATTGTACTTTTAAATCGACATTTTAACCTTAAAATTCCCAAAATTTTCGCCTGCGGCGCTTTAATTTGGAGTGTACTTTTTATTTGGAAATTTAGTCCCTAAGTACTTTTAAATCGAGATTTTTGTACTTTTGATTGGCAGTGTTGATCGGAACCCTGATGTACTATTTACATATTATATTACTTATGTTAGGTGGATTTTGTGGCATGTAGAAAAGATACTCCAAACACATGGGACAAAAGATCGGTGACAAGGGCTATACAGAACTATGTAAATATTAAAATTAACTATTAAAAAATAACCAATATTTTAAGAATAATTCAAATATAAATTGTCAAATATTGTCAGAATCAGAACAACAAATACAATTTCAAATTCCAAAAAATTTACCACCAACCTCGGCAAAAGAAAACGATTTAATAAATTTTAGTTACTTTTTCAGAATTGAAATAGAACAAAATCTTGATATTATTTTACCTATTGTCATTGGCTCATTTCGAACAATTCTGTAAAAATAAATAAATTTTAAATATAATAACGAGACAAAAATATTTTTATAATTAAATTAAAAAAAACAATTTTCCTTCACAAGAAAAGGAAATAAAAGAAAATATTTATTTAAATAAAAAAAACTTCGAAATACACAATTAAATAAATCATTAAACTTTAAGAGGGCCTTGGTTGTAAAATAGCGCTCGATGTTCTCGCATCAGGAAAAAGTTCGTGGTAGGATGTTACAGGGACATAATTTGCAGTAATCACTTTACCTGAAAATTAGAAAAAAATTAAATATTCTATTAATTATTTATTTATTTAGACGAGGGATTTTTTCTGGGGGGAGGGGGATTAATTTCCTATAAATAATTAATAAATTTCAATTAACCTGCGAACCAACGACCGTGTAGTGCAACCACAGACTTGTGTGCAATAGCTACAGTTGGGCATTTTACATAAACATTTCCTTGTTGGGAAGCTTTATCAACATATACATGAACACAACCTTTAAGAAAATGTTTTAAACGTTTTATAAAAATTATTAAAAAAACCTCCATGATTTCTACATTCTTCAACAACGTCATCACGAATATCTAAATCCCATCCTGGTTCTGTTTCTTTAGCTAAATCAAACATATTTGAGAGCATAAAACATTGAGTAGCAAAAGAAGGAATATTATCAGCATTTTGTTTATGTGCTTGTTGGGCAGCAATTGCTTCTTGAGTAACTTTGGGAACTTCAACATCTGAACGACCTTTTGCTAAATTCGCAATTAATTGTAATCGAGATGATGAATTTGTTTCATCAACTTGTACATTTTCTTGTTTGATTGAAACTGTTGGCTGTTCTTCTTGTTTAATAATTGTAGTTGAGGGCTCATTCTCTTCAACTGTTGAGACACGAATACTTCGGCCAGCAAGTTCGAATCCGTTTAATTGTTCCATAGCTCTTTTTCCTTCTTCGCCATGACGAAACTTAAGGAAAAAATTAGTAAATATCCGAACCTCACTATAAATATATGAGGGGAAAATGGAAAAATGTTGGGAGTTTATATTAAAGTTTTATGTTAAAATTTTAGTCGAAAATTATTAATGAAAAAACGCCGGAAATCAGATCTCCAAACAATCTCTAGCAACAGAGTAGGAAACTGCCTAGTCGAAATGGGGAGCTACATCTTATAGTGAGGTACGAATGTATTAGAAAAATAAAAATCATTACAATAACAAATCCAGTATTACACGTAATATCCGTTGGATCCTTTTGAACATAACAGCGATCAACCTGTCAAATAAATTTATAAAAACAATAAAATAAAAACCCTTCCAAATGGCTCGAAAATGGCGCCAAGCATTTCATCTGTTATATTTGGATGTAAATTGCCAACTCGAATTTTTATAGGACCCGTAGATAGTCCAAGACCAAGTCCTTAAAAAATAAAGTTAAAAATTATTTTAAAAATAATTTTACCTATAGTAGTTGCTGTAACATTAGTTGCCACCCTATTTCTCTCAGCCAAAGACATTTGGATTATCAATGGGGCACCATTGAGTTTTTGATTATTCAAACCCATCGCCTAAAAAACACAAGAATTCAAATATTCAGAATTAAAAATCAAACCAATGGAACAGCTTCACGCTCCCAAAACTCTACATATGCAATGCCTTTTGAACGTCTAGTTTTTGTATCAGTGATAATCCTAACATCTCGAACGTGCCCAACGCTTGAGAAAAACTCCTCCAAATCCCGAGGACGTGTTTGACGAGCAAGCTAAAAAATTTTTTATTAACTTAACCTTTCATTCCAATGCATGTCAAAGACCTGTAGAATGAAGATTGTACGTTCGTCTCGCTCCTCGGTTGTCAAGTCCATCTGTGCGTCTCGTGGCGGCGAGCGTCGCGGTTCGAAGGGCATGCTAAGTTGTGAAAGTCTGCGCGAAATTGTAGAATTAAAAATTTTAAACCCTAAATACTCACACATCGCGGCGCTCAGGTCCTGGTAGACGACGGGCAGGAATGGGAGAACGCCGCCTCACTCCCCATGGAGATCTTGATCGGCTGCGTCTCGGAGTTCGACTTCTTCTAGGAGTTCTGCTGCGCCTTGGTGTTCTACTTCTTCGTCGTCTGAAGCGATCGTAGGACCTAGAACGAGAACGGCGACGACGTTCGCGCGAACTGAAAAACATTATTAGAAAATAGAAAAATCTTAAAGTAAACGTTTCGAAAACGTCAAACAATTAAAGATTTTGTGATCGCCTTAATCTACCTGGAATTATATATTAAAAAATAAAAGGAGAGAACACTTTTATTTGAATTATACAAAAAAATAATTGTAGAATGAAAAGGATAGATTGGTTTCCTTTCAGCACATACCGCACCGTCATTCGCTCATTGTTCGAGCCATCAACAAAGAATGATGGAATAGTCAAGATCTAAGAGATATATATGCTAATAAGTGATTGTTCCCATAACTTATTTTATTACACAAGAAATAATTTAAAAAATTACCCCGATCGACGACGGATCCTTCTATCATCGTCAGATGGTGTACGCCTTCTCCGCTCCTTTGAAGATACTCTAAAAATAAACTCAATAATTACTGAAGTTATGAACTCAAAAGCAATCTGTATTAAGCAAAAAATAACCTTGTCTTTTTCTCACGACTCCTGCTTCGCCTGCGTTTTCGATCACGGCTTCCACTACGACTTCTGCTATGCTTACGTTTGGCATCCGGTCTATAATAGCTAACATTTTCAGTACTATTTATAAAAAAACATACACTTTGACTCCGACATCCTTCGCCTTCTTCATTATAACATCGCTCATGGTTTTGCCATTCTTTTCCGCCTTATATGGAAAAGTATGTTAAATTTAAGATGTAAAAAACCTCGTCTATGCTCTTGAAAGCCTCTTCTAAAAGATCATCAACGTCTTCTTCAGCCATTTTGGTTATCAACTATGTTAAATGAAAGAATCTTCTAATAAATTCGAATGAACAGAAAAGTAGTACAGAAAAATGATCTGAAAAAACCAAAACTCTAATATAAAAATACGAATCGATTAATGGGGTACGGCCCACCTTGTCGCGGGCCACCTTGTCGCGACCACCTTGTCGCGACCACTTTGTCGCAGGCCATCTTGTCGCAGGCCCACCTTGTCGCGGGCCACTTTGTCGCAAGCTTTCCTTTGGTTTTTCTTTTAAGGTTGGCCCAAACTTTGCTCGCCATGTGCCATACTTCATGCCACGGCTACAACGATGGGAAAATTAGAAAGGTTTGGAATTTTTATCTTGTTTTTTAAGTTTTTTTTTCAATTTTTTAGTTGATTTCCGTCAGTTTCTGACTGGCGATTTTCAATTTCGAAGTTTCTGAAGGAACGAAGATGTTTAAATTAGAGAACATTGACAAGAAAAACAAACCCAAACTGCCCTGCTTAGGGTCACAAATTTAATTAGTGAAGCGCGACAATGGCTTTTTTAAAAATTTTTTGATTAAGTTTTTGAGTGTTTTTTCCCTTTTATTATTTTCTCTTATCCGGGTAAATTCTTCCGGAGGTTTTGACAGAGTAAAACCGAACCAGATTACTCCAGAAAACCCCGATCGTGCCCAGAATGCCTTTTTCCTACTCTCCATATCAGCAAAAAAATTTTCACCCCTTGCGACAAGGTGGGCCTGCGACAAGGTGGGCCTGCGACAAGGTGGCCTGCGACAAAGTGGTCGCGACAAGGTGGTCGCGACAAGGTGGCCCGCGACAAGGAGGGCGTGTCCCCGATTAATGAACTCCAAGAAACGTGTTAGGGTCATTTGAGTTTTGCTTGATGGCTATAACTATTTTATGTTTGATCATCCATTCTAGAGCCCTCGATAAGCTGTAGCTTTTTTCTAACTGGATAGATCAAGTTCAACTACTCATTAAAAAGTCACCTCAACAAGGTGATCTTTAAATCAAGGGCTTTAGAATGATATAAGTTCAAAGTTAAAGCCAGTCAAAGCTAGCTAACATTCATTCCACAAAAAAACTCCAAAAAATACATTTCGAGTTTTCCGTTTCGGTAAATGTTAATTGTAGAACAAAAATAGTGGAAAGTATTTCCAAATTGTTAAAAAGTATATTAAGAATTACTAACAAATACATATGCGAATAAGTATTAAATGTCTCAAATCATTTTATCTCAATTTTAAACACAAATCGATCTCACTGTAAAATACCCTCAGAATTGGCTTCGATTTTTCAGACCCAAGGATATATCTTATAGTGAGATCTGACTCAATAAATTTAAGTAAAAATATGTACAAGCAGAATAATACATATAACTAGATATTCAAGTATATTTTGATATACAAAAAATAAATTTTAATTACGATGTAAATATTGACTTGGTAATATAGGTGGAGCATTCATAAAAGGATCGTCACCCATTCTTTTCTCTATTGTTTCCCAATCCCGATCAACTTGTTTAGAAAGATTTGAAAAGTTATTTCTTGATGAAGTGCCACATTCTGTTACAAAATCGTTGGATATTCTTTCACAGTATTTGTTTGTTTCTAAATTTTTGACATGAAAATTTATTTCAAAAATAATCCCATGTCAGATTTTCATGTGAAGCCCCCTCCCCTAAAAGGAAAAAGAACAAGAATCTAAAATTAATAAAAATAAATCATCATGGTTTTAGGTGGTGGCACAGTCGAAATGCTATGGTTTGGTCCCTTTCTACGTTTTCCCTTTCCATCCCTTATTCAATTAACTTTCCGTAAGATAAAAAAACATTGGATAGGAAAAAGTTAAAAAAAATATACCAAAAATTAAGTTATCCTCCTCTTGAAAATTAACACGATCTCTTCTAATAGCATCAAAATGCTCACCAAAAATTTTGTCATCCATATTATTAAAATCAGACGAAGAAGAACATTGTTGTGCAAAAGGATTTGATACTTCAAATATTCTTGCAGTATTTTCTGTTATTTTAAAAGAATTATTATTCTTTTTTTCTTCTTGTGCTAGAGAATAAGGTTGAAAAGCGCTCAAATGTAATGTTAAATCTTCTTCATCTCCAGTTTGTTGTTCAACCATTTGTGATGTGCTTGATGATTCCCCTTTAATATTCCCACTAATTTGTTTACTTTTGTTGACAAAAGAATCAACTTCAGTTAAATTTGTTGTTTTTTGATTTGGGGTTGAGAAGGCTTGATTAGGTTTTGGTCTTAAACGAGGATTTACAGATGTTGTAGCAGACCTTGGATGCATTTCACCAATTTCTTTTGTTGTTGTGTTTACAATAACACCTTCTGCAAGTTTTGATGAAATTGATGGAGTTGGATGGGTTATTTCGTTGCTTGTTGAAGGAATGTTTGTTTGATTTTCTTCTTTAGAAACTGGTTGATTAGGCATTGTGTGCCGTCTCTTCTGTGCTTCAAAATCATTTATAGCCTTTTCAAATAGACGAGAATAATTTGAGCCAAGTTTATCACGAAGGTGCAAAATTTGTATGGCTTCATTTAATTCGATTCTTGCGCATTTCTATAAAGGAATTTTTAATTAAATATATTTTCTTAATATATCAAAGTAAACCTCAACATTGAATACTGGACATTTCTTTCCTGCTGCAGAAAAAGCTAAATACGACATTTGATAAATATTTGGCCTGTGTTTTGCACTCATTGTGAGCATGAGATCTGAAAAATAACAAAAATATAGTTTTAAGTTTACAAGATTTTTAAAGACATCTTTTTAAGGAATCGAAAATAAAAGTAAATTCCTTTATCTTTAAAGGAATTTAAATTGAAAAGTCTATTTCAAACTCTATTCCTTACAATGTCAAAACTAAAAACCTAAAACCTTTGGAAATATAAAATATTAGAAAAATTGCTCTATAAATATAATTCAAACTAACTTATCATTGCCTTAATTCCATCCTGTATTTGTGGCACTTCTGGGAAAGAAAACAATCCTCCTTGTATTGCTAAAGCTGATTCTCCAAAAGGTAGAGAAAAATAACATAATTTGTAAAGCATAATTCCAAGGGCCCAAATATCACTTTTTGTATCTTAAAACCCAAAAATAAAATATGTCTATAATGAAAAAATACCTATAGAAGTTCCAGAAAATAAATCAATCATTTCAGGGGCACGATAACTAAGAGTTGTATAACGTTGAATTTCTTCTTCCATAAATGCATGAGAATAGTGTTCTTTACTCAAAACTTTTGTTGTCGCACTTCCAAAATCACAGAGAATATAAATTGGACGCTCTTTGCTGGAGCCTCGATCGATTAGAACATTCTCTACCTAATTTTGAATTTAATACGAGAATAAATTTAAAAGCTGGAGTGATATATATGGAATGTTAGCTAGCCTTTAGTAGGAAATTTAAATTAATTTATCAACACAGTTAAACTCCGTTAAATTTTAGAACCTTGATAAGAAATATTATAAATATAACCTTGAGATCACGATGAATGACCGGTGTTTTTGAATGATGAAGCCGGGCTAAAATCAATATATAAACAAAAAAATGTAAAAATAAATATACCAACTGCTTCACAAATATCACAAAAAATATCCAAAATTTCATTATGAGAAAGCCATTTATTGACTAAAATTCGAGAATTCATTAGTTGTAGAACATTATCTGAAAAAGTTAGTGTTCAATTAATAACATTCAATTTTGAAATAGGAAAAAAACCTGGATAGTAAGTAGTCAACAACATGTAATCATATACTCCTGTTTTCCCAAGCACAAGTTGATGGTCGACATACTCAATTATATTCTTATGACCACTCAAGTTTTTCTAGAAAGATTAAAAATTTTTTTAATGTAACCGAGAGTCCCATCATTGGATGATAATTCCCTAAATGTCTTTAAAATTCTCCAACTGTAACAAGAGAATGAAAACATTTAACACTGAAAAACCAGAAGAGGATCAACCAAAGATCAGATTATGGGTGGAACCTCATTGGATAAACCCTTGAGCACCAAATTAAGAGGTTATAATTTAAAAAAACATACAACAATTTGGCTCTCTGTTCTGCTAGCTTCAACTTGTCTTTGATCGTCTCTAATTAATTGCCGTTTTAGTGCATAACTTCGATTGTGCTTGTCCACTACCAAATAAACAATAGCAAATCCACCTTAAAATTAATAGGTAATTTGAAAACAAACAAAAAACCTTCGGCAAGTTTCCTTTCCACGGTGTATGTTTTCTTATTCAATTTGACTACGGAACCTTTTGTATCTTTAATTTCACTCGGTGTATTACTAGAGCTTCCCACATTTTTTTCCTTCTTCAAAATTGATTCTTCACTTGTCAAAGGTTGAGGCTTCGGTCCACCATCTTTGCTACTGCCTCCAAATATTCCTAATGGCATTTAATTTAGAAATCTATCTAAATAAAATTATTTTAAATATTAGAAAAAACATTACAACTAAAAGGTTTGAACCTTCAACATAAAAGTAAATGACTAAACAGAAACTTTCTCACTTAACCAAGAAAATTTAATTTTTATCTATAAGAGAAATAGTACGGGGATAATCTGTCATTTATCAAAACATTATGACAAATATTTAAGAAATTTTAAAAAAATTTTGAAGAAATACCAACAGTAAAAAACACTAACCCTTAATCCTCACAATCAATCAAATGTTTTAAAATATTAAAAAAATTTATTATAACAAGAAATAAAAAAATAAAACAAAAAATTATCAGGAATCATCATCTATTTTCCTCTTTTTTGATTGCTTATTGCTAGGTGTTGTAATAATTAAATTGCTATCTTCTTTTAAAAGACAACAATTTAATTGTACTTTTGCATATATTTTTTTGAATATTTGTTTTGTATCCAAATTATGTAAAATCACAAATCTATCAACACCGCAGGAGATGAATTGTGGATGGTTATCAGAAGCGTCAATTGATTTTATAGAACCAGAAAATCCTTTGTATTTTGATACTAATCGACCTTTAAAAAAGAAGGAAGATATATGTGGATTCATTAATAAGATACTCCTTTTGGGTCAAAAATGGCTATCCAATTTTTAATTTCAAAATAAGCTTCAAAATGGGCTAATTTTAAAGAAACGAACATCAAACGCGGCCTAACATGTTATCGGTCAACTTTATTAGTGTTTTGGCATTATTCGTTACCATAATCATTATTTGATAAATAGTTTATTGGTAATTATTAGCTTGTTTTATAAAAATAAATCCTCCCCTTTACTGACTTTCTATGCTTAATTAAGTGGAATTATTTTCAAAAGTAATGTCAAGCCACGTTAAGAAGTTGTATCCTAAATAAGGAGAATCGCTTAGGCAATTACACAGTGGAACTAACAATAAATTCTTAAATAGCATTTAAATTTGAGGTGTATCTATTAGTATTGGGTATATCCTTATAATCCAACTGTATAAAATATCCTTACTTTTAGAAGATAAACGAAAATCAAAAAGACCCAATTCTCCACGGCTATTTCCAGCTAAAAGATGATGTTCTCGACAACAAGTAGACAAAGCATTTATTGGCTCTTCTAACCAAGTTTCCTGAAGTACTGGACGACGTTGAGCACGAATATCATAGAGACGAATCTCAAAATATTTTTTTAACGTAAAAAAAAATTAAATTAAAAACCTGAGCATGCCCTGTACTTGTAGCCAAACAATTACTACTTTCGTCCATAAATCGGCAATTTTTAATCCAAATGGGAACTCTTAATTCTAAATTGTCTGGCCTTACCTTAAAAAATAATTGGGAAATTATGCCTTTCTGTCCTTTTATAAACAAGTAAATCCTTACATTTTTAGCAGTAAAAACACATTTTTGATCTTCAAAATTCCAAACTTTTAATTCATTTTCTTTTCCTCCAGTAGCAAAAACTGTTGGTGAATCCCCCCGTGCCAACCTCATTGTAATTAAATTATCACCAGCATTCCATTTATTTAAACATTCCCCGGAAGTATTCCAAATTGAGAGATTACCAGAATTTGTAGCAGTTAAAATTTTGTTACTAAAAAGAATATTTTTAAAAATAATAGGGACAATTTAAAGAAAAGTGACTTTTAAAAAGTGATTTTTAAAAAGTGACTTTCTTTGCAGTTTTATTGCTAGATCTTAATCATAGAATTCAATTTCAGGTTCAACATTTATCTCAGATTTAACGAAAAGAGCATCGCCAAAGGGGTTCATCCATAACCTTATCCCATCATAACTATTCCCAGATTTTAAAAAAATATTAAAAAAAGAACCTTTTAATCAAACATTCAACTCCACAGATAGAATCAATAGAACTACTTTCATTTTCTTCATTATCATTTACATTAAACAGTTGATTAATTGACTCACTTAAAGTATTAAATAAATCAATTTGACCATTTTTTCTTCCAATAAGCACTTCGCTCTTAAAAAGTATTTTTAAAAATTAATTTAATTAGATTTAGTCATTCGATATAAAGCTGCGTAACAATAACTGACATAGTTGAAAATTTGACACCTTTTTTACTCAATCGACACGTGTTATCTATTCATTTTTACTACTTAAAATTCTAAAAAGTAAAACTAACCTTTTCTTTGTCTGCAAAATTCATTGCTGTAATTGCTTTTCCCTTTATAGAATCATCTTTTTCATGTTGAGGTCGAAAATTAACGAAAGTTGAATTGGCAAATCTCAGGCCTTTGGAAAATATTTAAAAATATTCTAAATTTAAGAAAAAACCTTTCAGAACACCAGAATTTGCACCAGCCAAAGCATCAATTCCCACCAACATTTTTACTCTAAAAATTTTTTTAATAAAAACATCCGACATTTACAAAAAATATCCAATTAAAGGTTATCAGGCAAAGTATTACATAAATGGTAACCCTTCTACCCAAATCAAAACTTTCATCGGGTAACCCCAAATGTCAAAATCACCAAAAAAATAAAATTAAAAAAAACCTTTCAAAATTAATTAATTCCGTAGCACTCAAATTCTCAACAAAATTAAATTCAATTAAATTCCTTTGGTTTGTCTCTTCTCTTCTTAAAAAATTCCCTTCTCTAGTAAAATTTGAAACAGACGTTGACAGTTCGTTTTTTAAAAGTTGGTCAATATTTGGCCTCTTTTTCATAAATTAAAAAAAAAAAGAATTTTTTAAATAAATAAAAGTAAAAATAATTTTTATTGTTTTTTAACAAAATAGTTCTTTTAAATATAATTTAAATTTAAAATAAATTTATTCAAGTCCTTCTACTCTTTCTAATTCCAATTCACTCCTTCTATTTGCTTCTCCTTCAATTTCATTAAATATTAATGCCAAATCTCTATTATATAATTTTTTATTTGATTCTTTATTTATTGACTCGAATAAATTAAAATTAATAATTGGAGGTAAACTGAAAAAATTTAAATTCAATTTTAAAATTAAAATGTTAAGGGATTAAAAAGAGGGGGAAATAAAAGGAAAGCAACCCCCCTCCCATTAAAGCTAATTTCAACTAATAACTTTGTTTTTTAACAAATCTTAAACCTTATCTACAATTAAATATTTTAAATTCTGTTCAATTGTATTCTCCCTTCCCTTACACAATAATTTCCAATTCCAAAAATTTTCAATCATTTAAAAAAATAAAAACAAACCGCTGTTTAGAACTTTTATAAAAATAATTCCCCAATTTTTGATAAATATTAGCCAAAATAATTATTTGTTTATTTGCTTCTTTAGCAACATCAGAAATAATTGCAATTAACATTAAATTGAAAGTTAACTTGAAATTTTTTAAGAAAATTTTTAAATTAAAAAAATACAAAAAATCCCAATTCAACATATCCCATAGAACAATCAACAGAATTCGCACAAATTAAACGTAATTTATCCAATTTAAACATTCTCTTTAATAAAATAGCTCCAAAAAAGCAAATTGTTTGTTTTAATGGTGAATAAATAAATTGACTATTTTTTAGTTTCTAAATGAAAAAAGGAAAATTTAAAAAATAAAAATATTTTTTTGGAAAATTAACTACAAAATTCTCATTTCTGAAGGGGACTAGTCTAAACAAAATTAATTTATAACCTTTAGGTTTCTACACAAATAATAACCAAAGGCGCCCTAATTATTCTCTGTTAGATACTACAACCACTAAATAGCCAACAGTCTCACCCCCCCCTACCCAACAGGCTGGACGCAATTTAAAAAAATTCTCCGCAGCCGCAATACGCGTCAAAAAAAACACGCAATCCGCAATTGCGTCCAGCCCTATTCCCCAACCCCTCCCTCCTTCTCCCTCCCCCAGAATTTAAACAAAACAAAACCTCATTAAATTTGTCAAAATAACACAAAATATCTTCATTTAATAACCTCTTCAATTCTCTATATATTTTCAAAGAAATTTTCCAAAATTTTTGGTGTTTATTTGAATTACCAAATTTGTAAATTAAAGCTTCAAATAAAAAATAATTTGAAAGAAAAGCATTTTTATTTTCTTTTTGTTTCATTTCTTCAATTATCCCGTCAAAATCTTTGGAAAGATTTTTGTTAAAATTTATTGAAGATTTTTTTATTTTTGAAGAAAACATTTTTTGAGGGCCAGTAGAAGACCATAAATCAACTAATTCTGAAATTAAAAAATAATTTTAAATTTATATAATTATTTCAATACCTCCAAATTTTTGCCGTTTTTCTAATTTATTTAAACGATTTTTCATCTAAAAATATTTAAAAAATTAAAAGCTAAATTTTGAGATGAAAAATATTTTTTGTAGGAATATTAACGTAATCGAATTTCTGCAAAACTAACCAAATAATTTTCAAATGTGCCCCAAATTTTCTTTAATATTCAATTATATAGCCGGACCTCCCTATAAAACTAGATCCTTCATCAAATTCTATTTACGTTTTTTAAGCCAATGGACTACATAATTAAAATACTCCCTCTACCTAGTTAAATAATTTTTTCATACCCAAGGGTGTAAATATCTTATAATGAGGGTCTTAATGTAATAAAATGAAAAAATGGTTTATGTAAAACCCAATAATAAACACAAAAAAACAAACAAATCCGTTTTGTCCCTTTTATTCATTCTCGTAAAAAATTTCATCAAAAACGCGAAGATGTCTTAAATTAGATAGTGCATTAAAATTAAGGAACATAAATTTTATTTATTTTTTATTTCCATGTATATCCAAATTATTCAAAAATAATATTTTAACTTTTTTATGTTCCTTAAATCTTATTTTAAGGCACAAATATGCACGAAAATGATGAAAAATAAATAAATCAATAAATTCTTTAATAGAAGCACTTTTTATTTAATAAAAGGTATAACCTCTCCTTTGGAGAGAATTTTAGAAGAAAAGTGCTTCGATTGAGAGAATAAAAGTAAAGAAATATCAAGCTTTTTTAAAATTCTTCTAAATTTAATTTAAAAAAAGATTGATTTTTTCTACTAAAAATGAGACAAAACGGAAATTTACTTTTGTTCAAATTTTGAAATTTTAAACTAAAAAATCACCAAAAATTCTTTTCTAAATTTTTTAGTCAGCAGAAAAAAATCCGAAAATTTTTTTCCGTTCTTTCCCAAGCCTACAAACTTTGAAGACTTGAAGAAAAATAATTAACAAAAAAAATTGTGATAGGTCAGAGGAATAATGAGAGAGAGATGCAGCAACATCTTGAAAATGTTGGATAATTTAAAAAATACATTGTAAATTATATACAAATGAGCAGTGAAATTGATAACAATTTTTTATTTTTTTTTTGATTTTAATTTTTAATTTTACATTTAATTTTTCTAAAAAAATACCTAGGTAAAAGTTTAGAACAAATAATTTAAATTGCTCTATTTAAATTTTCCTTAATTTTGTGGGATTTAAAAAACTAAATACAGTCGTGGAAAAAAGTATGGAAGCGCTAGAAAATTTTTTCTTAATTCTTAATTTTTCATTCAAAAAATACGTTCTATATATCAATCGAAAGCTCTATTCGTATCTCAGTTGACATGTTTCTGCATTTTTCATTAAAATGAAAATTGGCCGAGATAATCCGGATCTACCGGATATACCAAATCCCACTTTTTCGGAAAAATTTTTCGGAACAAATTTAACAAACCCAAATGATAAAGCATATTTTTCTGAGTATTTTCCACAAAACCGCTTAGAAATATCTTTTTCCGGAACAGAGATATAATTTTTTGAAAATCGTATTTTTGGTCATTTTTTGCAAAAAATTCGATTTTTAAGGGAAAAATACGATTTTCAAAAAATTATATCTCTGTTCCGGAAAAAGATATTTCTAAGCGGTTTTGTGGAAAATACTCAGAAAAATATGCTTTATCATTTGGGTTTGTTAAATTTGTTCCGAAAAATTTTTCCGAAAAAGTGGGATTTGGTATATCCGGTAGATCCGGATTATCTCGGCCAATTTTCATTTTAATGAAAAATGCAGAAACATGTCAACTGAGATACGAATAGAGCTTTCGATTGATATATAGAACGTATTTTTTGAATGAAAAATTAAGAATTAAGAAAAAATTTTCTAGCGCTTCCATACTTTTTTCCACGACCGTAAATTTAAGAGAGTCAAATTTGATAAAAAATAATTTGTTGATTTTAATGTGAAAATGTCCGAAAAATGGTAGATTGATTTAAATTTTCAATTCAAAACAATTTTTAATATTTTTTAAAAAATCAACCAATTATAAAAATATATAAAATGGAACTTTTTTGCTTTTCAAAAGCAATTTATGGAAAACAGTAGAAAAATATTTTTAAATTTCTCGGACAAAGTACTTCAATCGAATAATATTCAGCAATCGAAATTATTCATAAAGCAGTGTTCACCCGGTTTAAAAAAATAGAAAAGGGCCTGCAATTGCAGTCAATGTCGGTTCAAAAACAGTTTCTGAAACCGGGAGAACACTGCTTTAAAGTACTTTACTGTCCAAGAAAAACTACTTATTCTGAAATGATGTTAAAATACCCGCATTAATGGAAAGAATGCAGTGTTTTATATATACTCAGTTCTCGTTGTTTTTTTGTTACGAATATTAGCCATAATTATTTGAAATTTTGTGTACAGAAATTATTTGACTGAATGATTCTTAAAAGCAAATTTTAAAAGTTTCAACAAAAAATTGACAAAAATCTTTTAATTAAAAAAATCAAATAATTGAGGCTTTTATATTTCTCAACGAGATGATGAAAAATTCCTCAAAATTTTTCGCTTTTACAATCAACGAAACATTTATTCGTGATCATATTAATTTACTAACATAAACAAATGAAAAATCTCTCTTAATAATAATATAATAGTGGCTTGATTGAGATGAGGAACACAATACTTTCTCATTTAAATATAATTTCATGTAAAGAATAAAACAACTAGGCTTGTCATAAGTAAGTTCTTTTAAAAAATTTCAAATATTTTTTATTTATCAATTAATTTCATTTCCATATCAGTCAGCGACAAACCGAGTTGTAATATTATTTACCACAATTCACTGAAAAGACAATAAATTTGACAAAAAATAAACAGTTAAATTCTACTAAAAAATTTGGATACTTTTCAGTCTTTTAAGTGAACTATGTCAATTGTTTTAATATTAAAAAAACTCATTCCATCTGATGCTCTGCCACATAAAGTTTAGGGTCAACTTCTTTGGGGATAGGTTCAATGTGAGTCCTCAATTCCTTCTCAATGCGCTTGAGATTGTAACGATCCTCATAAGTAATGAGGTTGATTGCGATTCCAAGATGTCCAAATCGGCCAGAACTGAAAAATAAATTAAGGTTTAAAAAGATTCTTATTTCAGTTGTCGAAAAATTAATAAATCAAACCGTCCAATTCTGTGAAGATAAGTCTCAGAGTTGCGAGGAAAATCAAAATTAATCACAACATTGACTGCTTGGATGTCAATTCCACGCGTTAACAGATCCGAACAAACCAAATTTCTGCAATGCCCTTGACGAAACTCATGAAAAACTCTGTTTCGATGTTGTTGTGCCATCTTAGAGTGAATATAATAGCAAGAATAACCAAGTTCAGTTATCTTCTTTGCAAGTAATTCTACACGTTGAGTCGAATTGCAGAAAATGATTGATTGATTAATTTGAAGCTAAAAATTTAATATTCAACAAGAAAGTTATGTAAACAAAAACCTTTCGAAAAAGAGTATTCAAACAATGAACTTTTTGCTTCTCTTGAACATAAGCATAAAATTGAGTGATTCCAAGCAAAGTCAATTCCTCCATTAAATTAATCTCATAAGGCCTCTGCATATGCTTTTCCATAAAAGATTCAACAGTTCGCGGAAAAGTTGCAGAATAAAGCATAATTTGACGGTCAGCAGGCATAAAATGCACAAGACGATCAAGAACACCTTGGAAATCTTGTGACAGAAGTTTATCAGCCTAAAATTTAGCAAAAGTTAAATAAAAATCCAAAAAGAAATACCTCATCAAGAACAATAGTCTTACAACGAGTAACATTCGCAACACCCTTCTCCATCAAATCAAGAATTCTTCCCGGAGTGGCAACAACTAAGTGAACAACTCCATTCAAGCGCAAAATGTCATCACGAAGATCAGTACCACCAGTTGTAACCATCACCTAAGAATATTTCTGCTCAAAAATGAAAACTTAAACAACCTTAATCTTAAGATGTTTGCTCAACTCAACACAGATTTGTGAAGTTTGCAAGGCCAATTCACGAGTTGGAACAACAACCATAGCTTGTATATATTCCCTCGAAGGATCAATTTTCTCAATACAAGGGATACAATACGCCCCTGTTTTACCCGTTCCATTCTTAGCTCGAGCTAAAACGTCTTGCCCTAAAAATAAAAGGAATAAAATAATCAAAGAAAAAAAAGAAAACCTGAGAGAGCTATTGCAATAGAAGCTTCCTGAATGGGACTCGGCTTCTCCCATCCCTTCTCAAAAATTCCTTTCAAAAGATCGCGTGACAAACCAAATTCCTCAAACTCGATACCTTTAGTCGCTGTTACATCCTTAAATTGTTAGATTTAATATGCGCAAAGCTTTTGGGAAGGACAACTCACAGCAGTCTTAAAACGAAGGTCTTTAGTAGGTAGATTAAGTTCTGCTTTCCAGTCATCCATAGATAATGCTGGGGAAACGGCAGTTGACATTTAAAATTTTTAAAATATTCTTTATCTGAAATAACTTTTTAAAAATTAAAGCTAAATGGATTTAATTTATACATGAGATATCTAACTTATTGAGAATCCCTATAAGCAAACAAATTTAGGTATATTATTTAAGCAACTAAACGCAACGTAACCAAATCAGGATCACTAAAAAATAGTTTAAAGTGGGACACGCCCGAAACGGCGCGGGCCAAAACGACGCGACCGAAACGGCGCGACCGAAACGACGCAGGCCAAAACGGCGCAAGTCCAAAACGGCGCACGGCCAAAACGGCGCAAAAATTTCCAATAATGGCTATTGTTACAAGATGGACAAATAAAGCTCGAATGGTGATCATATCTTTTGGAACAATAAATGACAAATGTAAGGTCGCATTTGGACAACATCTCGTGATAACAAAGAGTGATAACAAAAACTAAGTAACAAAACTATTTAGATCATATACGTACTAGTAAGTATAACTGCGAGAAATAACTGCGAGATTCAGATAGTTCCAATATAACTATATTTACTCGTTAGTTTCCCCTATAACTACATATATTACTAGTTAGTTCCCCCTAGAACTATATAGTTATCCCCATATTACTACTGTAACCATCTAGACTTTAGTTATTTTTATTCTGGTCGTTGATGTCGGAACAGCCTTCATCGTTGTTGTAACAACTTTTCTCAGTCTGAACGATCTTCCACATTGTTGAAACAATTTTCCCGCAATGCGCAAAACCTTATTGCAGAATTTTAATAATTTGAAGGATCAAAGTACGCAAGGGTGGATATCGATTTTTGATCGATCAGCAAGGTCAGATCGATCACAAATAGGCTGATCACTAGATGACAACACGTTAATAACTCTATCACTGCAGTTTTGGGTTTGCGCCGTTTTTGGCCGTGCGCCGTTTTGGCCTTGCGCCGTTTCGGCCTGCGTCGTTTCGGTCGCGCCGTTTCGGTCGCGCCGTTTTGGCCCGCGCCGTAATGGGCTGTACCCGTTTAAAGTCATTCACTTTGCTCTCCCACTTCGCCACATCTCTTTTTCGGCGCAAACAAAACGTCGCAGGCTGAAACGGCGCAACGCCAAAAAGGCGCAAACTGTCAGAACATCCCCCGTCATCGGGACAACCTTCCCCGTTGTTGGAACAACACTTGTTAATGTTGGAAAAATCCTCTTCTTTGTTGGACATTTCCCGTTGCGCGCAAAACCTTATTTGAAGGTTTAATTATTAAGTCAAGGATCCGTATACCAAAAGGGTGGTTAGTGATTCTTGATCGATCACTAAGGCCTGATCGATCACAAACAGGATGATCACTCGAGATCAATTGATCACTCTCACGGTTGATCATTTGATGACAACACGATTATCACTTTGTGCAGTTTTAGGTTTGCGCTGTTTTGGCCCGCGTCGTTTTGGTTTTGGGCTTGTACCCTTTTTCTTTGGACTCTAATAAACAAAAGTAAAAATTACACAATATTAAAGACCAAAATGTCAATAAGGGCAGATATGGACAAAAAGCATTTAGATGACATTCGTTTAAAAACAAAAAATAATAGGATTCAATACCTCATTAAAGAGATAGCAGATTATATTACAATACATGACAAAATACCTTTATTTTTATTCAAATAAAATTACACACAAAAAATAAAATTGTTTTAATTCATCATTCTCTTTAAAATTTTGTCCAACACATTGTGTTGATCATCGGTCTATAAAAATATTAAAATTATCATTTATTTTATAAATACAAACCTCGTCTAAAATACCCCCTTTTGAACTAAAAATTTTTATCTTATAATGGAAAGCATCTTAAAATAATTGGTATCTTGCCTAATCATTTCACCAATAAATTCCAAAAATTAAATGAATATTTAATTTTGGGGGTATTTGAAAATGAGGTCTAAATATATTCAAACCTTCTTTTTCAACATTTTAAGATCATTTAATCGACTTCTAATTATTTCATCAAAACGTTCCGTTGTCAAAACAAATTTTCGATCCATTTCCTCATTTTTTGACATATTTTCACGAATATTTTCCTTTATTTTAAAAAGACGATTGGAAAGCTCCTTTTCATCACTTTAAAAAAAATTTTAGAAAATAAAATAGAGTTCAAAAAACCTTTGCAAATTTTTAATTTTTTGATTAATTGCTTCCACTTCGATCCGTGTAGCCAGAATTTTTTCTTTAATGTTTGTGCGTTCTTCAACAGCTCCTTTATTGATATGCTCCAATTTATTACGCATCTCATTCTTTTCTTTCTCGAGATTATTAACTTCCTGAAGAATAATTTTAAAAAAAAGTTTTTCAATTTTTTGTAGGATTATTCGTTCCTTTTACACTTCCATTTATTCTCAGGTTTTAGTGGTTTATTCTGGATTCCAGATCTAAAGAAAGTAGGAAAGAAAAAGGAAAGTACTTTACCGAATCCAAGAGTTTTAAAACACAAGAAAAATGAAAAGGATAGACCCTAATCAGGATACTAGGTCAGGGTGATCCCTCAAAAATTTTACTTGAATTATTTTATCTTCATTTCCTCTCATTTCAGGCATTTTTCGTTTAAATTCTTCCAACTTTTCCAAATCCTCTCCAAGAGCATCAATTCGTTGCCCCATTGCGAGTATTTCAGCCACTTCATATTCAGTTTTTCGCTTAGTTTTTCTGAAAATTAAATATTTTTAATTACTCTTCGATTAACATTTGAGAACAAGATTAAACCCTATTGAAATTCAACTAACCACCCACTTACGCGTTGCCACGTATCACTGCTTACTCATCAGTTTCATAAAACATTTTTTGGATATCCCGAATATCGCCCGAAAGTGCCGCTTTACCATTATAATAATGATATAATTAAAAATAAAAACTAACTGGGTATCCTCCAACTTCTTTTCCACATCTAATCGATTTTTTTCCAATTTTTTCAATTCTTCAATAAGAAGTTCTGGTGAAGTAACAATGTTCAAATCCAATCTTTTAAGCGTATCTTCTATTTGAAAACCTTTTCCTTTGTACGTTTCCTTAAGAAAAAAATTTCTTTTAAAATTAATTTAAAAATAAACAATTTCGGCTTCCAACTCCTTTAAACGCTTTTGAACTTCTTCACACTTCTTTTTTTCTGTAGCAATTAATGCCCTTTTTGTCATCAATTCTTGTTGAGTTTTCAGATCCTGGCTTTCTATTAAATGTTTTTCTTCTTCAAGAGCATTCAATCGTTTCTTTTCATTATTTATATCCTTTGAAATTAAAATTTAAATAAATTTTATTTTTCTCAATTTACCGCTTCTGTTTTCGAAGCAAAATCCTTTTCAAGCTTGTAAGTACGACATTGAGCTTCCTATAAAGTTTGAAATATTTTAAATAATTTTTAATATTAGGGGCCTATTTTATTTCATTCCTACAAAATCAATCAAAACAGATTAATTTTGAGGTGGTTGTCCGGCCTCCAATCTGATTTTATAATAAAATTATTTTAATAAAACTAACAAGTTCATTTTCAATATTCACAACTTCTGTTGACATTTCACATTTAAAACAGTAGAAACGAATTAAAGTGACCAGAAAATGCCTGGTTCTGCGTGGATCAGGTTGGAGTAAATCTGTATAGCAAAATTCATCATTCCCATTGAAAATACTTTCGAAAACCAAATTTCTAAAAGGAAAGGAATTTAAATAAAAATATAACTAAAGTTCTCTTACACAGATTCTCTAGTTTTAATTACTAAATTTGGTCGAGCTAATACTTGGTCAACATTATTGTCTGCCATTTCACAATTCATATTTTCAAGTACAAGTCCACATAAATAGTTATAAGCTTGTATTAATTGATCGGTCTAGAAGAGTATTTTAAATTAAAAATAATTTTAGAAAAAACCTGAGGATTATCAAGTGATTCACGTGTAAGCTGAAGTTGAGGAACATGGCTGTGAAAAAATTCAAGTATCATACGCACATCTCCCATTTTAATTTTTGATAAATATCTGAAAAAATCTAAGTAAGTTAAAGTAAAAATGTAGAGAAAAACCAAGCCAATAAAAAATTTTTAATTTAAAATTAATGCTTAAAAACACAATGCCAAAAATAGGAACAGACATTTCGACGCGATCAGTTAGTCGCAAGAGGATGGCTTCTGCTCCCCAATTCGTTCCACCCAGGTTCGTCCCAGTGTTCAACGGTTTACGGAATTTTGGTCACTGGAAGTTTGGTCTCCAAGATTATTCGGAACTTTGGTCACCAAGTCGAAAGTATTTCTTCGAATTTTATTTATTTCAAGAGTTAAAAACTTCCTCATATTTTATACCTCGTTTAGAATTTAATTTTCACGTTAATATGTACTTATAATAATTTAATTTTATTGTTTAGGAAATGAATTCGTCTGATTTTCGTATATTAAGTCAAAGTGTTCAAATATCTCAAATTAATTTTGAAAAACAATCATTTCGTGTTTCAACAGAAATTGCTTTTATTCCTCTCAAATCAAATTTATCTAATATAATTCTCAACATCGGCAGAGGTTTTTTTAGAAAAATATTTTTAATTTAAATTCATTTTTTAGATTGTATTTTGCCAAATGAAGCACGTTTTGAGGGATTTGGAAAAGTGACAATTGACGATTTTGATGCAATTTATACTCGAAATATTTTTAATTTGGTCTGTTTTAGATTATAAAACAATTTCCTAATCCTAATGTTTTATTTTTTAATAATTTTTTTTTTCAGAATTTTTCAACTGATCAATCAAATTATTCTATTCAATCATGCAAAAAAGCTTTTATTGAAGCAATAGATTCGCATCTAGGCGATTTAATAATTAAAATTCCTGATCAGTGCATTAATTATGTTCAAACTCACAAAGTTATGAAACTCGCTATGGATTTGATTGTTTTCAAACCTCGAAATGTAAGGTTGGATTTTATTTATAATTGGGGTATTGATTCAATAACGACTTTTTATTTGTTTCCGCCATTTAAGAGGATTCCGCGTTTCCTCGTTTGTTTGAATCTAAATTTAAAAAAATTTTTATTTGTGCGTTACTCTCCAGGATCTCAATACTTTTTTTCATTTTGTGGTAAATCCATAATTTTTTAATAATTTGCCACGAAAGTTGAACTAAAGTTTAAATGATTTACTGAAGAAAAAATGATCCGATAATTGCCCTGATCCCTAACGAAAAAAAATTTACGTTCGATCTTCAAATTTTCAAATATTTTCTTTAATTTTATTTTTTGCATTTTTTCAGGGTATCAAATTTGTTTTTGATATTTCTAATGAAAATAATATTTCTCCTTCACATTTATTCACTTTTCGTTCCAATTTAATATCTAGCACGAAAGAATGGCTTCCTTGTTTTGAAAGTCCTTCTCAACTTTGTGTTTGGAGATTTGAATTTACAGTTCCTAAAAATTTAACAGCAATTTGTTGTGGTGATTTAATTGTATAATTTTATTTATTTTTTAATTAAAAAATTAAAATTTTAGGATACAACTTCTGTTTTGGATGACGATTCTTTAAAAACTTTTCATTATCAATTACTTGTTCCAACAGCTCCGGGAAATATTGGATTTGCTATTGGAGATTTTCAAATGTATGTTCAACCAGAAATGCCCGAGGTTGTTGATACATATCTTATTTTTTGTGGCTTTTTTGGATGGTTTTTTACTTTTGACTTGTGTTTTTGGAATGTTTTTTAAATCGATATTACATTTTTGCATTGAATATTTATTGGAAAATCGCCTAACCGAATTAAGCCAGATTCTATTTTCATTTTTCAATATTATTTTCCCTTTTAGTATTTATTCCTTTTCCTAGCACTTATAAAATCAAGCACTTAAAAATTTCTTTTAAAGATTATTAGCTTTGTTCTTCCATCTTTAATGCCCTTACTTAGACATACAATGACTTCTTTAAATAGAATATTTGTTTTCTTTGAAGAATTACTTTCATGTAGATTTCCTTACAGCACTTATTGGCAGGTTTTTGTTGATCAGGTAATTTTAAAAATTTTTACAAATTTTTCTTTAATTTTTTAAAGACCCCAGATGAATTAACAACATATTCTGGTCTTTCAATATTTTCCTTAAATATTTTATACCACAAAAAGATTTTGGATACAGTTCAACACATGAGACAAATTTTGGCAAAAGCAGTGGCTCAACAATTTTTTGGATGTTTTGTTACTTCAAAAGATTTTTCTGAAATTTGGTTAATTGGGTCAATTTCAAGGTTTTTAATTTTTAAAAGTCGGACATCATTATATGATACTACCCAATACTAGATTTAATGTGCTTTTTTAGTTAAAATTTGGATACTCCTGTTTGGAAGTTAACTAAACGTTACTTCCTCTTTACGATACACCTCATGATAAGATGTAATTTTTTAGTGCTAACATAAATAAGAGCATTTCTTAAAATGTTTCAAAATTACAAATAAACTTTTCAGTTTCATGACTGGGATTTTTGTTGAACGATTTTTTGGGACTTGTGAATTTCTTTTTCAAGTACAAAAATTTTTAAAAGATTCTTGTGACTACGAATCGCGTTTTGGTCCAATAACACTTCGTTCAAAATTAGAAGAATTTGACGAATCTTCATCTGATCGTTCATTGCCAGAACTTTGTTCACTTCTTTATTTGGAAACGCTTTTTAAAAGAGGACATTTAATATTAAGAATGTTGGATAAAAGATTACCTAAAGAACAATTTATTAAAGTTTTTAAAATATTTTTTTAAGTTAAAAAATTGACTCTTGTCCAGTTTATGCATCCACAAGGTTACAAACCTCGTAGACATAAGTTTCAAAGTTGTATTTGGGTTTCATAAGATTTTTCGGGGTGGAACATTGTATTTTATTTATATTAAAGTCAGTAAAATGTTAACTGCAAAAATTATGTTTGGGGATTTACAATGTCCAAAATATGATAACCCCTAAAATAAGCTAACAGATAACCTAAACTGACTATGGATCCCGAAATTGGCTAGGATCCCAAAATAGAAATCTCACGCTACTTTGAAACAAAGAAAATCTATTATTATATTTATGGGACGCATAGACTTAACAGGAGACAAAATTTTTGATTTAAGGTTTTTCAACGAATTTTAAGTATTGGAATGCAAAATACTCAAAATCTAAACAAACCAGCTGAATGGTCACAACTTTTAATTTCTACAAGATCATTTATGGGAATTGTGACTGATGTTACTGGGCAAGAATTTCCTTCGTTTATTGAGCAATGGATTGATGTTGGAGGACATGTTGAATTTCACGTTTCTCATGCTTTTAATAGGAAAAGAAATGTTATTGAATTAGAACTTAGACAAGCTGTTCCTACTCCTATTGGATGTCAAAGGTTGATTTTTAAAAATATTTGTAGACTGGGATGTTCTTATGTTAGGTATTTGTGTAAGACCTTTGCTAACTTTAAAATTTTTGTTCTTTTAATAATATGTTTATGCATAGAAAACTTTGGATTTTATCATTCTCTATTTCAGATATGCCGGCCCTTTAACTATTGTCGTCCAAGAAATTGATGGGCATTTTATTCATACAGTTCAAGTAGATGCTGCAGTCTCAAAACATGATATTCAATGCCATTCTAAAGGAAGAAAATTAAAAAAGAAAAAAGTTATTTTGGGTACTGGAGAGGAAGTTGAAATGGATTTATCTCAAATGGATGCTGATTCTCCTGTTTTATGGATTCGGTTTATTTTTTTACATTGTACCAAAATTAGACACACCTTTTGATTTAAGATACGTTTTTAATTTGGTTTTGATTGGGTGAGGGAAAACAAGATCCACACACGATACCTCTCATTATAAAATATTTAACGTTAAAAATTTACATTTTTCAAGAATTGATCAAGAAATGCTTCTTTTACGTCAAATCTTTATGACTCAGCCATTTTATCAGTGGGAATTTATTTTACTTTATGAGCGAGATGTTTTGGCACAACAACAAGCAATTGAGGCTCTCCACCAATTTCCTAGACATCAAACACTTACAATACTTGAAGATACAGTACGGAATGAAAAACTTTACTATAGGCAATTTAATTTTTTGTATTCTATTAATAATGAAAGAATGGGGGGGGGAGTAATAATCAAGAATCACGTACCAATTTTTATGCCAAATTAATTTCCTTTTAATATTAATTATTCCTCTTTTAGAATTCGAAAAGAAGCAGCATTTTGTCTTGTACATATTTACAATAGTCTTCCAGACAGTCAATTAGGTAAATCTCCTCCACTTATTGATTATATCAGACAAAGTTTTTGTTGCAAAACTTGCCCAGATATTATTCAAGCAAATAATTATGTTGCTACTTCATCAAATTTACAAAATTATTTTCTTTTCCAAGTAGAAATTTTTTTAATAAATTTATTAAAATATTTTAAAGTCTTTGCCATCAGCTCTTGGTTCAATTCGTGGAGAAGGGAGAAAATATTGTCCAAATTATATTGTTGAATTTTTATTGGGTTTAATTAGACTTAATGATAATTCGATGAATCGGTAAAAATTTATATATTTCTGTAACCCTACTATAAGATAGCTGACTCAAGTTTAGCATATTAGAAAACACTAGAATAGAACATTCCCCAATTCTTTCGAGATGTTTTAACCCTTAATCTTTAATTTTTAAAAAAGTTACTCTGATGATTATCAAAGAGGTTCTTTAATTCATGCTCTTGGAAAAACCCTTGTAATGTCAGAAAATCCAATAGAAACACCTCAAGAAATGAGTTTACATGCAAGTAGTGTTTTGGAAGAAATTACTCATGCTTTAAATATGGATATGATGAAACCAAGTTTTCAAAGAATTGTTAGTACACATTGTTTACAAGTACTTTATGAGGTAAATTAAAAAAAAGATTTTCTAAATTGAATTCTATTAAATTTTTCGAATTCCAGCTCCAACGTTGTCATCACATTCCTCAGGATACAGAAGGTTGGAGTTTGAAAAGGAATTTCCTGTTAGTCCCAATAACTACAAAAAAATTACCCGACATTTTTACTTTTAGGGGTTATTGGCCTTTTTCCCTTTTATTGATTGTTTCTTAAAAAATTTTATTTTTCAGTTTTTTGGAAGTTTGGATTATCTAAAAACGTTTATGCTCCGGTAATTTTATTTTTTATTTATTTAAGCCTGTTATTTATTTATTTAAGCTTCGTTTTACTGCACTAGCTTGTATTGTTGCAATGATTAGAAGAAGTAGATCTCAGTCATTTGTTGGTACAATTCTTAGATTAATTGATGTTGTAATTACTGATCCAAATCCTTATATTCGTTATTCACTTGCACATAGACTTTGTATTCAGCCACCTTTTGAACATACTGACAAGTAAAAAATATTTAAAATATTAATATAAGCTTCACCATTGTGATTATAAAATCTTATCCTTTAATGAGTTTATAATAAATAGATTATCATTTTGGGGGTTCACTTAGTAGTTCCCCCGCAAACCAAACTGTATAAATAAAATTAGTTTCTCCTTTATAGTGCAGCAATGTACCCTTTAAACACAAAACGATTATGCCATGCAATTTGGACAATTATTTCAAATCCTGCTACCGTAAGAAGACTGGACTTTGCTAATTAAAATTAAAAATTTTTTTAGGAAGCACGGGTGCGTATCTATTTGAGTGATCTTTATTTTATACTTTACGGTGCTGATTGTCCGTCTAATTTTTCATCCTATTAATTGGGATTCAATTTTCTGTTATTTTTTTAGTGCAATTCCCTCACTCTACTATACATTCAGACCTCACTTTGAGATACCTATACTTTATTTATTTTTTTAAAAATTGGTTGCCCACTGGGTGAGGAGATAAACATCTCAAAATATACAGTTTTGTTCATCACTAGTAAGTGTGTATCTTAAAGTGATGTCCAACTACTATTCCTGAAACTTGATTTTATTTTGTAAATAAAAACTTCAAATTAATAAAATTTTGATGAATTTCTTTTTATCTTTTAAAATATAATGAAAGGAAAATTGTTATATCACCGTTTTGTTATTTTTAAATTTAAATAATTTTAAATATAATCTAAAATAGAGAGAGAGCATAAAAGGAAGAGAGACTTTTTGATTTTAGAGAAATTTAGTTCGATTCTTCGAGTTTAGAAAGTCGTAGCCCATGCAATCAATACCAAAACTGAAGAAGTTAACCAGCCAAGAAGTTGTGATGATCGGCCTGCTCCGTTTGGTGGTTGTTCACTGCTTGAATGTCCAACTAAAAAATGAATTATTTATACAACGAGAACCTTCCTTTACACCTCATATCCGTCTCCCTTTTTGGGAGGGAAACATGAAAATTTACGATATGTATTTCTGGATTTTTATTGATAGAGATATAAGTTTTGCTCTGGGAGGCTTGGTCAGGGCGAACCTACCCGAGGATCACGACCTAAAGGCTCGTACTTAAGTCTAATTATTAAAACAAATAAAAATTTTCTGATAATTACCGTTTTCCTCCTTAAATAATTAAGATTACCTTCAGCGCTTGTAGTACCCGTTCCACTTCCACCGGTGCCAGAAGACATATCCTAGGAAAGAAAATATTGCAGTTTTCTTTAAAATCTTTCTTCTGTCAATTTATTTACCTTTGCATTAGTTGAAGGAGCTTTATTATTATTTTCTTCTGGTTTTTCTTTCTCAGCAGATTGTGAGCTTACTTTTTGCTCAGAAGGTGATTCGCCAGAATTTGGATGTGCAGCTGGTGGAGGAGGATTTGGCATTGTCGATGTTGAAAGCTCTCCAGAAGAAAAGACCGGAGTTGTCTTTTCAGAACTAACATCACCACCTCCATCAACTTTTGAGGAAGAATTTGTAGTTTTTTCAGCTGATCCTAATTTAAAGGAAAAAATTAATTTTCAACCAAATGAACACAAAATTTATACAAATATGTAGATAAATGTGGAGGGGGATTTGGTTTTTACAATTAACAAACGTTATCTCAAGGTTTAATGCATACAATCAACCTATATATCCTGATTATATCAATATTCAGAAACTAGACTAAAAGTAGCTTCCATCTGCCGTCAGACATCGAATTTGGGTCAATCGAAAAATGCAACCCTTATCTTATTTAAAATTTCTAACCAATTCCAACAACACTTTCACCTCCGCCTTGAATGCCAATAACGAAAACAGTAATAATTCCGGCAAAAAATAAAATCTTCATATTTTTAATTTACTATAGCCTTGAAAAAGCGGATTTAATGTTAAAAAAGAAAATGAATGGAGAAAAACAATCTCAAAAAATTAAAAAATGAAATGCTTTTGAGAAAAGGGGAAATTTAAAAATTATTAAAAAAAGGAGGGGAAGGGGGGGGGGGAAGTGAGGATGTGGGGAGGTGTGGTAATAATAAATAAATAGAATTACGCAATCGTCTATTCTCGTTCAATCTCAATCGAGAGGGGGGATTATTAGAAAGATAAAAAAAAGAGAAGAGGAAGGGGGATTGAGAAACCATCATGAGAATTAAATGGATTGAGAAAGAGAAGGGTGAGGAAAGGGTGGAGGAATATTTTGTAAGAGAGGGTCTGATAAAAAATGTCTGATAAGAAGGGTTGTCGGTTTTAAGAAATCGTTAGGGTATCCAAAACGAACTGAGGAATCAAACAGAAGGTTGGATATCAGTAAACTCTCAAGTTTTGAATACTCCAATCTTAATTTTAGGGATACGCCCAGATTAAGATACACATTTTGCCTGGAAATAATGTAATCTTCTTATAAGCCTCAGAGTTGAGAAAATCTTTCAACTATATTTAATTAACAATTTTCTTGCCAAAGATCCCCTCCATCTTAATGACCCCAAAATTTCTTTTAATTACCCAGCCTTTGAGAGGAAAAATAATAAAAATGAAAAATGTGTGGCAATTGATAGTTGTTAACATTTTTTGTTAATTTTTTTTTACAAATTCTTCCTCCTTTTCATATAAAATTATTTGTTTAATTTCTTTGTTCTTAATTGTTTATGTGGAACAGGGTTGTTGAATTGAGAGGAGGGAAAAAGGAGGTTTTTGAGGGAAAAAAAGAAGAGAGGAGGGGAGGGAAGAGGAGGAAGAATTCGCGCACCACACATCTTTTCTCTTTCTTTTTTTTTATTTTAAAAAGTTTTGTAAAAAAATATTTGGCCATTTAAAAGAAACATCCGGGAAATGATTGAATTACTTTTTAAAGTATTTTAATAAAAAAAAACAGAAAAATTAATTAATTAAACAAAGAGAAAAAAAGAATTTTAATTAAATTTAAAAGAAAGGGAAAATAATCGGGGACTTTAATTGTGGGTAAGTTAATCATAAACAAAATTTCAGACCCAATTTTAGAGAAGTTTTTTTTGGGAATCAGAAGTGAATCGGAAATGATGAAGGTGCCGGTAATCGGAACTGTCGGAAATCTCTGTTGAAAATTAAGCAAGTTAACGAAATTTTTTAAAACAACTTTTTGAAGAAAAGTAATTTTAAAAATATTACTGTAAAAATATATTTTCTCTACTTTTTTTTAATGAAATTGTGGATATAAATTGAATATTAATAAAATATTTAAATAAATTTTTATTTATTTTCAAACCCTTTTAATTTAATTGGAAAAATAGCTTACGGGGATTATAGACAAAAATATCTTTTAAATATTATTTATTACAAAAATTTTTAATAATCAAAATTGATAAAAATAATTTCTTTCAGTAAAGCGACAATATTTAATAAAAGCTTTATTATATATACTGAAGAGAATAACAAGAAAATTTTATTATTTATTTAAAAATAAAATTCTTGCAAAAAATATTTACAATTTGAATAGGCGCAATTAATCGAAGAAAAAAATATTTTTTTTAATTTAAAAAAATTTTGAATAAATTAATTAATTTATTTATTGACTGTGTGGATGCCGAATTCTTCGAGCTTAAAAATATTTTTTTAATAATTTCAAAAAAAATTTTTTTACGAATTCTTTCTAAAGGATCCAAAGCAGAAATAAATTGTGGTAACCAAACCTGTTTAATTTATTTAAATTTGTAATTAAATTAATTAAATTTAAATTAACTAAAGCATGTAAAAGTCCAAATATATTAACCAAAACAACTGTCTTTAAAGAAAATAAATTTAATTAAAAAAATTTTTTTTGATGAAAAGAGAATTACTTGAAAGAACACTCTAACTAGATAGGCAGGAATCTAAATTTAAATAAAATTTTGGATAATTAAAAAAATTTTTCGATTCTCCCTCTAATCCCCCTTTGGGCCACATTAAAACTTAAATTGTTAATTAATGGAAACAACTTATGTAAAATTTTAATTTGTCGTATCCTTTTGGAAAATTTAAATAAAAACAATTTCAAGAGAATTTTAATTTATCAGAAAAAGGAATTGAAGAAAAATTAAAAATTAAATTTAAAAAATTACAAGAGGAAGAGTAGTCATAGCCCATAAAGTAGACCCCCCAGCTTGTAAAACTGGATATCTAAAAAGATTTAAATTTAAATTTTATTTAAAAATTAATTAATTACCCAACAATTGAAAGTGTTTCAATTACTTTTTGCTAAACAAAATAATTTTAAAATATTATTTTTTTTAAATAACCTCAGCAGTCATCGAAGAGGAACAACGATGATAACGATAACAAATATGGATAGAAAAATCAACAGCTAAACCTATAGCCATTATAATACCTTTTAAATATATTTTTATTTTTTTTCATATTTAAAAAATTTTTTTGTTGTAGTCAGAATATAGAAAAAGGTTATATCTATGTATTTTAACTAAATAACGAATTTTAGGTCCAAAATTTTTTAATCAAGCGGTTTGTATTCTTTTGTAATTATTTATTTGTTAATCACTGTTACGATATAGTGATCCCCCACATAATTTTATCGGACTCCTCTAAGATTACAAAATCTGTGGCAGAATAAAAAAAATTTAAAAAAACCAACATCCCATAGAGACAGAATCTAATTCAGACCCCCAAAGACTGAAAAGAAATATTTTTAATTTTAAATTCCATACAAAAAAATTTACCAAAGAAATCCACAAACACCCATAGAAATTGAAATTAAAGAAAAGGACATAACAAAAACAGATTGTTTATCCGGAAGAAAAAATAAAGAAATTAAAGTCATTACGGCTACAGCAGAACCAACAGACTTTTTTAAAAAATTATTTTTTCTTTAAATTTTTAATTACTTGCATAGAAGAAGGAGCAATAGTTTTTCTTTGATCAATTAAAAAAGGGGAAAATATTCCAGCCAAAAAAGCTTTAATTTCTGGATATTCATTTAAAATTCTTCTCCAACGAAAAAGTTCTGTTTGACGTTTTTCCCAAGAATTTAAACCATAAAAACTTGTTTGGAAAGTAAAAGCTTTAATGCAAGGTTCCCCATCAGGTACATCATCTCTGATTTTTACCATTCCTTTTTTTAATTATAAATTAATTAAAATTGAGGATGTTAGGTATATGTGTGGGTCTAGCGTGTGGTCTATTTGTGTGTCTATGTGTGGTCTATTTCGCTATAATTGTATCCTATAAGGGAGGTTATCTCAAATAGAGGTATATCGAGGGTGTGCCATTTTGCTTTTCATCTTGCCGAATTTTCTACTTTTTGGTGTTACATCTTCTATCTCTAGCCTGTCGTTTTTAAGTTTTGGCACCCCCCCCCCTTGGGATGTAGTATCTAATATTTGAGGGGTATCTTATAGTGATGACTTTTAATTAATTAATTTTTACCTCTAAATTGTTGATAATCAAATTGAGAAAAGAAATTTCGCAGATGAAAACGTTTATAAAAATCTCTTTCATAAACAACTTGGGGAAAATCATTTAAATATGATTGATATTCCCATAACTATTTTTAAAAAAATATTTTATAATTCTCCTCTCAAAAATTACCCATAAATTAGTCGAAACTCTTCCAATACTGTAATTTGTATTTTCTAATCTAAAAACCATTTCATTAAATTTAGCCCTCTGTGAAGAATTTCTAAAATCTGGAGGATCCATTATATGGATTGTTGGCATTACATTATCTGCCCAAATATATTTATCTACAAAAAAAGGGAAGAGAGAAGTTATAAAAATATTTGAATAATTATTTTAAAAAGGGTGACACTTTTACCACTTTAGGGGGCATCCCCCTTTTTGGCCAATTTCGCCCCCTTTTTTGCCATTTTTTGTGAAGCCATGCCCTCTTTTGGTGGTTTGGAAAGGGTCACCCTGTTTTAGATATGTAAGGGGGAGAGGGGGGAGGGGACTGGCTAGTCGACTTAACTCCCGAAAATCGGAGTTATTTATGTTGGTTAAACCCCCTGGTACTAGATAGGTAATGACGTTGTTTAAAAGAATTTTTGTTAATAAACAAAGCCCCTCCTCTCCCCTTCCCAATATTATTTTAAAAAATAAATTTATTTAAAAAACTTACCAGCCAAATAAACAAAAGTTTGTATTGGAGAATTATCTCTAATATATTTCTTTTTAAATTTAAATTTTATTTTTTAAAAAAGATTTCTTCAAAATTTACTTTAGGTGAAATATCAACTTTCATATTAACACAACCATAAAAAGAGAAGCAAATATATAATAAAAATATTAGCCAACTAATTAATTTAATTTCTTTTTTTAAAATAAAAGGCCCAAAATGTTCTTTAAAAAACCGATGCATTATTGTTGCTTTTAAAAGAAAATTAAATTAATTTTTTTAAATTTAATTAATCACCCTACCTATCCAAAAAACTTTATTTAAAAAAATTTATTCTTAATTTTAACTGTTTTTTTAATTTTATTAAATTTTTTGTGGGTTTTCTGATTTTTAAAATTTAATTTTTGATTGTTTAAAAATTAATTTTTCGTTAATCGTGGACGGGAGAGACCCAATTGTGAACATTCCCTAATTTAAATAAAAAAAATATTTACGTTCATGTAATTCATCAGTTAATCTTCTTTTATTATCTCCTCCCTCCTCCTCTTCTCCTTCAACTTTTTCTTCAATTTCTTTATTATTTTCTTGTACATTTTTATTGCAGCATCTTTAAATAAATACAGTGGTGGTCATATGTTTATGGACAACAACGATTTATCAATAAAATCCCTTATAACAAAACTAAATAAGAATAAATCAAAAATATAATTCGGTGGTCCAAATGCTCAGTTCATTTGCTATATAATACCTTAATTTCATTTAAATCCACCTTCATTAGCATAATTAAAACCCGGTCTAAATCTCTCCACCTCTATTTTTAACGCGTCATATGTTTATGGACAAATTAAATAACCTTGGAGTTCCCTACTTTAGTTGGTGCAAAAATTCTACAAAAATTTCTATGACCATTTCCAACGTTACTGAATAGAAAAGTAAAAAGAATGAAGTCTGTACCTACTTTCTTCATCAAGATCTAGAATCTCAAAAATCAACAGGAAATGGGGGTACAGTACTTCAAAAAATATTTTTACCCCCTAGAGCTTTTAAAAAAAATTTCTTTTGGGCCCATTAAAAAGCCCATAAAATTTGCCACAAGATAGCCCAGGCTTTTATTCTTTCAACAAAAACTCGTGAAGATGAAGGCAGGAATATTTCTTAGGTCATCATTTTTGGGGTATTTTAGGTGATTTTTGACCATTTTTCTGTGAAAATGGATGTATTTCGAACAATTATTTTTTGGAATAAATGCGACCTGTACTAACTTGTAGCAAATTTAATGGGCTTTCAAATGAGCTCAAAAGAAAAATTTTTATAAAAGCTCCAGGGGGTCAAAATATCCTTTGAAGTACTGTAACCCAATTTCCCGTTGATTTTCGAGATTTGAGATCTCGATGAAAAAAGAAGTTATAGACTCCGGTCTTTTTATTTTCTACTCAATATCAATTAAAATGTCCACGGAGTAGCGATAATCTCATTTTTTGGCATTAATCTAAAAAGTTTTAGATGGAAAATCTTTTGTCCATAAACATATGACGCGTTAAAAATAGGGGTGAATAGATTTGGACCGGGTTTTAATTATGATAATGATGGTGGATTTTAATGAAACTAAGCTATTTTATAGCAAATGAACTGTGTATTTGAACTGTCTATTTTTATTTTCGATTGATTCTTATTTAGTCTCGTTATGAAGGATATTATTAATAAATCGTTGTTGTCCATAAACATATGACCACCACTGTAAATTTATTTAAAAATATTTTTACTTAAAATATGCAGCCATTCCCCCTTTTTCTTCACGCATTCCTCCATAAACCATTATTGAGGCAAAAAAGGTTATTTGATAAACTTGAAATTTAATTATTTAAAAGGGGATTCACAAAAATGAAAAAGAAACTTTTCAGAAATAATCAACTAATTATTTATTTTTTAAAAACTTAACAATAATCCATAGCAACACCCACAGCTGTCATAATACAAAAATCAGCTACTGCTGGGGTTGGAGATAAAAAATAACCGAGAGCTATAGTAAAAATAATTTTTAAATATATTTTAATTGTCATCTACCAGGTTGTCCCTTAATTATCCCTTCCCTATTTAAAAGGAAGGAAAGGAGGGAGGGGAGAATTACTTAAAGGAGATACTTCCCCTAATTTCCCTAAACCCCTCCTTCCCCTCCAAAACATCTTTATATTAATTTACTACCAAAACATCCAAAATTAGTTAAAGAAGTAACAGTTATAGAAGCCCCAGCATCACTCATTGTAACCCCCATTCGACGTTCTAAAGACCACCTCGGGTCTGTCATTCTCCAAGCACCAAGCAATAAAAAAGCATCTTTTTTTGAGAGAGAAATAAATTTAAATAATTATTTTTTGTAAAATAATCTAACCATCAACTCCAACTAAAAAAAATAAAATTATAAAAGATTTTTATTTGTGGTATTTTTTTCTGAAAGAATTTTTTGGGGAATCTCAAAAATATATAAAGAATTTCAAAAGAAATTTCCCAACTTTAAAAATAATTAATTACCTGCAAGAATTAAAAACGGCATTGTACTTGAAACCTAAAAAAGAAAAACAAATATTTTTTTTTAATTTATTAAAAAACAAACAGGATTAAAAGGAATTCCGGCAAAGAAAATAATTCTTAAAAAATTATTTTTAATTAAAAAAGCAAAATTATTTTAAAAAAAGTATGTAAAGAGAGGAAATACTCCAGAGATTTTGTAAATATTAGAAGATGAATCAAGGTACATAATGTTAAATATACGCTTCTAAAAACTTTTTGAATAATTTTTTTGGCAAAATTGAGAGAGAAAATAGGGGAAAAGTCTATGAAAAGCAACTTTTTTCCATTCTCTTTAAAATTTTTCTATTAAATTTTTACTTACCCAAAAGTAGCCCCTAAACTAAGGCAAACACTTATAACACCGAAAAAAGCTTCAACAGGCTTTGATTTTCTAACATCTTTAGCCAAATTAGTAAAATAAACAAAAAACATTAATTGAATTGTTGCCGGCAAAACAAAGGGAATTGCTGTTTCTATTATTAATCTTAATTCGTCATCCATTGCTTTTTCACTTTAAATTAAAATTTTGAGAATAATATTTCTTTTATTAACAATTTAGTAAGGGGGAGGGGGTGGGGAATGTTTAGTAAACTACAAAATGTTGTCTAGCATTTAATTTGAAGTATCAGGCTTTAAAAATCAGAATTGAGGGTTAGATGAGGGCCCAAATTATTTATTTTTAAAAAAACAAACTTGTGTGGAATAAATTTAATGTCTGATTCCTAAAAAATTATAAAAATATTTTTCTTTTCTCTTTTCTAATTACTTCAGTTTTTGTATCCCAAAATCCATTTAAATTGTCTCTATAACGATAATAAGCAGCTAAATTATCGCCAGAATTTGGAAATGTTATAAACTTTTTTAAAAAAAATATTTTTTTAAATTTAATTTAAAAAAACCCAATGAATTGTTAAAACTCTTGCCCCAACAATTTCGTGTTTTATTCCAGTAACATTTACCTTTAAAGAAAGGAAAAATAAACTAAAGTGAAGAGAGAAAGTAAAAAATTAATCCCCCGTGGAGGCATTGGACTTGAAATCTCCAGGAAATTATTGCCTAGCGACTTCCGAGACCGAAAATTTTCCAAGAATCAAGACCAAAACCGAAAAAACCCCCAAGAAAGTCTTGAGAAAAAAACCTCTCAAAAATCTCTCTAAAAGACTCAAGACCAAAAGCCTTGGAAGTCTCTACTTATTCTAGTAGGATGATTTGAGCTTCCGGAACATCTTTTAACAGATCTTAAACCCTTTTTCCAGTAAACATTTTTTAAATGTTAACTAATTGGAGGATTTCCCTTCTTTCTTAAACTAATTTTTTAAAAATAAAGACAATTTAAAAATATTTCCCCTACCCCATAAATAATATTTCCAATATCCTTTGGTCGATTAAATAAATACCTTCAAAAATTAAATTTTCTAAAAATAAAATTCAAAACAAACATGACGGGATAAGATAATTGAAGATTTGGATTATTTCTAGTTCCATTAGTTCTAAATAAATTCTCTGCGTGTTTTAACCAAATATTTAAACTTTAATTGAGAGAAAGTATTTAAAAAAATTCAATTTCTTTTCTAAACCAACTCATTATTGCAATGCTCTTGGCCAGGATTTTTTCGACAAAAATCTTCCAATATCCACTAAAAATTAAAGAAATATATCTTTTGTCAGGTAAAATTTATTTTGGTTTTAATCGAGTTGTTATCTCCCCTCCCTCCTCCCATCTTTCGATACATCTGATTGCTTCTGCCCATTTAACAAAAATTTCCATATATCTAATTCTCTCATTTACAACTTTAGATTTTACGAAAATTTAGTGTTTAGAGGAGTATTTTTAAAAAATGAATCTTAAATTAAAGTGTAACTCAGTAAAATGAGGTTATCTTATAATGAAGGTTAAATTAAATATTTATTTATTTAATTTTTACTTCTTCTCCACCCCATTCCATTTTAACATTCATCATTTCCTGTGTATATTCAAATAATTTAGCCAAAGTATCACTAACTAATAAATTTTCATATCTTTTATGGACAACATAAAAACGTAGAATATCGTGATGTTGAGGACCAGAAGGATCTTCAAATAATTATTTTTTTAATGTAAAAATTGGACTTTTATAACCTTTAACTTTAACTGCACGTGCAAATCTTCTCGGAATATCTTTTAATTCATTGGCCGTTTGTTGGGTAGAAATTTGTGTTGAATGAGGTGTGGCAATTAAAGATGGAGGGGGATCAACATCTAATTGCCCCCCTGGAATTTGGTCATAAGCTTTTTGACTTTCAAATTCAAATCGGACTGGAGCATCCAAAGGAACGAATAACTAAATAAATGTTTTAAAAAGAAATAACTAATTCGCTTTGAATATCCTTAACAAGGTTACATCGGCTTCTTCTTTTGCCGATTTTCGCCTTTTCATTGACTTTCGAGCCTTTTGAGTTTTAAATCAGTTTCGGCATACCTATAACCCATAATATGTTAATTATCTAACTTTTTACTCACTTTGTAAAGATCTAAATTAATTTGCAGGTAAACAATTCCTGGAACTGTTAAAATTGTAAAAAGGAGCATCGCAATGAGAACCTCAAATTGAAAGTGATATTTTTTAGAAATTTTCTTTTCAACCTTTCCTGGATTCCTTCCAACGAAAGCTCCATAGGCTCTGAATGCTTCCGCAGTCAAATCACCAAGTCTCTCACCAACACCTAATCGGCTAGATTTACTTAATTGAAGCCGGGGATTGATAGCTGTAGCCGAGGCAAACATTTTTTTATTTTAAATGGTTTGCTTTAGCCTCTCTAAATATCAAACATTTTAATTTAGATGTCAAAAGAATATCCAAAATATCCAAAAATTTGCTTGCCATTTTGAGCGATCGATTGGATCGGCAAGAAGAGATTTCTCGTCATTAAAATGCTATATACATATTAGATAGATTATTGTTCATCCCCCCCCCCTATGGCGGCGCCATTTTGTAATTCACAAATTCTAAGAAAAAGAGAGGAACTGTGTAAATGACCTAAATTTTAAGCTTTTTTCTTATATTTTTCATCGGAAATCGAAGTTTTATAAATTTAATTATTTCACAAAAAATCGCAAAAATAAATATAAAATATCAAAAAAAACTCGTAAATAATCTCAAATATTGTTTAAAAATTATGTTGAAATTTCGTTCCAGTCTAATACTATAAACAAGAAAATTGTAAAGTAAATATGCAATTCAATTATTCTTTTTTAAATCATTGCCGAATAGGCACGAAGACAGCTTAATAAACGCGCATTCAGACATCCCAAACTTTCAGGATTGCTTTGAGTAGCCATAAAGACTGCCTGTGCAAAGTGCTCTGGAATAGTTTAATAATTAAATCTACAAATCTAATTACAAAATAAAAATTTAATAATTATTGTCTGAATAGTTCCGATTCGGAAAAATTTTTCTGATAAAATTTTTCAACAACCAAGGAGTATCTTATTGTAAGGTATCTTATTGTAAGGTATATTTCCTTACTTTTAATATTAATCACTTCAGCAGCAAAAGGTTCATTGTGCTGGGCATTCATTAATTTACAGTAAGGATCATTATATTCCATATCGTTTACTTCTCCATCTTCAGGCACTTCAGTATCTAACGATTTAGGTTTGTGTTCAAAAGCCTCAAGTAAATTAACAATAACTTCAATTATCAAAGAATAATTGTTCCTAAAAAGTTTGAATTTTAATTTTAGACGTAGTATATTTTTTATTTATTTGTTATTCTTTCTCCAAGTAAGGACGTAACTAAGGGCAGACTTGATAAAAATTAACTCACCCAAGTACTTGAATTGTTTCAGAAATTAATCTAGCTGCGCCAATAACAATAATTCTTTTCTCCTCATATGTTGTAGTCTGTGGCATTCCTTTTAATTCGACCAAAAGTATTCTCTCCACAATCATATTATAAATACCCGTTTGAATTTGTTCAAGACTCTAAATTAAAAATTTAATAGATAGCAGAGATCCTGCCATGATTTAAAAAATATTTCTTACATTTGCCAATGCCAATCCTCCTTTTATAGCAGAATAACGAAATATAAAAATGGTGAATTGTTTTGAGAATTTAGCTGTCTTGTTTTGATGCATTCGATTTAACATGGCAAGAAAAACAGCACTGCTGGTCATTTTTTCGTATGCCTAAAAAATTAAATAACAGATTACCTTACAAATTAGAGCTAAAAGTATTGTATTTATGCGTATCCTAAATAATGGGTATCGTTTAGACAGCCTCTCAACACATAAATCAAGGTGTATAAAGTATTAAGTCTATCTTGTAATGAGGCATAATATACAAGTTTTAAAAACTTTATAAACTAACATCCAAATGTGGAAGCAAAGCATTTGCTAAACGAAATCCTTGTTGATCATAAGCTTTTGAAGCAATGAGACGCTGAAAAATTGCCAAAACTTGATCAGAATATTCAGAACCAAAAGGAAGCTGTGGCAGACAACGAATAAAAGACTCAAAAACTAAAATCAAAGCAGGAACATTTGCCGAACGTGCCCAAAAGTCAGGACGTAAAAGTGAGGGGAAGAAAGCAATATAAGCATCTTGGCTCACTGTAACGTTTTTCTCACGTTCTTGTTGACATTGATCAAGTAAAAGAGCTTTTTAAGAAAATTAAAGATAAATTTAAATAATATGAAAAACAAAAATTACCAATAAGCTGAAAAGCATAAGGTTTAAATTCAGCAACATCATTTTGAATTATTGACTCAACCATTGGAATAATATATTTATCCACGCCTCCTTCAACTTTGACATAAGCCTTAAATAAACTTTTAAGATTTCTTTACCAAAAAATTTTTTTACCTTTCTAATTATAACACAAATTGATTCAAAAAGAAAATGAACAAGTACAGGATTTTTGGGTACTCGTATAGCGTCAGCAACAATTTGGGAGAGTTTGCCTAAGTAAATATGCGCACTGGAACGTGACAATTCATCCTTAATAAAAAAAATAAATTTAGATATTAAGAGAATATTAAAATAGTACATCCATAACAACAAATAATCGCATCAAAGCTTTCATAATATAATGAGTCTCATATCCTTGTGGAGAATTTAAACAATTAAAAAGTCTATCAATAACCAATGAAAGTTGAAAATTTGAAGCCGTAAACAATAAATCCTTAGAGTTTTGTACTCGCATTAGAATTAAACGTTCAATTGCATAAGCTACATAATGATGTAATATAAAATGGTTAGAAGAAAGAAAACGAAATATTGAAGTTTCAAATTGACAATTTTCTCCAAGAAAACATTCAATAATTTGATCAGTACTGAGTTGATTGCGAAAGAGCACTAAATATTTAAGTGCATCACAACGTAAAATTGGCAATTCATTTATTGAACCAAAGAGCAAATCAGGTCGGACATTTTGTTGATAAAAATGGTTTAAATCAATCTGAAAGAAATTATTTACATTTTAAATTATATTAGAGGTTTGGATCCCTAGCTTCCTTGATTTAAAAGCTGCAGGATTAATCCCGAGATCTCTTTAAAGGAAAAATCCAACATGCGGTATATTAATCAACTTATAATCAAACCAATTGACGAGTTTCAGTTGCTCCACTTCGTGTTGTAGACCCTTTCGATGCGAGTGCACTGACCAAAAAATAAACAAGATCTTTAAAGACGAAATTTTGGGCAGGATTTTGTTTGTATTTTTCGAGAAAATCCTGAATGACATTCGAGAGAAGAGCACACAATTCGTTGTCAAAATGTTTACATAGGGCCTGCACAAATTCAAATGCACCGCGCCGTCTAGTTTCCAAATCAGAACCTAAAGTCAAAAATGTATAATCCCAAAAATTAAAAAACTAAATTTTTAATATATTAAAAAGGCCTATCTTTTCTATGTTCCAGGGCCCATCTTCTCTATTTCCATCAAAGATAGCCGTTAGGGAGGAGGATTACCAACAGTTAGGGAGGAGGAGGAGGGTTACCAAATGTTAATTTAAATACGGCACATTACACCAGAATATTTAATTGTTAAATTAAAAATAAACACCTTCAATATCCCGTTTCAAAAATTCAAAAGGTTCATTTTCAAAAATTTCAAAGTCTTCTGGGCGTAGAGTTAAATTCTTTACAATAACATTGTCACAAATTGCCTTTAATACGCCCTCATCCCGGAAATATGGAACATATTGTGGACGTTGGCAGATAGCAGCAAGAAAACCCAATGCAGAATTAACTAATGCATCAAATCTTTATTTAAATAAAATTAATATTAAACAATTAAAAAATCTTTTATACCGAATTTTTCCATCAGCAAATACTAGAAGATTCCAAACTGTGCCCATAAATCGTTGAGTATAAGGAACAAAACAATCTTCAAATCGCTGTGAAAATAAAGTTGCTATTTCACATATTTCAGTGCAAAGTTTATCATGTTCAGACGGATCAGTAGTTAATTGCGAATTTTGTTCAGGCAATTTTAAACTTAACATTTGCAAAAATCCTTCCATCCAAGGAGTAAGATTATCCTGAAGAATGTTGTATTTTTTAAATTTAATTACAGTTGAACCTCAATTTAAAATACTAGATACCGTATTTACTCTGGTAATTCCCCAGGGGGATTATTGTTTCAACCCATCTCTAGGGTGGGGAATTAATAGAGACTGGGGAATTAATAGAGTGGGGTAGAAAGAGGGGGATTATTGTTTCAACCCGTCCCCAGGGTGGGGAATTAATAGAGACTGGGGAATTAATAAAGACTGGGGGATTACTAGAGTAAATACGGTAACCTCACTATAAGATATTTTTTTTAAATTTGGTTTGTCACAAGATGGGCGATGCCTAAGTGATACAACCCATTCAAAGAAACTCATTATGTATAAGTTCCAATTTTTTAGCCCGAAAAGTGTATTTTACAGTGAGGTTCGAATATATTCAAAAACCTCAAAATATTCTGGGAGATCCTGAGAAATTAGTGAATGATAAATTCGTGTTAACTCAAGCACAATTTGTAGCCAAGAAATTCTGTCAGTTGGACTAAGCTGTGTCCCTCCTTCCTGGTCTGGAAGATAGAACTGCATTTTTGAAAATAGTTGAGTTAATGGTTCTGCCACCTTAACAATTAATTTTTATAATTAAAAAAGTAAAAAGAACATTTTGAACGACAAAAATAATTTCCCTCCAAAGAGAATCAGAACGCATTTCATGTCGATAGCGAGAAATCATTTGCTCTAATGTACCCAATGAAACAACGAGTTGGTCAAAATCTGTAGCCTTTGACAAATTTTCAGCGAGTAACTGGACAAGACGGGGCCACCGTTCAGGAAAATCATATTTACTAACTTGACAAACAATTTCAGTTATAAGCAATCGCAAAAAGTGCGGGACCTTTAACGAATATTGAATTTAGAAGAGTATAAAAATAAACTTGAAACATAATTTCCAAAAGAGCATTCCTCAACTCTTCCCGCTCATCATCAGATATTGGTATATCCCCCTCGCCAGACCAATTCATCTTAACAAAATTCTTTAAAGAAATAGCAGCAATATTGCGAATATGATTGGGATAATTGGCATCACATAAAATTTTTAGGAGAACACGTGCATAACCTTCAATCAGAAAATTTTTGCATAATAATTTTTAAATTTGTAAAATACCTGGAATTACAGCCTGTTGTGCCAACCCTTCTTGTGCCTGTTTAACTGACTCTGGAGAAAGTGTTGCTTGGAGCAGCCCAACAATTTGTTCAGTCGCCACTTGATTGGACATTTTTTAATCAAAACTATCAAAAATTCTTTTCAAAATTAAAATTATTGCCGTCATGAATTTGAAGTAAAAAATGGACATTAACTCTTAAAAACATAATTTTCGATTCATTAAAATTAAAAAAAATTTTATAAAAATATAACAAAAATGATCTAACAAAATAAAAAAATTAATTGAGTGTTTCCAATATTCTTTCAATTTCTGCACATCCCAAACATTCATTTCCCAAATAGAAAACACATATCTGAAAGAATAAAGATTCGAAAATAATAAAATAGCTGTAAGCTTGAAATCTTACCTGACCAGGTCCAGGGGCTCTCAATGGATAGAGAGGCTCAATCTCCAAATAATCAGAATATTGTAGTGGTTTTTCTGACGAAAAGTTCACTTTACATAAAATAGGAGAATGTGTTCGCTGAATAAGAATTCTTAAAGAATCTCTAGTTCTTGAATGTTGATTTTGTAGAAATTTTTGAAAACCATCAGAAATCATATTTATTTTAGAAACCACTATAAAATAAAATTTTAAAATAAAATTAATTAGAAACTTTACTTACATATCCTTGTTGCATATAATTTTGGATTCGAATATCCTTTACACTAAAATAAAATATTTCGACAATCAAAAAAGTACAAATACCACATAAACAGTTTGTGTTTGAAAATCACAACCAGCTACATAAAGGGCATTACTCGAAGAAATATTTTGTAAAGAACTTCTGTTGCCCTCGACACAATTGAAATTAACTTTTTTCCCGAGAGTAAAGTTGTGTATACCCCTGTGTATTACATCTGGAATTATAGAACCAGTTTCAATATCACAAAATCTCCCTTCAATTGGACTTATATAATTCATTAGAAATTCTTCAAAATTCTTCTTTTTTCCAATAAAGCACATTCCCATACTCTAAAAATAGAAATAGATATATCTATTCAAAATTAAAAAAAACCTCAGTTTTGGTGATAAAAGGAGTAAGACCAGCAGCTTCAGCAATTTCCTTAACTTCACTCTTATAAAGAGATCCAATAGGGAACATTATATTTTTTATTTGATCTTGGGTCAAAGAAGACAAAAAGTAAGTTTGGTCTTTTAATGGGTCTCTTGCTCTATATAATTTAACTTAAAAAATTAAAAAATAAATTCTCTTTTAAGAATTGAACCTTCCTCATTTGGAGTATCATGAAAAGCACCAAGAGAAGTTCGTGCATAATGCCCTGTTGCAACATTGGAAATTCCAAATTTTTCTTCTACAGACTTGATAAACAGATCAAATTTTATAAATCTGAAAATAAATTAAATTAAAAATTATATTTAGACTTTACTTATTGCAATCATTGTCAGGGACAATAGTTCGGCCCAAACGATAATTGTCAATGAACTTTCTAAATTAATAAAAGTTAAAAGCCAGTAGGGACGAAATTCTTAAGTCTGGGCCTGGAGTATTTTAATGTACTGCCTAGGTAGAACCAAGAAAAACCCCAGAAGCTTAGAAAATGTTTGGGCATAAGAAAAAGGTGTGCCTTGGCGCAGACCTAGTTCGATCTCCAATATACATACAAAAATACGTTGTTCCAATATTCCTTTACAAAATTCATTACATAAAACTCAATACCAAGATGTTCACAACTAAATAAGCTAAAGTGAGATTCATATCATTTAAATAACAAACACACGGCGCGCATCAATCATTTCATTTTTTCCAGGACATGAATCTATATGTAAAGATTTAAAATTAAAATTGAAAGTGAGGATTTAAATATTCAAAAAACCTTTGTTTTCATCTTGTGTGTCCCAATTTATCTGCAAAAAACCCAAATTATCTGTTCAATTTATCCTAGAAATATAAACCATATGAACGCCAATAACATCATAACCTCGTTGCTTGAGCAAAAATGCACTAACTGCACTTAAAAGAACTTCATGAATAATTTGATTACTAATTTTACAATAATACCTGTCAACACCTCCTGATATTGCACAAACTACTCTTTTTAGTGCCATAATTTCCAAAATAAATCAAAAAGTGGTTTACAAAAATATAAAATTTAATATATAAAAATTCCCTTATAAAGGACAAATAGAATATTATAAAAATCTTTGAATTTATTCGATAATAAATTTTATATTTTTAAGGAATAGATGACAAATCAAACGGCCCATCACTTTTTGCACCAGAATTATATTGCGCGAGTTGTGATATAAAACTAAAAAATAACATTTAGTCATGTAGTAAAAAAAAGAAAAAATGTCAATAATAAGTAGAATTGCAGGTTTCAACAAATCTCCCGGTTAACCGAAAACCAAACAGATAGACAAAAATAAAAGGAACCAAAGATTTTCGAATCGCCGATGAAAATTTTTAAACTTCAGAACGGGCATGAAGTCAGAAAATTTTTAATAAAATAAACTGCTTACACTTAATCTATTAATTATAATACCTTTTAGTGTTATGTACATAATTAGAACAAAGTACAACACGAAGAGGTGAGGATCCGGTTGTTTGGGTTTGGCCAATTAAATTTGTAATCCCTCGTCCATTCATTCGAGCTACCGCCGCGCTTTCTTCAAAAGTAGCACCGCCAATTATAAAAATTATTATTTCATCAAAACGAGAACTAAAAAAATAAATGCCATAAAAATTTTTTAAATTACTTTATAGAAGAATCTGTAGAAGCAAAATTAGACGCAGGTAATTTTCCACGACTGACAGATTCAATTAACTGTGTAATATAAGGTTCATGCTGTGTGTAAATGTTTTCAACGCCCTTCAAACCTAAAACAAGTTAAAAATCGTATAAACTTAAAATAAGTTTCATGTACCTTTAATAAATTTTTTAGTCATTTCCATAGCAGATTTATTGCCAAATAAATCACTTTGTCGTTTTTTGTGGCCAGAATATTCTAATAAAATTTTGACTAGTTGAATATTGCGATTTGTAATCCCCCTTTGCCGTAATAAATCTAAAATTATATTTAACGAGTTGTTTGCAGAAGATTCAAATCGAAGAGCGTAAAGCATTGCTAAACGAAGTGCATTCTTTTTAAAAGAAAATAAAAATTATTTTCTTCTAATAATAAAATAAAACTAATTCAGTTGTTTTTGGATGTTGAAGTATTCTTTTAAGTGATTCTATACAAGTTTGATGATCACCATTTGCAACAGCAATATTTTGCTCCAATTCAGAAATTTCTAATAAATTCCATTCCGTTACAAGATGGCTAAGTTCACTCACTAATTGTACATGCTTAGAAACAGTCCCTTTTAAAAATTTGTAATTAAACTAAAAATTAAATTTCATTCATAAAATACCTGTCATTTTTCTAAATTGAGGATATTGTTCAATAAACCTTTTCATGTCCACAATAGATTCCAATTGTTGGTGTGTCTGTGCTTTGCGTTGATAATCATTCATTAAACACTTTATATTCTGACCGATATCACCAAAGTTTGAGAACATATTCTTAATTAATAATTTAGTAAATGAGATACTTTGTTCATATTTCGCCCCTATTCAATCTCAAGATTAATATTACTTTACGATTAAAAAAACACAATAGAGTCCTTCCCTCCTCAATCCTACCATTCTCCTATGGCATTCAATCAGTCAATAAAGGTTTATTCGAGACTTATCTCAGAATCAGTCAGATATGAACAAAGCATCATACAAACCTTTGAATAAAATTCATCGTGATGGGAACTCAAAATTAAATTCTTCTGTTCATCTTTAGCATCATTCCCTAATTTTACACGATTGTTATGCATACCAATTAATTCATGAACCATTGCTTCATAAGTCCATTGATTTAAAAGTGGAGAAACAGGATCCTTAAAAACAAAAAAAAAATAATTTAAAAAAAAAAAAAAAATCACTTCGCTTCTGTCGAGAATAATCAAAACGGCATCAGTTTTACACTGTTCAAACAATGTCACATCCTTTGATTGTTGTTTTATTAATTCCTCTGCCAATCTTTGGGCGTCGCTTGATGTTTTTTGATATCTATAAAAAACGCAATTTTTAAAAAATATATAAATATTTATAACCTGATTGAAGGTTTTTTGTTTAAAGAAAGGCAAAGTGCTGTTAAAGCTTGTAAACATCGTCTAAATGACGAAGACGAAAATAAAAATCGTTGAGAAGTGTATGGATTTGGAATGTCAAGTGTAACAAAATATGGAGAAATAGGAATAAAATCAGCGTAGAATTCACGAACTTCTCTAACAGTTTCCTGCTCATCAGAGTCGGCCAATGTTTTAAGATCAGATTTGGAGATTATGTTTGAAAAGTCTAAAATTAAAAATTAATAAAGAATTAGGGAAATGGGAGGAGGAAGGAAGCTCACCTCCAATAGTTCATTAAAAATTACAACTGTTTTATAATCAAAACAACTTACATAAATAATATTGCGCATATTTAGGAGATTTAAGTTCATCAGATAAAAGTTTAATATTTTCAGGCGTTGGCCGAACAAAAACTATACATTTTAGAAATTTTATTGTTTCTCTAATAATTCCAGAATCTAGTCGTTCAAACAAAAACACTTCTTTTAACATCATTTCGCTTTGAGTATATGCACATGAAACAATTGTAGTCTGAACAAGTTTTAAAAAAAATTATAAATAAGCATAAACTAAACCGTTTCTTTATCCATTAAAATCATTTTCATTCCAGGTCCAGCTAATCTCAGCATTTCATTAATATATTGTTGTGTAGCCAAAAATGGATACATGTTCGATCTAATATGGAAACAAGAATAAAAGAATGTCTGAAAGGTATAAAGTTATTTGAAAAAATAAGGCCCCACAAAAGGCATGTTCTGCTGTTAATAAGCTACACCCAACCTAAGTTTTTAGTATATAACGCAAATTTAAATATATAAATCTTGTTTTTAAACAAATGTTTAAAAAATTAAATTTTTAAAAATTTATTTCAAAGAATATTAAAAAAACAAAAATAACAAAAACAAAATCCCTTAATTTATCACTCCCTCTTGTTGCCAGATGATTGATTTGAAGATTTTTCGACCTTAACATTTCATTTAAATTTAAAATAAAATTTAAAAAAAACCTTAAAAAGCTCTCTCAATGAACTTTCCAACCTTTCAGTTTCTTTTTCGCCTTTTTCTTTACTTTTTGTTTCAAAATCAGGAACCATCTAAAAAGAGTAAGAATTATGGCTGTGTGGCTTTAGGCTGTTTGAGATTTTTTGAAAATTTTATACAAGCTCACGCCCTCTATAATTTTCCCTAAAACCCATTGGGGAGCAGTCCTTGAGAAAATTAATTAGAAATTCTTACTTCAGTGGATTCATCATGTACAACCCCACCATCATGAGGAAGATGTCTCGAAGCTCTCTGTAATTCAGCAAACACCTGAGCGTTAGTAAGTTGCTTCGGTCCATATCCCTGAGCAAAGGAAAGAATGTTTTCCATGTCTGAACTTCTAGCTATCTAAAAAAACAAGTTTAAAAAAATTTATAAATTAATGTTAAAATACATTTTGTTCTTCACAAACAGCAAAGGGCCTAAAAAAATTCCACATTGTATCTAATTTTGTCCTTTCAACACGTTTAAGAGCCTAAAAATAAATAAAATTAAAGTTGTAAAATTCACTTACTGGATGAGATTCAAGAAGAGAAGTTGCTTGATGTTTATCTCTTGCCTCCTCAGGAACAGATTCAAGTTCCATTCGGGCTCTAAGTATCTTCAAAAGTATGTAAATGAAAATACAGAAAATAAAACCTCTAATGCTTCTCTAAACATGAGTCTATTTTCTTCTATTTTTTCTACAGGTGGCTCATAAAAACCATATTCGTATTCATATTTACTATTCTCTATGTCATATTCCCATTCCCTTTTTGGAAGATTTCTAAGATTTTATTTTATTCGGAAAAAATGTTTATAGAAAAACCTCTCAGATTTTGGTATTTCTGGAGGGTCGGTTGACGTTATGGTTATTTGATCTGCATTTTTGAGAAGTTGGTCATATTTTTTGTCGATTTTCTAAAAAAATATTAATTAATGTTTTTTTTTGTAGAGAATAAGACCTCTCTAATTTTAACATCTTTTGACATTTCTTTCAAAAATTTCTCTTCTCTTGGATAATGCACCACTGGCGTTTTTTCTCCTTTGGAGATTCGATCGACTTTATTAACAGCCCGCAGTTGAAAAAGTGATATCTTCTCTCCCGATTTAATAAATTTTCCGAACACCATTCGATAAATTTTTCTAAACATCTACATATCTTGGTAAAACATTAAACAAAACGTTAAATTTAGTGGCCCCAATCGAGGAGATTTGGCGAAATATCAGGGGATTGAAAGAATTAAATCGATGTAGAAAATTGCTCAATATCAAGTAAAAATTCCCAGCGTTGCGCCAAATTTTCCTTGCGCCAGGCCGGCCTTGTGCAGGGTGGTCGCGCCATAGTGCCGGCGCCGATCTGCTCTACAGTAGTTCTAATAGGACATTTCAGTCCTGCGATCTCAGTCTCGACGTCATGATTGGGCCAAAGTTTGTAGAAAATTCTTGTCGCTAGTTATGAGATCTGTGAAATATTTTTTGCTTTAATTGGATTAATTTTAACCCCTCTTTTTTCGTCTAGAAATATACTATATAATTTTGAATATAAGTTAAATGAGCCGACGAAATCGTGATAGCAGATCAACAAGCTCTTCACTTTCTAGATCGAGATCTACCTCTCGATCGACATATGATAGTTCTCCACGTGATCGTGATTATAGAACCGATCGTTCTCGTTCTCGTAGTAGAAGCAGAAGTAGGGACCGTGGAAGATATTCCCGTAGAAGGTCACCAAGACGAAGGAGAGAACGCACCAGGAGTCCGGTAATCATTAAATCTGTTAAGCAACAAAAAGGATTTTTTAAGTTCTCGCGTCGGCGTTCACCTGCTGATACTGCTAAACCTTCAAGCAAAGTTATTTTGACTTCTTTACCCTCGTATGTCGACAAGGATGTGGTATATTTTTTCTTATAAGTATAATTACTCTAAGAATTTTAAGCTTAATATTCTACTAGCAAGGCAAGGTTACCATCCAATTGACATTCGTGTTGTGCGACGTAACACAGATGGTGGTTCTGTTCGCGTTTTTGGTTTTATCGAATTTTCTGATGTTTACACTGCTGAGGATTGGATTAGTTTTAACAAGGTTTGCTTCGTTCTTCATGACTTTAAGACATTTTTTAAATTTCTTTTAAAGGGATATTTAAAGCTTGACGATGGTTTTCAAGTACGTTTGGAATATTCACGTGAAGAAATTGCACGTGAAAAACATACCTACAATCCATTAGCTTCTGACTGGACGTGTTCAAAGGTTTTTTTTTACGACTTTAAAATTTACTTAATTTAAGTGCACAATAAATAACTTTAATCGAAGGACTAATTGTTTCAAGTGCGGAACTTCTAGACAGGAGTCGGATGCTATGGAGGCTAAAGGTTATGCTATGGTTGGAGTTTCTCCTTCAGACAGTAAGTTTTCTAATTTTCAGTGATACTTGTTTATCCTATAATTATTAAATTATCAAATTAAGCGTTGTTAATTCGCGAATTGCCCGTTACTGTTACTGAAGAAATCATTCGCTCATCTCTTGGGAAATATACGGATCTGACTATTCAACGCGTTCAAATATCCTCTTCAAAGCTATATGCTTTTGTTCAAATGAGGTCAAGTGATGAAGCGGGAACTGTTCTTCATATTTTCAACAAAACCGTTCCTTACATTGATAATTGTGCAGGTTTAATAACTGTTCTTTCATTAAAACTTAAGCACTTTAAGTGATTATTACGTATTCGCGCCAGTCCCTCAATCAAATACTCATACTGGAAAATGTCAATATTTTGAAGAGCCAGAGCGGAATCAGTAGCTCTAGCATCAGTGAAGGTTTTTTATATTTTATTATAATGTACGATCTCAGACCCCACAAACTCCGCTGCTCAACTTGCCCAAAATGCAATAAGAATCGCCAATATGGGACGCTCAACGCCTAATGCTACACCAGCTGTTTCCACATATGAAGTGCCCCCTCGACAGTGTGTATCAACGCCTTTTGGTTATCTGCCTGTCTATGGTATTAGAATATTTCTTTTTTATTTTTAACTTTTCCATATTTAGAAACACCGGATCCGAAATCCTTCCAATTTGAACCTTCCTCTGGATATTATTATGACACTGCGACTGGATTTTACTTTGACTCGAAAACTCAATACTATTTTAACACCAATACTAATCATGTTTGTGAATATCAATGGCTAGGATTTTTTTAAAAATTCACTTTATCCAATATCGTTAAATTATTTGCTGCCGCGTTTCAGTGGATGTTTTGGTCTCATCGCTATTCTTGTTACATTGATTGCCACGGAGGTGATGACGAGTTGAAAAGCAAATTGCAGGAGGAGGAACGTTTGACACGTCAGTCTACTGAATCTTGCTCAGTTGCTAATCTTCCTACTAGTTCTTCTAATGAATTGGAAACAAACTTGGTTTATAATTATATGAGTATTTATTTTTAATTTTAGGAACAATCACATGTTGAATCACTTGCTGTTGTTTCGTCCAAGGACGAAGTGGCCGAAGAATCCGAAAAGCCTGTCGTAAAACGCAAAAGAAAGCATAAAGACGATGATGAGAACAAAGTTCATTTAATTTTTCTCGATGATTTAAAACACTGTTTTAGCCAAAAACTCCCCAAGAAATACAAAAGGAAATGGAAAAGTGGGCTCGTCGACAGGATAAAATAAAAATGTCTTTTAAACAACCGCAAATGCCTGTTTCAACCGTTGAGAAGTCAAATGTTATGAGCAAACCAATAAATAAGAATGTTGTGGAATCACCGCTTGAGCCTATCAAGGTTGGGATTAACAGAATTGGAGATGTCTTGTTTTTGGATATTTTTTTGAGTTTGTATTTCCTGATTTAGAAGCCTTGGGACGACGACGATGATGATGGGTCTGAAGTTGTGCCTGCTGGTGCTGCTCTGCCTGGAAAATATCTTGGTGTCACGCATCGACTGTTTCGTGTCAGAAAGGCCAGGGCGCAGATGAGTGCTGGACTTGCTGTTTCCAGTGATACTCCAATCGAACAAAGCAATGGTACTTTGGTGGATTCCGTAACGTTCACCTCGTCGTGGCGGATTTGCGTCCGCCAATTGAACTTCACGGCCCTTTGGATCAATTATCTTATGCTGATGTTCTCTATTTCCAGACCAACAGCAGCCTCTCTCTGGCAGAGACCATGGTGATAGTATTGGCGCTGAATCTGATGATCATTCTAATGCATTTGATGAGTCCAAATACATTGATCAGACCAAAAAGTTTTGCCTTCTTTGTCGCCGCCAGTTTCCAGATGTTCAAACACTAGATAAACATGTTAACATGAGTAATTTACATAAGGTATGAAATTTTATCCAGAAGATATTGTTTAATTCATAAGGCTTAATTCAGTTTTTACCAATTTAGGTTTCATTATTAGTTTTTTCTATATCTTAAAACAAATTTTAGATAACCCACTTTCCTTAAAAAATACTGGCCTCTTGGACATTAATTGTGGTTTTATTTCCTCCCTATTTCTGACTTTTTTTTGTGTCACGTTTTTTATTTTCAGAATAATTTGATGGCCAAGGTTAAGGAATTACAAAAAGAAAAAGGTTGCACTCCCGAACAGCAGTATCGGGATAGAGCGAGGGAGCGGAGGAGTCATTTCGGTTACGATCCAGGTTTCATATTTGTAGTATTCTTTGTTAATAAATATTTTAAGGGCTACAAGATGAACCTGAAGATGCCTCCGCCGAAGTGACACAGGCGGTCGCTGCTTATAAGGCGGCAAAGCCACTGGACTCTACCAATGTTGGTAACAGAATGCTCAAGTCTATGGGATGGAGTGAAGGCTGTGGACTAGGACGAAATCTTCAAGGTATCGTTATTATTGTAAAAATTTTAAGATTTACTTTAGGCATCGTTCAACCAATACAAGCGGAACAGCATGTTCAAGGTGTTGGACTGGGTTCTTCCGGTTCTAAAATTGATGTTAATGCCTCGTGGAAGGATAGAAATAGGAAATCAGCCATTCAACGATTCAATGATTTACATGACACATAGATAATGAATTATCCCGCTTGTTCTATATTTCTATGTATTTGTTTTCTGTCGCCATTTAAGTTGATAAATTGTGAATAGCTTCCGCTTATTTTATTCTTCATCGTTGTTTCATGCATATTCATATTTATCTTTTATTTTTTCAATTAAACCGTCCAGAATTTAAAGACCCCAATGTCATACACTACAAATTTTCCACACAGTCGTAAACGGACGGTATATGTCGGTGGTTTTGGAGAAGAGGTTAATGAAAAAATTCTTACTTTGGCTTTTATTCCATTCGGAGATATTGTTGGAGTTAGTATTCCTCTTGATAATGAAACTGGAAAACATAGGAGTTTTGGGTAACATTTAATTTTTCATGAAAGATTCTGACAATTTTTGCTAATTTAAACTCACTTGTCATTTTATAATAAATTTTCAGTTTCGTTGAATTTGAGCTCCCCGAAGATGCAGCTGCAGCAATCGACAATTTGGACTGTTCTGAAATATACGGACGGACAATTCACGTTAATTTTGCCAGACCTCCCAAGGTTAATGAACGAAGCCAAAGGCCTATTTGGGCCGATGATGAATGGCTCAAACAATATGGCCAAGGAACGGGTAATGCAGAGGAGTCAAACGACAGTAAAACAGAGAAGGAATCTGATGAAGTTATTACTATTGATAAAGAAGGTTCAGAAACAGAACAAAGGCTGCCTCGAGTTTTTCTTGGAGTAAAAATTGGAATTAGGTAGTATATGAATAACATAAACTAAATCAATTTATTATGTTTATTTCTAAAGGTATATTGGTCGAATAGTTATTGAGTTGAGATCTGATATTGTTCCAAAAACGGCCGAAAATTTTCGAGCATTATGTACTGGTGAACGAGGATTTGGCTTTGAAGGTATTTACATTTGTTGAATCGTTTTTAATGCTTTTAACTTTTAAGGCTCCAAATTTCATAGGATAATCCCAAAGTTCATGATACAAGGAGGAGATTTTACCGCGGGTGATGGCACGGGAGGAAAATCGATTTATGGAGTGAAGTTTGAGGATGAAAATTTTAAAGTTTCTTTCCTTAATTGTTCTTAAAAAATTATTTATCATTAAGTTAAAACATGTAATGCCTGGTGTTCTTTCAATGGCCAATTGTGGCCCAAACACAAATGGATCACAATTTTTTATTTGCACGGAGAAGACTGAGTGGTTGGATGGGAAACATGTTGTTTTTGGCCATGTCGTAGAAGGAATGAATATTGTCCGGCAAATTGAGCAGCAGGGTACAGCTTCTGGAAAGCCAATGATGCAGGTTAGTAGTTATCTAAAATATGTCAATTAATATGACTTTATAGGTTGTTATTGTTGAATGTGGTGAAGTTAAATAAATTTTTTTGGAGGATCCAAGATTTTGATCTCGTTTCGTTTGTCAACTTTTCAATTATTTTTGTATATTTACTTTTATAAACTTGTTTACTATTTAATTTAGTTTTCATTCAAGTTAATTTATATACCTATTTTTATCTGTTCATTTTTTACAATGTTTTTGAAAATCTTCAGCTTTTATTTGAAAATATTTTTTTCTGAAATATAAAATGTCACGAGGCAAAACAGGCGGAAATATGGAACCAATGCCATTTGTGCGGCGTTGGGGTGCTTCAGCAAATGATGACGATGCGGAAGACCCAACACGAGTTCACCCAAATGGAAGTGGTAGCCTTTTAGTGTCTATAATATTGTTACAATTTTAATTTTAGAATCTACAAGTGATGTTTCTCCGCCTAAAAAGCATCGACATCGTGATCGTTCACGATCCCCGAAAAGAGACAAGCGACGTTCTCGTTCTCCTGATAAAAAGAGACATAAGAAACGTTCAAGGTCGCGTGAGGGACGAAGCAAGAGGCGCCGATCTCGTAGTCGTGATGATGGTAGAGATAGAGGTGTGTTTTTATACTTTTTCTTAAAACGTTTTTTTAATTGCTTATGCGTGTCATTCATTGGAAATATTACTTATTTTCATATTCTAGATGATCGGTCACGTGACGATGGTTTATCAGCTTTTCCTCCCCCTCCAGATTATCTCCAACAAGTTCAGCAACGTCAACAACAGATAGAAATGCAAATCATGCAGCAGCAGATGCAACAATCAATGAAGCAAGAGGTTTCTGATTATGGCCAAGCTTGGCAGGAGGTTTTTCTATGCAAAAAAATTATTTGTTTCTTTTCAAATTAAGGAGCAACAAAAACAGTCGGCAGGAGGTGATGCCCTTTCGGCGGCGCTTGCAGCAGCGGCAATGGTGGCTCAGAAATTGAAAAAGACTCACGGAGCTCCCGTATCTACCGAATTGATTGCTAAAATACCTCCTAAGCAGACTGGATATGCTGATACGGTTCTTTCTAAAGACCAGTGTATTTAGATTTTCATTAAATAATTCCTATTCTGTTGATTTTGTTTCTCAGTTGATGGTAAAAAAGCAGGACAAACAGAAAGTGATGAACAAAGAGAGAAACGACGTAAATCGCGTTGGAGCAACACAAAAGCTTTTGTACCGGGAATGCCGACTATTTTACCTGCTGACATCGATGATAACCAACGACAGATTTATTTGCGTATGTTTTAATATTTTAGTAAATTTTGAACTAATAACTGGATTGACGATTAAATTTTCGAATTAATTTGGTACCATTTCCGAGCTCCTTTCACCTATTTTTGATTATGTAAAAAAATTTTAATCTTTATAGTTCAAATGGATGTTGAAGAAACAACGCGTCGATTACGGCAATGTGACTTTGGTCAAAATTTGGATCCGTCAGAGAGGTCTTTAATGGATATATTTTTGGGTTTAAAGGGGGGAGATTGTATTAATTTTAATCTATATATTTAGCTAATCTTTTTTTGTTTTCTAACTAATCATTTTTAATATAATGTTTTTAGAATTAATTTTTCAATATGGCAGCAATTTCTCTAATCCTAAAATTAATATAAAATTTAGCTTTTTCAGCTTGGAGAATGTGCATGCCCAAACTAAAAATTTTTTTTAATACTTTAAACAATTAAAAAAGAAATTGATGAGAGTTTTTTCTAAAATATTTTTAGATGCCTCTCTCTTTCTCTCAATAATGGGCTGGGCTGATTCCCAAAAAAGTCCTCAGTTTTAAAATATTCATGCTTTTTAACTAAAGATTTTTTTAATTCAGGAGTCCATCGCCAGAACCTGTTTATGACATAACTGGAAAAAGATTAAATACAAGAGAAATACGTAAACGACAGGAACTTGAACTGCGGCGGCATGAGAAAATCCAAGCAATTTTGAGGTTAAATCCTAACTACAAGCCACCAACGGATTACCGGTTTGTTTTTGTTATTTTAGCACTTTCATATTTTTCTGTTCTTTCTATTTTTCTCCTTGCTTCAAGAAATTAAAATTGTTAGTAATTTTTGAAGTAGGGACAAAAGGAAAGGAAGAAGAAAATAAGTACTGTATTAAGTACTGAATAGTCCTTAAAACCATCTATTTTAAGTCCGCCAACTATAAAACTTCACGATAAAGTATGGATTCCACAGGAAGAACACCCTGAAATTAATTTTGTTGGCCTTCTAATTGGTCCACGTGGAAATACATTAAAGGCTTTGGAAGCTGAGGTTTTTTTTAACATTTATATTTACAATTAAAAAATAAACAAATTTCTTTAGACCGGCGCCAAAATAATTATCAGAGGAAAGGGTTCTATAAAAGAAGGTAAACTTGGTACAAGGCCAGGGCCTTTGCCTGGCGAGAACGAGCCTCTACATGCATATATTACTGCAACCGATAATGAAGCTATTAAACGAGGATGTGATAAAGTTTGTTTTGTGGGCTAAATATATTATTTATTAAACCCTTATAGATTAGAGAAATAGTTAATGCAGCATTGATGATTCCGGATGGACAGAATGAACTACGCAAACTACAACTTCGTGAATTGGCACTATTGAATGGAACTCTTAGACCTGAAGATGTGTTAAGTGGTGCTCGTTGTAGTAATTGTGGCAGTGATCAACATAAAACGTTTATTTTTTCTTGAACTTTTTGATCAAAAAATTTTTTAGTTGGGAATGTATGGAAGCTCAAAATATTACAGCTAGTATTGTTTGTACTGCCTGTGGTGGTGCTGGGCACATTGCTAAGGACTGCAAAAATCCCAGATCTGCGCTAGATCCAGCGATGATTGATTCGGAGGTTTAAAGAATATATTTTTGATTTTTAATTTTTGTTTAGTATTCTGCTTTGATGGCAGAATTGGGCGAAAAAGCTCCTGCGGGAGCAGCTGCTGGAATGTTTCCACCTGCAACTTCAACTGGCGTGAAGCCAGCAATGCCATTAGGCGCATTCCAAGCTCCTCCTGTACGCCCGCGTTTTCCTCTTGCGGGGCCTCCAACACCAATTGTGCGTGTCAACTTGGCGAAGCCTGGAAGTCAACCTCCTGGAAATCATCCGCCTGGATATCAGCCTTGGGCAAGCGGTAAGTTTTAAATTTATTTATATAATGTGTTATTCGGCTATAAATTGTTCCATATTCCATTGCATTATTAAGGTGGAATGTTTTTTAAAATTAGCCAAAAAAAATTGGGCATTGGGTTCAAGTATTTATAAAGTTAATGTTAATTCATAAATAATTGGTTATGCCCAACATAACCTTATTTTTAAGAATTAATTTCGAATTAAAAATAAATTTATTTAGAAGCGCAAGGTAACTTTTATGGATTTTCTGGTCTTCCTGGTCAAGATCCGGCTGCTGCAGCGGCTGCATGGGCAGCGTGGCAAGGCTATCCTACACCTGTTCCACCTCCTCCGAACACTGGTGCTGATGGTGGTGGATCTTCAACAGGGGGTGGGTTGGCAATGTTTCCACCTCCACCACCTCCTCCGCCACCAGTGCCTAAAGCGGAGGTAATTTTTAGATATATATTTTAAATTTTTTTGAAAATTTTAAGGTTAAGGAAGAATTTGGATCGATCTTTTCGGCACCGCCACCACCGAATTAATCATTTTAGGTCATAAAGTTTTTTGGGGTTGGAAATTTTTCATTAAATCTAAAAAACTGTTCATTCCTTTGTCTTAAATAATTTAATTTAAATATTTTTTAAAGTTAAAAGCATAAATGAACAGTTTTGGCCCACGAAGGTCTCTGATAATTTGGCTCGTTTTTGTTTTATTTTTATTAATATTTTCTTTGATCCTTTCCAATTGCTATATATATTTTTCAGTTAAATAATAAACTTTAAATTTTTAACATCTTTTAGATCAGTTAAAATAATTTAGCATTAAGAATGTGCTCTAGTTTAGACCCTTTCTATGATCATCCTTCCATTTCGTCTAATAAATTTTCGAAATCACGGACAATAAAATCCAAAAGTACGGCTTTGCGCCGATTCCGCTGCCATGTTTGTACTTCCACGTTTAACTTACTACATATTTACTCTCTCTCTTCTCTCCCTTACCACACTAAACTGTTACTATTTAAAGATTCTTAATTTTAAAATACTGAATATTCTGCAGGATTAAATTTTGTATATTTTAATCTTTGGATAAATTAGAAAGAATTCAATAAAATGAATATAATATTATAAGTATTTTCCTGGTAAAAAATGTTCAGCCAAAAGTTCTGGTTCTTCTACCAATAATTGGACATGATTTCCATCTCTACTTTCACTCAATTCTTGAGCAAATTGTTTTTCAAACTTTTGTTGTAACCATAGACGATAAGCCGCCTTTAAAGATTAAAAAAATTACTTTTCCATAATGCAGTCACCCCTTTATGGCAGAAAATTTTATCTTATATATGATGTTAATTTAGGTGTATCATTCTTTTCTCCCTAATTCAATCGTCACCAAATTGGTTAAAATATTCAAAAATTACTTGTGCAGAATTTCTTCTAAAACTTTCTGGTCGAGGTGTTGGAGGTCTTTCTAATGTTAAAACTAAATGATTAGGCCTTTCTATAGCGACAATTGGTAATGGGGAAGATCGGCATGGATGTAAGGAAGAATGTTTATTATTAAAAGAGGATTGCGTTGTTGTTTGTGGAATAGCAAAATCAATTGCCGCTTTATTTAAATTATATTCCTTTAAAAAAAATTTTTGAAAGAAAACTTTTTTTAATTTTTACTTTTTCATAAATATCTAAAGGATCTTCTTGTCCTCTATTTCGACAACAACAACAATGAAATATTCGATTAAAAGACCACCATGTTCTTTTAACTTGATAAAATTCTGGTGGAAATATTCTCTCATTATTTAAAATCATTTCTGAAGAATCCATTACTTCTTGATTAGTTGATTGACAATAAAAAGCTGCCCAAGCTAGAAAATTAAGAAAAAAAATAAAAGGAAAATTAATTACAGCCATAAAATACTCTGAGTTATCATATAGGTATTTCTGGAATTATGTATCTACTAAAGATGAGGTACTCTACTATTGTAATTAAAACAAATAAAGAAATCCCCACTTTCGAATATTCTGATTATTAATTTATCAGTTTTTTTTGCATTTATTTTCATTAAATAACAGGAAAATGTATATTTCCGATTATTTGTAAAAGAAAAAGTAATGTCTATATTAACAAAAGTACATTTTATTTACTAATTATTTTTTGTTATTTTAATTGGCGTCAAATCTCTTTTTTATTTTTAAAGTTAAACCTGCGATAAAAGCAAGTAACAAAACAGCAAAAATTAAAAGTAAAAATCCAACCCAAAAGGCAGGGTTATTACTTGTAGTTGAGTTTGTTGCTGAAGAAAATGTTGGGGAACGGGTAAATTCACCGTTATTCATTTAATTGGAAATCAAAAATATTTTTTGACAATTGAAAAAATGAATTTAGAAAATAAAAATGTCTTTTAAATCGGCTTTACTTTTTAAGGGTTTTTAAATTCTTTAACTGAATTTAGAAAAATATAATTTTTCTAAATTAATTTGTTACAATGAAATTTACTATAAGAAGATACATTATTTGGATTAAAAAATCGTTTAAAGAAGTTTATCTTAGATTCCTCATTATCAGATTTGGCCTAGCCATTCCCTCCCTTAGCCTTTATGGAGAAATAAATTGATTGTATAAATAAATATTTAAATAATGTAATTCAGTCTAATATTGGTCCCCAGAATAGTAGAACCCGAATTAAGCTATAAGTAATCTCAAATGTAGCAGGTATAAGCTAAGCAATCCTCCCCCTTCTCCTTTCACCCCAAAAAAATTTTTTAATTGAATTTATTTAATGTTGGATATACTTTATATTGAGAGGGGTTTTTAAAAAAAAATTAAAAAGAAAAATAATTTTTGCAATCTCTCAATAAAATATTAGGTACATATACTTTTTTTCATTAAATGTTTGAACACCCAAAAGGCAATATATCCTTCACCTTCTTTTTTAATAGTTAATCCTTTAAATATTTTATAATCCTTTACTTTTTTTAATACAAATTAATATTTTAATAATTAAAAAATAATGGAAGAATTTATTATGAGAGAGAGAGTGAGGGAATAGGTGCACAAAATAAATCTTTTTTTGTTTTAATTGTGGAAATATAATTTTAGAATGGATCATTTATTTACGTAAATATGGGTAAGGGAGGAAATATTTTTTTATATTTTTGATTTTGAAGCCATTAAAGTAACAAAAAAAACTATTTTCGTTTTAAAGTATCGACCTAAATATATTTTTAAAATATTTTGTATGGATTCTCTTTTAAAAAAATTTTATAATTATTTCACATTATGGGCAATAACTATAGGGACTACATCAACTTAAAAACAGCTTCCATTGCTGACCAAACATCAAACCAAAAATTCACTCAAAAGTGTGATCTGATTTGTGACTTAAATTAAAATTTTCCTAAGAATATAAATTTAAGTCTATAATTATTTTTCTAAAGAGTAAAATTGAAGAGATTTTGTGTGGAAATTTATATTTAAAAAAGAAAAAGAATTTTCTTTTAATTATTAAAAAAATTACAATCATTTAAGAAAAAATATTACTTTTTTTTAATTTAAAAATTATTTTTTCCTTCCAAATCATTTGTTTCAATTTTATGTTTAGGTATCAATAATGAAGATTGTTGTTGTATTTGGAATGGTAAACAAGAAGTAGCACTTTCAATTATTTGTTCTAAACACCTTCCAAATTCTTTTAAAACACTTTTTTCGAGTTCTTCTTCACAAAGATTATTTTCCTTTAAATTAAATTTAAAAAATAATTCTTAAAAATATTTACAAGTTCTTGTGCTTGTGAAACCAAACACCTTTAAAAAATAAAAATAAATTCTTTAATTAATTAATAAAAAAATTTAAATACATAGTTGTTGCTTCAATAACATCTTCTGTCATATAAAACCAAGGTTGACTAAAAAATATTTTTTAAAAAATAATTTTTTAATCTTTCAAACGTTTTTGGATCAAAATAATTGGAAGCCCTTCCACCAATTTCTTCTCCATCCACCAAAACGTCACTTCCGTCCATCTCGCTAGTTGGAGATTCTGAATGTGTTCGAGTATCTGCAGCAGCTGCCGCCGCTAATTGTGCCAATCCTCCAGCTGTTGTACTAAATTTATCTCGAAATTTGTTGTGTCTATCGTGCTCTGTATTTCTTTAAAAATAGAAAAAAATTAATTTTAAAAATTTATAAAAAAATAAACTTGCAAGCAATACATTTACAACGTTCAGTACAAGGAACTTTTGCCTAAAATTTAGTTAATAATTAATCAAAAAAAAAATAAATTAAAAAAAACCTCATAACATTCACAATAATTTTTCAAACAATTAGACTTTTTACAATGGCATCCTTTTTGATGTAATCTTTCCATATCAATTGCCTTTCCAATCGCTTTTGCAGCAACACCTTTAAAATAAATTTTTTAATTGTGATATATTTTTAAAAGCTGTAATGACATTTTTATCATAGATCAACAGGTGTAGAGTAGTTTTTATTCTTTAATCCTACTTTAACCGAAATCAGTTTTAAAAACAAAATTTTTTCTTGGTTTATACTTCGTGTTATTTTAACGTTTAAACCTGGAATAAGAGAGAAATAAACAAGTCTTTTTTTATGACTCAATCTAATATTCAAAATTTAGAAAAAACAAACCAATTTTAGGTTTAAAAGCGCTAGGATTTCTTTCTAATGAAGATTTTATTGCTCTACTTCTTTCAGATTCATGTTCCAAATTATTATGACAATCCCTACAATTACAATCCAAACAAAATTCTCCACTAGCAAAACAATCACAATAAAGTTTTAAGCACATTGATTTTGTACAATTACAAGGCTTTCTTTTGCTTGCTACTTTACGTCTAGAAAAAATAAAATTAAACTTGTCTATAAAATATACCCCCAAAATTGGATATCACTAACAACTTATTAAATTGATTGAAAAATAGGTGGGGACCAAATTTAAAATCCGTTATAGAATATTAAAAATATTTACAAAACTAAAAACAAACATTTTTGCAGGTTTTGGCGATTTTGCAGGAAAAATGCTAGCAAAATTAGCAGAAAAGGATGTTGGTTCCCTCTTAATATTTGCAATAGACGGAGGTGTATAAACTAAAGATGTTCCAATTTTTGTTTTAATATTTTGTATATTTCCAATTGGTTGAACTAAAAAGAAGATAATAAAAAATAAAAATAAATTAAAAATAAACCTCGCCCCGACGAAATTGAATTTAATGGACGGAAAGGTGCAGAAGATTTTTGCTGAAAAAAATTAAATAAATTATTTTCAAAAAATTAGAAAAAAACCTCATTTTGTCCATAATAAATATTTGAAGAAGATTCTGGGTGATCTGATGTACTTTCAATAATTACATCTTCCTCATAATACTGTGAAAAATAAAAATAATTTAAATTTAAGAAAATAATTTAAAAAATTATTTTCTTAAATCTAATACATTTTTTTACTTAAAAACCCCCCAAGAGAGAGAATAATTTAAAATCCCTCTAATTTAAATCTCTTAAAAACCCTTACTTGTCCATCCTCAATTACATTTTGTTCTTCAAGTATTTCTTCATATTCAACAACTTGTTCAGGAAAAGTAGCATCGTAATGGTCCATTTAAGAATTTAGAAATGAATAAAAAAGATTACTTTTTGATTATTACAAAATCAAGAAAAACAATTCCTTTACTTTCAATTAAAAAACATATTTAAAAATGTCCGCGCTAAATCGACAAATAGAGAGAAGATAGAGAAAGAAAATAGCATGGGAAGTTTTAAATTAACACAAAATAATTTATGGCATTATTTTGAAAGGGTAGCCCAAAAGGGCACGCGGCCATAAAGGCGCAAAGCCATAATTTGCTTAAAAATATCCGAATATTTACAAATTTGGTATTAAACGATTCATCTTGTCGAGCTAAAGAAATTGGTATCAAAATTGATAAAGGCTGGAAATTTTACAGCTAGTTATGGAGTTGCGCCATTTTGGGCGCGCGCCCTTTTGGGCGTTTTCCTTTTGAAATTTCTCGAATTTCATTTTGGTAACTTTTATTTGGGGAAATGATGAGAGAGAATTAATTATAGATAGAGAGGAAATGGGGAATAATGAATTTTAGTTTTGTTGATTCTTGTAGTAATTTTTACTTTTCTTTCTATTTTTTTCTTTTTTTTTTTAATTTTTTTTTGCTGTTTTAGATTCGTTCATTTTTAATCAGTATTGAGAAATGGCGCCTAAATTTGATCCTACTGAAATTAAAATTAGTATGTTTTTATAAATTGTTTTTCCTTTTATTAACTTAAATTTTCAGTTTATCTTCGTTGTGTTGGAGGTGAAATTGGTGCGACTTCTGCTTTAGCACCAAAAGTTGGACCGTTAGGATTGGTTTGTTTTTTTCTTCTTTTTACCAGGTTTAATAAGCTATCTGGTTTTTTTCACATTTATTTATTTTTGAATTTCTTACTTTATACATACTGCAGACATATTACATTTCTATTTTTAATTTTCTAGTCGCCAAAGAAAATTGGAGAAGACATTGCAAAGGCGACCCAAGACTGGAAAGGCTTAAAGGTTACTTGCAAATTGACTATCCAAAACCGAATTGCCAAAATCGATGTTGTGCCGTCTGCCGCTTCTCGAATTGTGAAGGAATTGAAGGAACCTCACCGAGACCGCAAAAAAGTCAAACACGGTATGGCTGGATGTTCTACTTATATTTTAAGGGTAGAGGGCTTTACCTTGCCCTCATCCCCCATTCTTTTTTAAATTTGAATGGATACCTTTTCTCGGTATTTGGTGAGGTTTGTATTTTGAAATCAAAATTTCCAGTTTTTTAAAGTATTCAATAAATACAATTTTAATTTAAAATAATTTCTAAAAATTTATTTTTCAAGTAAAACACAGTGGAAATTTGACGATCGAGCAAATTATCAACATTGCTCGACAAATGCGACCTCGTTCAATGGCGAAAAAATTAGAAGGGACTGTTAAGGAAATTCTTGGTTTTTTTTTCAATTTTTTAATTTAAATCTAACAAAATTTTTGTTAAGGCACTGCACAATCTGTTGGGTGTACTGTTGATGGGCAACATCCGCATGATATTGTTGATGCAATCCGAGGTGGAAAAATTGAAATTCCTGAAGAGTAGAAGAGAGGAGAGAAAGGAAAATAAAAGTTATTTAAGGAATTTGTGTTTTGGTTCCAATGTTGTTAACAATCTTTTGATGTTCTTTGCTGTTTTTAATATTAAATATAGTTAAAATTTAAAAAAAGGTTTTTGACTTTGAATTTAATTAGGGACTGGTAATCCATGAAAAGGATTGTTTTTTTGTTTTGAAGAAAATTGGAGAAGACTTAATTGATTAATCCAGAGAATGTTCAGCCTAGAGAGTGATCAATGGAACAGTCGAGAGTGATAAATTGATTAAGCGGACCATAGTGATCAATCAAGAATCTTCTTAGAAATCTATCACTCTCTCGATCGATTCGATTGAGGTTTGTTCTGTTTTTGGAACGACTTTCCCATTATTGGAATACATAATTTTAGTGTTTTTAGGGTTGACCCCGTTCTTTATCATCTCCTACATTCAGCATCATAAAAAAATAAAAGTCAAAACTTTATTTTGTTTTTTATCGTCAAAAACAAAGAAACTTTTATATTTTCTCAAATTCTTGATTAAATCCACTTAAGTGTATCTTAAATACTCTAACAAATAATTTTGCCTTGAGCAATTGCTTGAGGCAAAATAATTACAAAAATTGTTTTTTAATGTATTAAGAGAATGGAAAGTAACGCTGCTGGATATTTTATATGTATATTGTTATTTTTTCTTCAAAATTTATTTTCATTAAGAATTTATTTATTTTAGCCTAAAAAATTATATCTTCATAATCTTTAACAAAAAATACATAGTATACCTATTTATTTAAATTTTAATATTTTTTATATTTGGCTACAAAACTTGTTAACGAAAAAAAACCAAAAATTAATATATGTATTTACAATCTAAAAAAGAAGATAAACAAAAAATAAATATTCTTTGTAATAAATTAAAAGTCTTTATTCTCTTCGAGATTGTGTGGAGGAGTGAATATAAATTTATTTTATTTTCTTCTAAATACTAAGAAAAAAATTTTTGAATATTAATTTATTATTTTTTCAATGCCACAATTTTTTAATATTCTATAAGAATATATACATATATTTGGTGAATATGTTTGTAGATTAATTCTTTGTTTTTTACTTTTTTATATTAAAATATTAATAAAAACCTGACCAAGACAAAATCTCAAACAAAAACATATATGTATTTTTCGAGATATTTCCACCAAACCTCCTCCAATCCCGTATCTGATCCAACAAAGAATTCTTGTTTAGTTTCATTTCCTATAAATTCAATAAATTTTTTTGTTTTATGAATAATTGTATTAAACAAAATATGTAGGGGGTCCACAGTTATCCCATAATTTTTTTCTCGGACCTGAATTCTTTGAGAACCCCAAACAATATAAACCTATATTAAAACCAGAAAATTTGAAGTTGTAAAAAGAAAAATATTTTTTTTTCATGCCAAAGTTTATTTTTAATTTATCATTTAAATTCTTTAACTTGTCAAAAAATTTTTCTTCTATTTCAAGTGTTTTATTACTTTTGATTCTGTCTATAAAATAATTTTTTCTTTCAATGATGACCACTAACCCTTTGTCATTTAATCCTCTATATATTTATTTATTAGAATTCATTCATCAAAAATATGCCACTTTAGACAAGAAAAAGAAAGTTTATTTATTTAATAATTTTTCTAAATATAAAATAGGTAACCTTTTCAGAAAATATTACTTTTATATACCCAAAAGATTATTTTTTTCATTGAAAAATAATTTTCATTTCTTCCCTTTGTTTTGTGTCTCTTAATCATTTTTATTTTTTTTCGATCTGATTGACTGTTAAAAGAAGGAAAGGGAGGAGGGGATTATAAATATAAATAAATGACCACCTACATGTATTTTATTTATTTTCTGATTAAAATTGTTTATCATTTTTTCGTCCAATAATTAACGTGATATTTTGTTATTAAAAACTCGGGTTTTTTAAAATTAACTACTTCCTCCTTTTATTATTTCCACTATTTAACATCTGTCACTGAAAACATTCTTTTTTATATTTCCTCTGACCTTCCCCCTCTATATAATTTTTCTTTTTTAGACCGTCATTTCTAATTACTCTCTACTAGCCTTTAAGTCATTTTAGAAGCGAATGGACATGCTTTCTATATTTCTAGAAATGTAAGGCTTAGGCCCTCCCTTATCTAGCCAAATTATTTTTTCCTGCTGTGCACTTACATATAAATTAATAAAAAAATATGTAAATTTTGTTTTAATTTATATACAAGAACCACTAATTCCGTACACCCCTGATACATACATATATCACAAAGATAACATGACAAGATATTTGATAAATGGCTATTTTTTGATCTAACTAGTTTATAATTTCAATAAACCTTTAATGGAGGTTTGTAATCTTTAAGGGGTATTGTTTGCTCTTGTCCAATTTATGCCCTCTGGGACGAATTTCCTACTGACAGCCACTTTACTATAGTAAACTAAAACATAGTACAAAATAAAAATGGCAAACTAGAAATCAGTGGGAGGTACTTATTAATAATCTCCAATTACAGTATCATTTTTCCTTGGACTCATAAAATAGACAAGAGCTCTCTCTGTTTTTCCAATTCTAAAATTCAAAAACTTAATTTTTAAAGTTTATAAATTTTTATCAAAAATATTTTTTTACATTTTTTCAGATTTTTGACCGCTTTTTTAAGTTCTTTTTTTATTCTCTCATACTTATTTTTTTCATCGTCCATCCCCCCCCCCCAATATCGATCTCCTTTTCTATCTTTTTTCGTTGTTCAATTTTTTTCTTTTTTTAGTCCACTCATCATTCTCTTCTAGATACTATTTATTCTCCCCCCAATCCCCTCTAAGAATTTGTGCCGTCACTAAAAGATCAAACACATCAAATTTTTCTGTAGGTGTCCGGAAATTGCGGCGAAATGACAAAAAAAGCTTTTTAAAATGCTTAAAATTTTGTGTTTATTTTTCTTAAATTTTAAATAAAAATTAAAAAATTGTCGATAATTTTTTGTTTATACACTCCCCCTCCCCTCCCCCCTCCAATACTAGAAACACCTTATTTAATTTTTTTTAGAATCGAGGAGGTCTGACTGTATTTAAAAGTTATTCTTAAATCTTTTTTTAAGAAAATTTAATTTAAATGACCTTGTAATTTAATTTAGTCTTTCTCTGGAAGTAATTTTTCTCTCCATTTTTTCAGTTAATTAAAACAAAATATTTATATTCGATCCTTAGATTTATTTATTTTCTTTAAATAAATATTTGTTTTTCTTATAAAATGTCCTTGGCCGGTTAATTAATTTAATTTTTTTGCAAAAATACCCCCCCCCCCTTCTTAAATAGTAATTTGCCAGAAAATAAAGGAATAAAAATTGAAGAAAAGTAAATGAATTGAATATATGTATTTTTTTATTATTTTTATTTTTACTGGTTGCCACGGACTGTCACAAAATAAATGAACACCAAAAATACATATTTTTTCTTACCTATTCTCTAACTTTTCTTTTCTCTTTTTCACATCCTAGAATTATCAACCAGTCTGCCTGCCTGAATGCGCCAAACATCGAATAAAATAAAGGGAAAATGCAAATGATTTTGTAAAAATATTCTCCTTTATGTTAATATCCATCAATCTTCTTTTTCCTTTTTTTTGGATTAACCCAAAGGATCGAATGATAACTGAAGAATAAACTATTAAACCGAGTTCCTTCCCAATAGGTAGATCTAGTTTGAGGTTATGACTTGATAAATGTGAGCAAATAATTGCACTTATTGTGTTGTAACTGCTTTAATGAATGATTAGACTAGATCTGCCCTGCTAAAAAAATTGTGTTTATCGAGGGCTTTCGAAACACTTGGTCAATAAAGGCGATCAAAGCTGTCTGAAGCTCTTTCCGATCTGTTTCTATGTATAGTATACATATAATTCGACTAAATATACTTTAAATGATCACAGATAATTGAGGACAAGACATCCAAAGCCCTCAATTAATAAGGATTTATTAGAAACAGTTAAATTCATGAATGGTTAATAACCGAAAGATTTGATCTTTTTTTACGATCTTTTGGGTAAAAACATTTTTATTTGACTGGTTTTTATTTATTTATGTAAATTAATCGCTTAGTTTTGACCTATTTTTATAAATTTAATGATTTCTTTAAACGATCGACTTTTTTAATGGTTTGTTATTGACAACCACACACACATTTCCCTCTTCCCTTAGGGCTTTGCCGCCAACAAAAATTAAAAAATAAAAAATAAATGCCTTCCACAAAAGTTGGAGGCAAAACAAATAATAGAAATAATCAAAATTGTGGTTCGTCTTCTTCTGATGAAGCTGAACACATTGGGGGGACTTGTAGTGGTGGATGGCCTTCTGCAGTTAGTGTTTTGGTAAATTTTTTGAAAATTTTTTTTGATCAAATACCTCGGAATAGTTGAATATCATTTTTAGATACCCCTCCCCCCCTCCTCTATAGATAATTGAGGAATCTTGAAACATTTTCAGAGAATTGGGTTTGATAGTCGTTTTCCAACAATAAAAATTACACCTAATAATTTTTATAATTTAAATGGATGCTTTTAAATAAAATTTATTTTTAAGGAAACTCCTGACAGACGACGAGTAAGAAGTTCTCTTCGATCAAACAACAAAAATTCTTCCCGAACACATTCAATACCGGAAGTTTCATTTCCTTCCTCTATTTCTACTCATTTATCTTTTGCTTCAACTTCTTCAGTTATAGCTAATGACAATTCTCCACCTTGTCGATTGGTCTTTTTAGAAAATTTTTAAAAATTATTTGGCAATTAACCCTTCCTTTCCATATTTTAGTCCCTACAATTTAAATATATACATTGTAGGAAGGGAATTTCCAACTGACGGGGAAGAAAATTAGAAAACAGAGCCATCTACGGAAGTTCAGTTAGTTGGTGCTGAGCGAAACTGACAGGAGATTGCTGGTTCGATCCCTCCCCGGTGGCTAAAAATTTTGTTAAATTCTTAGAAGGAATAAATCTATGTAAATCTCTTTAATTTAAAGTCAACAAATTCTTTTTGTTCTCCACCCCTTCGAACTCCTCGACAATCATTAACAGCATCAATTCATTTATCTGGATCTCCTTTACGTTCATTCTTCATTAAAGAAAAAAGACAACAATCCCCAAGTTGTTCTTCCTCCATTTCTTCTACAACTTCTTGTAGTAACAGCAGAGATCAAGTTTTGCGGCCTTTGAATTTACAAAATTATATTGGTACATTTTTATATTTTTTGATAAAATTGGACCTCGCGTTTAGAATAGATCCCAAAAGCCATGGGCTAAAAAATTACCTTATAATAAAATGTGTTTAAATGGAGGGTATTAATTAGGCAGTTCTTCCTTCTACTCAGGGGCTAACAAAATTAAATTTTTTTAGATATATTGGATGTATATAGTACCTATAGTAAAGTTAAAATATGTTCATCATTTTTAGGTATTCGATTTAGTGGAGATAGACCAGCAGAACAAACTCAAAACCAACAAAAATCTTTAAATTTACATCAAGAAAAGGATTTAAAAAATTTAGATAAAAATAAAACAACTAAAGACGACAAACAACCATCAAGACGTGTTTCTAAAGATTCGGGGTTTTCAGAAACTCAATTAAGTGACGACCAAAATTCTCGTTTATCATTACTTTCCAAATCTTCACTTATTGAAACACCAAGTAAAGGGCTTGCTTCTGTACAGGTATTTTTAGAAGGGGAAGGAGGGAGAGAGGGCTTGTGAATGATCTCTTCTTTTTTAGCCATTATATCATTCAACTCCAATTCTTAATGAACGTTCTTCGTCTTCTCTTTTATTATTTGATACAGAAAATTCTAATTTTAATCCTTCAACATCTTCGGGTTTCCATTCGCCTTTACAAGAACAAAATTATGGACCTCTCGAAACTAGTATTGTTGATGATATTTTAAATGATTTGGATAAAATGCAGCCTGAAAAGCTACAGACACCAGAAAAGAACAGAAATCCGGTAAATAAAAAATAAATGACTGACATTTGTGGACAAAGTAAACGTCTCTGAATCTGGAACAAACAGAGTTCTTGTCTAGTAGTACTCTTGGTTATACTAAACTAGTTTAATTTTTAAAAATAATGTCTCAATGACGAGACATCAGGGAATCTCTCTTTTGCACCCTAGTGTAGTGTCCACAAATGTTGGGGCTCTCCAATTAAAAATAAATATTTTTTTAATTTCAAGACTCGTTCTTTAAAATTTGAACGTAAATTATTATCACTTAAATGGAGAAGAGAAAGTCCTAGAAAGAAGACTAATAATTCTTTATTGGAATGGCAAAGAATTGAAAGAATTAATATTTCAAGTTTATTTATTGAAGGAATAAATAATGAATTGAATGTTGGGAATTTGAAGAAGGAAATATCAGCTTTGGTAATTAAAATTAAGGAATTCTTTTGGTATAGTACAGACAAAATTGACTATAAGCACTCCTGAGGCTGAAAATATAAGAGTACTTTAAATTGTTAGCCATCCAATGGCTAAACAAATTAGAAAGATTAAGAAAAATAATAATTCTTTATTGGTACCCCCAATCTAGTTTTTGGGGTGGTCCTGTAGGCGAGGTTTGATTGTATAAAAAATTAAACAAACTTAATTTTAATATTAACTCAACAAATTTTCTTTAAATTTTTTTTTAGTTCTCTCAAAATGATTGTCAACTAATGTTTGGAAAATCTACAGACCAATTAGAAATAACTGAAAAAGCAAAGCATTTATTAAAAATAATTCCTCCAACAAAAAAGTTGAGGAAAAAATTAACAACAAAATCTGCTGGATTAATTCCTCAATTAAAAGAAGAAAAAAGAATTAAACTTTAAATTAAATATTTATGTAGAAAAGGGCCTAGTTATACATATATAATAGTGCTGAAATTTTGTTTTTTTTCCTAGGCTCAGAGCTAAGGAAAAATTAAATATTTTATAGAAAATTAATTTATTTAGAAAGTTCTTTGAAGTTGGAAATGAAAATTAGAAAAAATAAGATTAAATTAATATTTAAAAGAATATATTCTTTAAGTTTAATTTAGAAATTTAAATTCAAAATGTAAACTTTTAGTTTAGTTATGTTTTTTTAAATAAACTAAGAACTTTCTAAATAGACTTTTATATTTTTCTTCAATTTTAAATCCAAATTTAAAAATTCATATAGTCAGAAGATATAAATTTTATAATTTATTTTTAAATGTTTTCTAAATTATTAGTAGAAAATTTTTTATTCTCGATTGATTGCTTAATAGGATCTTAAATTTGGGGAAATATTTTGTTATATTCTAAGTTGCCACGTTATTTTTGGTATTTTCAAAGGGAATGAACAGAGTGTTGCGACTTTTTTTTAAAAAAATTCCTATATAAAATAAACATTGGAAATAACAAAAGTTTTATCATTTTTATTTTCAAAATTATTCTCAACATTTTATTGCCAACCAAAAACAATTTATTTTCTTTATATGGGTAATTTTTTGTCAACCGACACTCGTGGCCCGATATTTGAGGATTGTTGATGGTAAATTATTGTCTGTAATTTCTTTACTGTTATGCCTATAAAAATCTGTATTGAAGAATAGAGGGCTTATTTTAAATTAGGCCTAATCACTTAATGCATAACAGAAAAGAAACACACAGTATTCTAACGGACCAACATTAAATTGGATAACAAATGTCGATCCCAACGTCATAATTTTAGATTTCAAATATCAGGCTACGAATGCCAGTCCCAAATATTTTAACAAAATTAAACCGGTCAATAAATGATATTTTTTACTTGAAAGACATTTTTGTGTAGATTTAAAAATCCTAAAGAAACTCGATATGTTAAATGAAAAAATTATTTTTTTATACCCAAAAATGTCTTTTTAACAAAAATAAAATTTCCTCGTCGAGGTAGAAAGAGGAATAATAGTTTAATTTTAAATATAAATTAGGTAGGTGTATTCTAGTACTTTTTTGTATACATCATCCTCCCCTATTTCTATTTAGTCTCAAAATTAATCTTTTCTCTATTAATCAAAATTCCTTCTGTAAATGTAAAAAAAGGAAAAATTTTGAGATTCGAATAGAGGAGGAGTAATATATTCAAAAAGTACCTCTATATCTTTGCTATCCATTTATTATTTGCCAGTCATTTGTCAGATAAAGTAATATAATACCAATTGTCGACACTTTCCGGAATTGGCTTTTCCTCTCCCTTCTTCGGTTGCTTATCAAAAAGACTCGTCCAATTTTGCTGATTAGCGGGAAATGCAGCTCCGGGAACAAGACATTCGCTTAAAAATAATTGTTAAAAGAAATTTTTTACACCAAATACAATCGGCCCTCATATAGGATAGCCATTCAGATTGAAATTGTATATCTTATAGTTAGGAGAATCTTAAGGGTTATCGAGTGGACGACTAACCTCATAAATTAGCCAACCAAATTTTAAAAACGAATCTTAAACTTATGTTAGGTATATCTGATACGAGTTTCGACTGTACTATTAAATAATTTAAAAAATAAACTAACGTGTTTAACCCTCCCGTTTCATTTCTCGCAATTAAACTTTTCCAAAACTCATTTGTTTCCTCAATAATTTTGTGTGCAAATTCTTTACCTTTAAATTCGCCATTAAAAGCAAATTTATTTTCAGGCTTTCCAGTTGGTATTTTATAAACACGAAACCATTCCTGTGTTGCAGATAAAAGTCCAGGCATGTACAATTCAACATCATTAATACTATTTAATTTAGACGCCAAGTCATCTTTGATATTAATTCCAACCAACTTTAGAAAAAATTAAAAGTTAACATTTTGAGCCTCATTTTAATTTCTTCTCTATTTTCCCTTCTTTTACCTTTGGCAACTAGATCAATCAAAAAGATATTAATTTTATTTTTTTACACCACGGAAGCGTTACTTCTTTATTTTATACTAATTGGACAACAATAATTTTATGGAAAAAATGAAGAAAACTCCCTTTCTTAGTTAGCTGGTTAAATAACTACTTAAAATTAATTCTTGATTGTTTCCAAGTAAACAATGGAAAATAGAAAAGAATCAAAATGGGGCAACAAAGTCAAAAAGATCTCCAAAATACCTTCCAATCAGTTTCGCCTTCATCCAAAAGTGCCAAAGTTCCAAGAATCTTCACCTTTAAATTAAAAACTAAAATATTTTCAAATATTTAATTAAAAAACCTGAACAATAGCCCCTCTTTCTTGAACTTTCGAACCAATTTCAATAATATCAATCGGGTCATTATCACCTTTAGCCCCAGTATGTGCATCCACGTGATTTGGATCTTCCCATGTTTGAGGCAAGGCTCCATAATTCCAAATATATCCGTGATGAGGAAATATATTATTCACAAAACGTGGTAAACCTGAAGAGTTTTTCAAAAATTAATTGAGGTTTGGGTTGGAGGAGGGGGGAGGTTCCCCTGGGTTTGCCCGGGCAGAAAAACAAATACCCAATAAAAACTCAATGATCTGACTATTAGTTTAAAGACAAACCCGAGTTTTGACACAGTCCCAATCTTTAACAAACCTTTTTTCTCATCTTGACGAATTGGTGACATTGGCTCTTTTGTTGCCATCTTTTATTTTGATAAATTAAAAATAATAAGAAAATACTTTTAAAAAACCTCCATTTTCGCGTTAGTCCAACGAGGTATTTCAACAACCATATTAAATATTTTCGCTACAGGATCAGCATACAAAGGAATATCGTGCCAAGGCGAAACAAGATTTCCGGTTGGTCCTTCTAAAATATAAAATTTAATTATACAGCCCGAACATTCCCATCTAATTAAAAAAAAGTATCATAAATTAAGATTATTAAATATTTAAGGGTATCTTATGGTGAATTATTAAAAATTAATTTAAAAATACTTCTTACTAATAAAAATTCGATAATCCAAAGAATTACGAGAACCACATTCCGCAATTGTATATTGACTCATATTTGCAATATTTAATTTATTTGAAACAGAAGAAGCGTCAATTAATTTTGTCAATGCCCTAAACATCCAAAAAATAAAAAAAATGTAAAAATATTTTTAGAAAAAAATAAAAGGAAAAATAGGGAAAATTAGGGAGAATCTAAGCAAAAAAATTAACTATAAGAAGATGAAAATATTAATTTATATTAAAAAGCGTTGCTATGGAAAATTACTAAAAATTATTTTAACTTTTATCAAGTTAATAGTTTTAGTAAAGTTAAAAATGAAAAAAAAATTGTTAAAATATTTAAGTTAGTTCATTTTTAAAAGGTTGTAAAAATATTTTAAAATTGGGAAAGAAAAATCAATGGGGGAAGAAAATGTTCAATGGGGAACAAAAAAATGTTACAGCAAACAAAAGATGACTAAGAAGTCGATTTAAATCAGTTTTTGATTTTCGTTCGACTAGAATAATTTTCATGTTATGTGAAAGACCTCTCGAAATGTCTTATCTTTCTCAAAATCGTACCGTTCTAGTATGAAATTTCTACAGTAATAAAAAATAAAAACAAAACGCCAACAAAAATACATCCAAACATTTAAATTAACACAGTATTCCCTCTAAGTGAATGTCCGGGCACAGGGCATTCTATTAGATGAAACACGGTATTTGTAAGGGTAATGAGGTTAACAATAGGTTGGACAAAGCAATAATTACAAACCAGATTAAAATGAATCCAATTGGTGCAGAAAATAATAAACCAATAAACAGTAACAAACGACCAGACATTTGTAGAATTTAATTAAAAATACTATTTCTATTTTCTAAAATAAAGACCTCAATTATATATACTCCTTTGGGATTGTTCAACAGAGGGTCACTTTTGAGGTCTTTATTTTAGAAAATATAAAATTTTTAAATTAAGGTATATTTAATTAATAAAGGGTTTAAGAGGATCGAGGTCCAAATATATTTTAATTTATACCCCAAAACTTCACCTTCTCCCTCTTTCACTAAAGGTAAAGTTAAATATAAAGAGAAAAAAATTTATTAGTTGATTGTACTTACTATTGATCTTTTGGGATTAAAAATCAAAAAATATTTTATTATTTCTAAGTAAAAATTAAAAGTCATAAAGCTGCTCTTTTTAACAAACATCACCACACTAATATTGACAGACATTTTATACTTTAAAATAAAATTTTTTATTTCAACTTTAAAAATTTTATTTATTCACAATACTTTAAAAAATAATATAAAAGAATTGAAATAAAAATAAGAAAAAAGAGATTAAATTTTAATTATGAGAAGAATACAAACTATAAAGTTTGGCCTCACTATAAAGTAGGGATGGGACGGGTTGAGAAAGAAGTCGGGTAGGGTCTTCAAAATTTTCTTCAGATCGGGTTTTGGAAAGTTTTTCGGATCAGGTTTCGAGTAACGGGTCGAGAAAAAGTCGAAGTTTCTGGTACCATGACTAAAGGCTAGATATCCAACCCTGCTTATAAAGATATATCCAGAATTCTTTAAATCTAGTTGGCCATAGAAAGTATTTAAAATAAAAATCCTCTAAATAAAGACCCTCTATTTAAGATACATCCTCTTATAAGTTGCAATTTTTATCACCAAAGGGTATTTTATAGTGAGTCAAACTGTTTTTTAAACAAAAAATAATATTTTCAAATATTGAATTTTGGGAAAGCTCTAAGGAAAAAATTATTTTGAGAGAATAATAATAATTTGTTAATAACTAAAGTTCCATCAATCTGTTTATAAAAGCCATTAAACAAGTAAATAAAATAATTAAAACTGTGACAATTTGATTGCCAAAAAGTAAAGAATCAGCGCCACATCTTTAAATAAAAAATTAAAATTAATTTTAAAATCGAAACATTCGGGAATTTTTTTTGAGTTTTACCAGTTTAACTTTTTGAATTTCTACCATAAATCGAAATTAATGCACTATTTTTCCTAACAAGGTCGATACTACACTGAAGCTTTGCTGAAAGGTTTGCTTCCGGTTTTTTGGTTTCAGTTTTCTTGAAAAGCTCCTGTCCGATTTTATAGTCCCCCTTAACGATTGCTTTTTTTTTTAAATTTTTACTTCCGGATGCAAATTTATACACTTTCGACGTAGTATAATTCATATAATTTTCTTTGCGTGCCAGTTAAAGAATAATTTTAAAGTTAGGCTAAATTGGCTAACTCTAGTTTAGATAAAAGCGGAAAAATATTCCAATTTTTTATCCTTTCAGTAAAAATAATTAGAAGCAACCGATAGTTTCTATTAAATATTATTTCTTAAAATTTACGTTTGACCAGGAGTACATTTACGGTCACAAATTTCTCCAGTCCATCCTTCTGCACATTGACACCTTTTTTTATTAAATATTAAATTATTATTTCCTTAATTTTTACTTTTCATTAATAAATTCCCCATTTTGACAGGATATTATTGTTTCACAATTTTCACCAGAATAATTATCTGCACATTTACAATGATCTATTGAATTTCTCCATCGTCTTTCATGTTCTAATAAAAATTTATTTAATTTATTTTCCCCTTCAAATCTTCCTCTTTAAAACCTTTATCAGCCATTCTCCAACAAGCAAGTCTTTCACAAAACCTTCCATCCCAAGGTGCTTTACAAATACATTCAATATGTTTAGAACCTAATGCTAATTGTCCATCATGTTGACAAATATTTGGTGTACAAACATTTAAGAAATACGAATAATTAACTGGACAACCGATAAATTCATTACATATTAACCCCTTCCAATTTGTTTTACATTCACATTTGCCAGTTTCTTCATTAAAATGTCCGTGAACTTTAATTTAATTGTTTAGATTTTTTTCGATATTTTTTCATAAAAATATTTTAGAAACTAGAAAATATTTCGAGAGGTTATAAAAGAATTAAAAAAATAACGAGAAGGTATACACTAAACGAGGAAGGAATAAATAAAAGTTAAATAAATAATGTCAAAATTAATTAAAAATTCTAGAAATTGTCATAGAATATTTGTTTATTTTGCAACAAATATTTAAAAAACAAAAACAACAAACTTTCCCAAAAAACAAGTAACTAAGGTTGCACCTCGAATGCTCAGAGGCGGTTGCGTCGGGGTACGGGGTTTTTGAATTGTTTCAGGACGGGGTGCTGGGTCAGGGAGCAAAATTTGGTCTAGGACACTACTATGGAGTAACCCAAAAATTTTCAATATTTTGTCTTCCCAAAATTTAAATACTTCCATAAAATATTTATTTAGTACCTCTCAAGTGTTTACATTTATAACGTTCATAATGCCCATTTTCATCACTAGAAGTACTTTGTTCTTCATCTAACCAAACTTTACATTTTTCTAGTCCAATATTTTCAACAAACCCATATTCTTTTGCCGGTTCAGAATTTAATTCATTATCTTTAGAATGTTCACAATTATTTGGTATTTGATTTAAGGGAATTAAACGCTGATAATTTTCATCAATTTCTTTATTTCTGACAGCCACAGAATATTTAAATAAAATAATAAAGAAAATTAAATAATTATTTTTTGCTATAAACATTATGCCAAAAAAATAATTTTTTTAGAAATTTTTAATAATAAAATTGCAACATTTTTTTCTATAAAAATAAAAAAATATTTTTTTAAAGAATTATATAAAAAAAGGGAAATAAAATGGCTGGAAATGTGCCAATAACAACAATAAAAGGAAAAAAGTAGTAGCAGTTAGGGGGGGCTTTTACTTTTTCTCTCTCAAATAAATAAATATATTTTTCTTCCTTATTCCTTTTTAAGCTGGTGAATGACGAGCAAAAGAAGCTTTGAATAAAGGAATAAAAAGAGAGAGAGAGAAAATATTTTTTAATAAAAAGAAATATTAAAAATTTAATTATAATTAAAAAATTTTTTATTAAAAAATAAATAATGACAGTCATATAAAATCGAATAATGCTAGTTTCAAAAATATTGGATAAATGTGGATAAAATTAAGACTGATTAAATCAAAGTTGCTCTATTGAATTCGGACCAAGTTTTTTTTCATTTTTAAGGAAAAACGTTTTATAAATCAAAAAATGTTTAATTTGCCAGTTGATATTGGTGAAATATAAAATAAAAGAAAAAATTTTTAGTTAATTTTGTGGGAATAATTTGAATAAATTGGGAAAAACATTTAAAATAAATGAAAATAACATTTTAAAAATAATTATTTTAAAACTTAATATCCATCCAATCTCGCTAATTTTTATTTCACTTAACTCGAGACGCATGAATGATTAAATTATTCGTATTGTTTTATCAGGTATTGTTAGGTATTTGATTTATCACACTATAATAAATAAATATCTTGTGGGGAACATGACAGAAAAATATAAGTAAAATTAAGACCGTTTACTTTGTCTTAAATAGGTTTTAGAATAATACAACATTGGCTGAATATTTTTAAAATACTAGAGCATTCTGAGTCAGAATGTCTAACAGAATTTCTGACAATAAGAATATATAAACAAAATTTTAGAAAGATTTTTAAATTTAAAAAAAAAAGATTTTTAAATTTTTAAATTTAAAGATTTTTAAATTTATTTTTAAATTTATAACAATTTTCTCGTCAACATTTTTTGCTTTATTCCATGCATCGATTGTGCCAAATAAAAAAATAAGGGAAAGGGGGAATGCCCGTTCTTTATTATGCTTTATTTTTATTTTATATTTTCTCGAAAATTGTGTGTTTTTTTTTCAAACTAAACATTTATGGAATAGAAGAAGAAAACGGAAGGAAAATTAAAGAAAAGAGAAACGGCACAAAAAAAGGGATGTTTTTCACAAGAAATCGGCAAATTGAAGGAAGAAAAGCTAAAAATAAATGAAAGGGGTTTGGTCAAAATATTTTTATAAAAATTGAAAAAAAAGAGAAGAAAGGGGCGGATTTGGTGGTTTTTAAATAAAAAATATTTTAAAAGAATAGTCAAAATTGTAAAGAATTTTATGTAAAACTTTTAATTTGGAAGGGTGTTTTTTGCAGTTTAAAATGAGAGAAGAGTAGTGTTAAAGGTGTAAAGAAGACCCCCCTCTCACCTTAATTAATTCCTTAATAAAAATTTGAAAATTTTGTCTCAAAAATAACAAAATCTCCTCCCTAGGGAAGTTTTTCCTTATTAAAATATATTTTTTAATAAAAGGGTATAATTTATTGTAGAAATATCCTTATATCAATCTTCTTCATAAAAAAAGTGGTGAATGAGAAAAATCATAAAATAAAGGGAAAAAAACTAATTAGAGAATAGTTAAAGAAAGAATTGCGTGAATTGTTAAATAATTTGTTAACTTTACTTTAAAGAGAAAAAAGAGGGGATTTAGGCCGGATTAGAAGTGAATAAGACCGTTAAAAATAAGAAAACAACACATGGAGAATGAAAGAAAATAAGGTGATGGGAAAATAACGGAAATGGAGTTGAAGAGGAAAATAAATTTAAATTTTCAGACAAAATTGAAACACTAAAAATGCTTTTCTGAACAATTAAAAAGACACAAAAAAACTGAAAAAATCCAACCAAATTAATTTTAAATAGAAAAAACGGAATATTACCAGCTTAACTTAAAATTACTAAAAAATTTTATTAAGAAAATGAAGAGACTAATAATTTTTTCCGATTTTTCTTTTCTTATTAAACTTAATAGAAAAATATTGAGAACAAAAAAGGGGGAAATAATGTTTGTAAATAACTAATTTGTAATTTATTTTCAGATTAAAAATTTTTTACAAAAATGAGGCAGGTGTGTGTGTAGAATTAGGCATTACATGATGAGGCTGGCCATTTTTAGTTGGGCCTTTGCGCGTAGTAAAAAGGGGAGGAATGGATGAAATTTTGGCCGACGGCAGATGGAAAATATATAAAAATAAAATGAGTAATTGTATAGTTGGAAAAAAGAGTTTTCTCTATCAATTTGGATGGATTCAGTTTCCACTCGGGATCTTTCTTTTAACTGATGGAAATTGACATTAATGTAGTAAAAAGGGAGAGAGACAGTTTCGGAGAGACCCTCCCCCCCTCCCCCAACCATTTCTATTTTTCTTATATAAAAAATCCAGGTATAATAATTGCCCATCCCTTTTATCGTTTCTATAGAAACGGAAATGGACTACACAATTAACAAAAAAAAACTAACATTGTTTGCAAGCTAAATATTGGAGGTCAGAGGGCGTAAAACCTCTTAATTTAAGGATTAAGTGATGAAAATAGATAATGAGTGTTCGAGCGTAAATATCCGTAAATATTTGAATAAATAGTAAAAAACCTAATTTAAGAGGTAACCAAAAATGAATATTGAGGTAATTAATGTGTTAAAATACAAAAAAATTAAAAGCTCCGAGTTATTCAAGGAAATGAAAAATTAAAACGAAAAAATGGGATGCCGGCCTTATTGACGGCCTAAAGTTTTCTCTCCAAAATTAACAAAAAAATCTCTAAAAAAAAGTCATTTGGTTAAAAACCGATAAAAGTTGGGGAGAAAAATACACATAAATGCAATAATCTGTGACTAAATTTGGCCACAAGGGAATCTAAAAAAATAAAAGAATTGTGCTAAAACTTTATGGGAAAATTATTTCGATGAGAGAAAAATGAAAAGATTTTTTCTAAAAAATTTTTTGAAGAAATTTATTTAGAGACTTTAAAACACTAAACGTTCTTTTTTTTAAATAACTGAGCTTTTAGCACTCTCTTTATTTTCATAAAAATATTTTTGTTCAGACATAGAGGCAACATTTCGAGAGTAAATAAATATATTTGCGCTAAACAAACCATCCAAAGTAAAGGACTTTTAGCTAAAAACTAATCATTCCTCTTCTTCCCTCTTGCTCGTTTATTTTCTCTCACGGCCAAAAAGCTTGGTTCGGCTAACATAAACACACAAAGATGAGGCTTCATTTAAATAGAGGTCAGCGACCATCGATGCGCAAACAGCCGATTTGTGTGTTTATATTTGTGTATGCCAGCTATTATTATAGTCTCGACACACCTGCAACCAAACCCTCAATAATAGTAAATATTTTTTTAGAATTTGCAATTAGTAGCTCTATTTATGTAAAATTAAATCAAATTCCAATTTTATAAATAAAAATAGCACTTTTTCCCGTTATGCCCCCAAACAATTCATGAGATAATGTGACAAAAACACCTTTCCCCTTTATTGAAAACGGGTTTCTGAAACTAAAGCTTGGCATATTTCTATTAGTAAATTAGCAGGGAGTAACGGAAAGTACCATAAAAATGTCAAAATATTTTGAAAGAAATTTAAATTTTCAATTGAAAGATCAACGAATATTCGAAAATAATTTAAAAAATAAATATTCTAAGAAAAACATCTTTTTGTTAAAAATCTGGATTGAGATCAAAACGAATTACCAATCCCCAATCGCCAACAGCCATCATTAACTTAATTTAAATTTAAAAATATTATAAATTTAAAAACACAACTTTTCCATCGGGGCTGAAAGCTATTTGACGAATACATCCTTTCAATTCCTTATTGCTTGGAACAAGAAGATAATCACTAAAAATGACTAATAACTATATTTAATTGTAGGTACATATAAGGATGTACTCTTGGGGTTAAAATCGGACTATTTTATATCGAAGATAAATGAGAAAATATTTTTTACCTTTCTGCTAAAGGCAATCTATTTGCATTTAATCTCCATAATCTAATTTCACCTTGTTGACTTCCACAAGCGAGAAACTTTAAAATTTTTATTTTGAAAAAAATCAAAAAAGAATTAACCTTTCGATGTGGATCAATAGCCATTTTAATAAACCACATTTCTGTATTTGGCATTTTCTACAAAAATTTAAATTAATTTACAAAAAAATTAAAATAAAACCATTATAACAGTGTGTGAAGCAAAAGTTTCCGGGCATTTCAGTGAACCTTTACCACAAATCCCTTCTTCAAATGTGCCAAATTTCCATAATGTAATACAATCTTCACTTGACTAAATGGCATATGTAAAGAAATTGGAGTAAATATTTTTTAATTATTTGGAATCTCTCACTCATATATGTTCGCCTTATTTTTGACCTACAATTATCTATTTTTCAATGCATTTTTCTTAACTTGTACACGTTGTGAAACATGCAGAAACACGTCTGCTGTATTATTTTAGAAATTTTGTTATTCTATTAGAGTATGACATTTAAGTTTTACTCTGTTTTTATAAATACTTAATTGAATGCCAAAGGGAAAAAACAAAAGAAAATTCCGAAAATTTAGATAAGGATAGCATTCTAATCTTTACAAGTGCCACAATACTTCCAAAAATAAATTTTAAAAAAACCTTTGAAAATATAAAATCCCCCATAATTCGAACACAATCAACATAATTTGTATGTAAATCTCTTGAATTACAAATAGGAAAATGCAATTCTGTTGGAAATTGTGAGGCAGGTTTGCTTTTTGTTATCGATGTTTGAATGGCTTCACCCACTTCAGTGCCAGGGCCAATATGCCAAAGTTTCACCGCGTGATCCATACTAGCAGTAACCAAAAAATTTGAAGTAACATCAAAATCCTTTCAAAATTGTTTATTTAATTAACGATGGGTATTCACTTAATGTGGTAAAAATTTATTTTAGAAAATCTTCTCTTATCGTGTCGTAGGAATGTGGGGGGGGGGGGGGGGGGGAGCATACAAAATTCCAGACTTCATCGAAAAAAATAAAATTACCAAAGATATGACTTGATCACGATGGCCTTGGATTCCTCCAAGAATAGCCAAACATTGTCTATTCATAATATTCCAAATACGTGCAGTAAAGTCTTTACTTGCTGAAGCAACAATCATTGGATGTGTTGGAGATGTACGCAATTCATTAATTGAATCCCCATGTCCTAGTAAAGACTAAAAAACAAAAGAAATAAAATTTTTTAAATAAAAATACACAAAACATTCTTCCATTGTGTGGACTAAGAACTCGAATAATCCCTCTATGGCCACCAACTACAAGTACATGAAGAGAAGTATCCAAATTATAAGCCCATGTTATGGCATAAAAACATTCATTTTTCTTAATAAAAAATTTTAAAAAATTTTTAAAATTCTCTAACCGCATCTTGGTCATCAAACTGTCTCAATAATCTAATTCCTTGCTGACTTGAAGAGCAACTATAAACAGAAACCTTAATTTAAAAAATTTAAAAAAAAGAAGTAAAAGAATTTTTTAACTTTATTTTTTCCTGCAGTTGCAAAATAATTAATAGAATTTGTGCTTGTTCCTTCTTGAGGTGTAAATGTGTTGAAAGCAATTGAATATACAGTTGTTTTATGACTTTCCTTAATTAAAAAATAATTTTAGAAAAATTAAATTAAATACCACAAACGACGAAGAATAAGAATAAGGGGCTTTTGAGGTTGTCGGCATAAAAATTGAAACGAATTTAAGACAATCTAAAGAGTTTTTTACAAATTATTTACAAAAAATAGAACAAACTTCTCTTAACTTCGCGCAATTTGGGAAATATTCGGAAGACTTACCATTACAAATTTACCATTTTATAACTTTAATGGGTATTGACCATTTTGAGATTAATTAAGTGACATTGAAATTTTTTTCAAAAAACTTGAAAATTTTTTTGAAAATTTTTTCGAACAATACCTTAAAATATTTTTACTTCTACATATTTATTTATTTATAGTCAATTACTAAAATGGAATCACATAAACTTCATACAATGCAATTGCACGTCGAGAAAGGTTTTTTTATTCCACAAAAAGTATTTAAAAAATTAAATAATTTTTTGAAGGTCTACAATCTTCAAATCTTGCAGATGTAATGACAACTATAACAGAATGTGCTCGATATATTAGAGAATATCCTTTTCCTCATTTTGTTCATGCTACTCTTTTTAGATTGGCCCAGGTAAATAAAATTTATATTAAAATTTTTTAAACTTTTCTAGACATTTAATGGGGAAATTTTTGCAAGAAAATTTGAACATTCAATGAATACAATTCGTTTAAGAATTGTTGTAGCAATAAAAGAATGTAATAAATGTCTTTCTTTGGCTTTTTCAACAGAAGAAATAATTCGTTTTATTTTAAAAGTTTCTCATTCAAATGATTACAAAGCTAGATCACTTACACTTCTTCTTTTAGGCTCGTTAGCTCCTTTAACTTGTGAAGATAAAAAGGTTATTTTAATTTATTTATTTACTTAATTAAGTAATTTATCTAAGGAGCTGTTTTTTCAACTCTAGGATTGGGAATTATTAGGGGAAATTTAAGGGAGGGTTATTCTTTAAAATTATTTTTGGAATAGAAATTAGTAAATATATACTTTTATTTTTTAGGTTCATAATTTAATAATTGAATCTTTGGATTGCGTAGAAATGACAGAATTATCCGCAGCTATTCAAGCTGCAAATGAATTGGCGAAATTTTCAAAGTATATATTTATTTTTTCAATTAGGTATAAACTTTTTTTATTTTTAAGATCTTTTTCTTCTCTGATAATCCGTAAAATTGCTGAAATGTTTGGCAAAAATTTTCTTGAAATTTCATTGAAAAATGAACTTTTTGGAATTATTTCTAATTTACGAGGCTTAAGTGAATCTAAAAGCAGTATCGAACTTGGTCGGCGACTTTTGGAAGGACTACCAACAAATGAGATGCATTCAGTTATTTATTGGTATTTTTAAATCTTTTTTAATTTTTATTTATTTTTTTTAGTTCTCTCTCTAAATTATCATCTCGCTGTGAAACAATTTTACCCGAACAGGTTCTAAAAATAATTTGAAATTAAAAAAGCATTTTTTTAAAAAAGATTTTGCTTCTTCTCTCAGAATTGGAAAAAGTTATTAATCAAAGAAATAAACTATTAGTTCATTGTATTCTTCAAAATCTTTCGAGTATCGCTGAATTCAGAAATTTTTGGACAATTGAAAATATTAAAGTATGTTTTTATTCATCAATTTATTTTCATTTTTTGAAGGCCATTCGCGATTTTTATCATCAAATAAATTTGTTGTCTTCAAAAGGTATTCTTTGCACTTGGCTTCATTGTATGGATGTTCTTTCATCAACAGAATTCCACAGCAAAATATTATTAGGTTTGGAATATTGTACTTTTTTCTGTTAAAAAATATTCATTTTTTAAAGAAAAATATCCTTGGTCTGTCCTTCTTAATTCTGGAAATATTGTTGTCAGAATATTTGCAATAAAATTGTCTCTCAACCTCTTATTAAATGGAGAAATGGACGCCCAATTTCAACAAACGCTTTTAAATTCAATTTTAGGTAATTTTTTCAGATAAATTTCTGGATTAATTTTCTTTGAAATTTGAGAGATAAAAGTTTAAAAATTTTAATATAATTATGAAAAATTTATTATTTTAAGTTACACTTTGTCAATTTATTGGCAATCCAATATCTCCATCTTCAATTGTTAATCGTCAAAAACATGAGGTATATTTTTATTAAAAAATTTTTATTTTGTTAATAGTTTCTTTTCCTTGTATCAAAATTTGTTTGTTCACCCAAATGTACTCCTTGTTTTGCTTCTTCTCTAGTCCAAAATATTCTAAGAGCTGAATTAACCTCTTCATATGATAAATTCTTTCAACTTTTGGCTGTAATTAATGAAAATTATTGGAGAGAGTGCCGAGAAATTGGTAAAGAGTTATTAATTTTATCTAATACACTTCCGGGGCCAAATTAACTTGTCAATAGATGTCGACTCCTTTTTATTGTCCAAAAGTTTTTATATATGGGTCTAATACATAAATGGGAGTCTTACGACACCCATTTTGAAAAAGTTGTGGAACTTTTTCAAAATTCATGCATTCTTGCTAATTCCTAGTTTGTAAAACTAGGGAAACTTTTCTAACAATATTGAAAAAATATCAGAAAGCATTCTTTCTTGAAAATTATAAAATTAATTTTTAGTTAATTCTTCATTATTTTCTGCCATTTTCAATTCAAAAAATTTCAATATTGTTCCTCCAATTGTATTTACTATATTACTTTCAACAATGCCATTTTCTCTTTTAAATCAGTCAAATGATCAAAAGTTGACCAATTTTGCTGGGCAAATAATTTTTAATAATTTTAATTATTGGACTATTTATAAAATTGCACGTTCTGCTTTAAGATTTGGGCATTGGAGATATTTAGCATTGCCTTTATTAGAAAAAATTCAAACAGGTGTAAGTTTTTCTTCTATTTAATACAAGACTTACACAGGGAATTTTTTTGAGGTCATGTGGTGGATCAATCTGAAATCTATTAAAAATTTTCTGTAGCAAAGGGGATCAAGCTAATGTCCTTCAAAGCCAAAATTTTATATATTTATTCCCTTCTCTTTATCACTTTCTTCTCCCGTTGATACAGTTTTATTCTCAAAATTAATAATTTTAGTGTGAAAGCATTGAGACAGAATCATGGATTTCTTCTCTCATTTATATTTGTAAAGCACAGCCATTAGCTTTTAATATGGATGAACTTGCCAATTCAGAATCAAATCTTCAATTTGCTTCACTTAATCTTAAGGTCTAAATTCTGATATTCTAATTTTTATTTATATTTTAGTTTCTTGGATCTACTGAAAAGAGTCAAACATTTGGTTTTGCTGTAGATTATGTTAATTGTTTAGAATCAACATTTAGAGGAATTCATTCAATTTTAACTACATTTAATGTTTTACGTTTATTAAATTCTGAAAAACGTCAAATAGTCATACAATCGGTTTTTATAAGAAAATTTTTTAATTTATTTTGTTTAAAGCTTGGAACATATTGTAGTCCAGTTATGGAGGCACGACAACAATGGGTTAGCTTATGCTCTAGATCATTCGATGCAGACACGCAAACGCTTCTTCAAATGGCTTTGATGATTAGGATGTGTCTTTTGATTGAGCAATATTTGGGGATTCTTTCTGATCCTGGAACTGGGGCAAAGTATGAATATTTATCTTATTAGAATATTTTTTATCTCCATTAAGGCTCTCGGAGATTTCTATGGAAGATTTGGGGGAAAGCACACAGAAAGGTTTCCAAGCAAGCGCGCAGACTCAAGGATTTCTTCAACTTCTTTGTTGGGCGCGCAGTGAGTTGATTTCATTGCAATCTACCGATCCAGATCCAATTAGAGGGCTTAAAGTGCTTGTAGATATTCTTCAATGTTTAGTTGATTTTCCACTTGGATTGCCTCGATTCTTTTTTCAACGAGTTCAATTTACACGTATTCGGGTAAAATTTATGGTCGTTTTTATTTTAAAATTTTTCAAATTATTTTTAGTTAATTATCTCACCACAACCGTCAGATGGCCGTGGAGTATTCAAAGTATCCTCTATGGATTTGTTGCCTGTGGTGATTGAAGGCATCATTGAGTCTACTAATAAAAGGAGTATTGAAAGTGTTTGTGTTGTACTTACTCTTAAAAGGGATAATTTGGTTTGTTTTTACTTGAAAATTTTTTTATTTAAAATTTAAAAATTTTAAGGCACACGTCGAAAAAAAGCAAACAACTCAATTAGAACCGGAGCAAAAATATTTTAAATCTCAATTTCTTCTTAAAATTACTCATCAGGTATGAACAAATTATAAAACTAAAATTAAAAAAAATTTTAATAGAAAACACGAATAAAGGCAAAAGTATGGTTTGTAGATGCTGTTACCAAAAAACAATGGTTTGATGATACTGACTCGGCAACTCTTACAGTTGAATTGTTGGATGGAGCAGGAACGTCTGCTGCCGGACAAAGTGTTTAATATAGCAAATTTTATTTTTAAATTATTTTTTTTAATTTATTGAATAAAAATTTACACTTATTCTTTGTTATTACTATTATGTGATATTAAAACACGATTTTTCTTTAAGGGTGTAGGAGATATAGAATTTAATTTGACTTGTGATAAAAAAAATTTAGGAGGTGAAATTTATACCAAAAGAAGAATAAAAGAGGAGCGGGCAATAAAGTGAGCAATAAACTCTAGTGACACTTTGAATTAATGACTGAACAGGCCCTGAGTGAATCATTTCTTATTTGTTTCGCTGTTGATCAACACCTCCAGTTCCAAAATTACTTGTAAATTAAGTTTATTTATCATTTTAAGGTAGTTTACCTTAATCTACTAATTTTTTGGTTATTCAGAGCTTTTAACATCTCAATTAATTAATGACGGATGAAGAGGGACAACTAAATTTTGATCAGATTCGTGCAAAATTTATCCACAACGAGAGTCATGAGGGGAATTCTCATTTTAGGGCAAAATCTCTCACTCCACAAGTGCCAATCAGAAATGGTAATTTTTTAGTCTTGGTTTAAATTTAAATAATACTTTTTTAGGTGAAAGGGCAATGTCAAATCATTCCCATTCTGAAGATAAGTTAACACCAACAAGGAGGGCGCCTGATCCGCCAGTAAGTAAATAAAAAATAATAAATTTTTATTATAGATATAAAATTAAAGATCAATAACAACAACATTTCGCCTCCAATATTTTTTCCTATTGAAGAAGAAAAACCACATTTAGAACACATTGAAGAAAAGGGAAATTATGTAAAGAGTGTTGCTGAGCGATTGGATAAAATGCAGTAAGTGTCTTAATAAATTTAAAATTTATTTTGTGTTAATTCTGAAAGGTTATTCCGACCTATTGAACAGCGCCGAAGTGAAGAAATTATTGTAAATGATACAAATGAACTTCGATTTTCTGAAGCAGAAATAATTCAGGTTGCGGATATTTGTGATTCAGATTCTGAATATTCTGTTCTTTCATATTCTACAACGAATGATACATTAGTTTTAAATAGGAGGTATTTTTAAAATTTTTTTTGTTAAATTGAAATTTTAATATTTTAGAAAATCAAATCCTTTTGAATCAAAAGAGAAGTTATTTGCTGGTATTCTAAGTGAAATGATGAGTAAAGATAACTTTAAAAGGCTAGCTATTAAAAGCGGGTAATTTTTAATGAACTAAAATAATTTTTAAAAATTTTTTAGTCTTCCCTCTGATGTTGGCACTTTAAGAACTTCTGCAAAAAAGGTTCCCTTTTATTTTTAAATAATTTATAATTTTTAAATTCAGAAATGCCGAAAAGTTCGTGCTAGTGATCCAAACCGTTCCTGTCGGGAAAATGGCGAATGCTCAAGATTGGTTAAATCACAAACAGAACCTAGTCAATTCCCTCAAAAAGAAGAAGATAGTGAGCTAAATTTATTTTATAAGTTTTTTAATAGGTCAAAGCTTATTTCTGAATGATATCCCTTGTTTAGAACACCTCTAGATAATTTTCTTAGACACCATTGGGATATTTAAAAATAACAAAATATATATTTTTAGAAGATGAAATGAAACAAAAAACTATAAGCATGGCAAGTACTAATAGTAGCAGTATTTACTCAGCAGAAGATTCTTTGTCTGATCTGCCCGAAATTCCTTTTTACAACACAGGAGACGAAAAAGAAAATGATCGTCTGAGACAATTACATTTTATTGTAGCTGAATTTTATAAAGTGGAAAGAGGTTTCGTAGAGTTATTACAACATATCGGTGTAAATTATCCAAAGTAATTTTTATTTTTTACAATTTAAAATATTTTTGAATAAAAATATTTTTTTTTCAGATATTTGGAAGAATGTCAAAGAAGAAATGGCTATAAATGGTTAACCCCTTCTAAAGGTTCTCATTCTCCTGGGGATGTAATTACACGAATTACTAACCATTTACAAATGATATTAGCTGTTCATGAAGATTTTCTGAATTCATTTGAAATTAAATTAAGAAAATGGTTTTTTCAAATAATTATTTTTTAAATTAAAATTTTTTTAGGGATTCAACAAATCCAGATTTTGCTGAAGTTTTTAAAAATGCTGATTATTTAAAAATTTGTAATGATTTTTTAAAAGAAAAACGAACACTTACTGATGAATTTATTCAATATCTAAAGGATAATTCAGAGTTGGCTTTGGCTACAAGGACATTTGAACAGGTTTGAGAAAATATGAAAATAGAGATATTTTGGATTTTATTTCAAAAATATTATGGATTCTCACAAAAGTTTGATCTTTTGATTTTTGTTATAAAGGAAAACTACCAAATTTTAAGAGAACCAAAAATATTCTAAATAAAATTAAAAAAATTTTTTTAAGGAAGGATTTACAGAACAACATAAAAATAATAATAATAAAATAAATAAATTGATTAAAAATAATATAAATAAACATTATATTGCTCTACAATTAGACAAAGTTCATCAAAATATAGTTCAATATAAAAGTCAAATGGAACGTTACAAAAAATATTTACCTCAAAATTGTGTTGAAGCTGAACTTGCAGATAGTAATTGAAATTTTTATTTTAATAAATTAAAAATTATTTTTTAGAAGCTTTAAGGAAATTGGAAGATGTTTCTAGTGGAGTAAATCAATATTTAGTTGGGGCAGATAATAATGAATTATTAGAATTACATCGAAGACTTCAAGGATCTTTTGATGTAAAGAATATTTTTCTGATTTTAAAATAATTTTTAGGAATAGCTTTTAATGAGGTTATTTGTTAAAAATGTGTCTAATTAGGAAGTGAACATTTTTGACAACATTTTTTAATTTTTTTATCAATTTTTTTAAGGTTTTTGAACCTGGAAGAAAACTTCTTCACAAAGGAGAATTACTTAGATATACAAGAAAAACGCCACAGCCTCGTTATTTAGTTCTTTTTTCTGATTTTCTGCTTATTTGTAAATATCCTTCAATTGGTGATGCATTTGAAAAATTTCATAAAATTAAAGTAGAAGATATTCAATTAAATATTAAAGGTATTTTTAAAATATTTTTATTTAAAAAATTTTTTCTTTTAAAAAAGATCATGTTGATTACGAGATTGAATTTACTTTAATTTCTCCACAAAAATCCAGCAGTTTTGGAGCTAAAGATAAACGAGAAAGGGATGTTTGGGTACAAAGAATTTCTGAAGCTAAAACAAAATTTTTGTTTTTAACTAAATTAAATAATAATAATTCTTTAAATGATCGAAGAAATTTATTAGAGAATGGAAATGGAGAAGTAGAAGAAGTAGAAAAATCTTCGAAAATTGAATTTTCATCTGGTTTGGAATTTAACTAAAAATTTTGTTAATTAAAAAAATATTTATAGCAGCCCCAGAATGGATGCGTGATAGTAAAACAACAAAATGTTTAATTGTTGGATGTGAAACAAAATTTAATTTAGTAAAAAGAAGGCATCATTGTAGAGCTTGTGGTTGGATAATTTGCGGTAAATGTGTTGGGTATGCTCCAGTAGTTAATTTAGAATGGGAACGAGATATTGTTTGTCCTGAATGTTTTGAAAAGACTGTTATAGCTTGTAAGTTTTTGTTTTGTTTTAAAGTTTTTATTCAATTAAAAATATCTAGAAATTCCTTTAATTTCAAATATTAGAGAAGTAAAAATAAAGCAGTTATTGTAGACAAGCGGGATCCGATTTGGTTGTAAAAATTTCTCTGTAACCCACCGCAAAGGGTTTTTAATGGATATCTCTAACGGGCCACAATAATTAAAATTCTGAATTCTCAGAAACTTAAAAAATCTGTTTTTAGTTGAACGAGGAACTCTATTTACGTCACAAAAAGTTAGAGTAATTAAAACAGATGATGAAACAGAATTACCTGAAAATTGTCTAAAAAAGGTTTTTATTTAATCAAAAATATTTTTATTTATTTTTGTTTAGTATTCAATTAATGATATTTCTTTACGAATTTTTTATGAAAATGGTTCTCGTCTTTTACCTTTATCTAAATTATTTATAATGTCAAAAAATGGAATTAGAAAGAAAATTATTGTTAAAGAAATGGTTTCTATTGATAATTCATTTCCATCTGGAATTGTTTTTTTGAGGTAATTTTATTTGAAATTTAAAAGAATTTTTCCTTATCTCCTTAAATTCTGAGAAAAATTATTTTTTAAAATATTTTAAAGGAATTCACGAGGAATTGTATTACAACGATGGGCAAGACTTTTAGATCAATTTTGCCTAAATTTTTATGAGGCGGAATTTGTTAGTTTATTATTAATTTCTTTGAAAAACATTTATTTATTTATTTAAAAGGATGATAAACCAAGTGAAAGTTATTTTATTTATGGTTATTCGGTAACATCAAAGGAAACAGAAAAGGACGGCACGGTTATAGAATTAACCCATCATAATCAAATAAAAACGGAGAGAAAGGGGGATGAAATTATTTTTTGTGTGAGACATCCAGGATCGGCAACAAAGTTTTTAAAAAGAAAAGAATATAAAAATAATTTTTAATTTTAAGTTGGTTAAATGCATTAAATGAAATGTTGGAAATTGATGCTTAAATAAATAAATTGGTGGACTTTATAAACTTCGGGTTATTCCAAAATTATTTTAATTTTTCTTTTTATTTTGCCATGACATTCTCTAATTTTTTAGAATTATTTATTACTGCCTTAATTAAGATTTTAAATATTAATTTAAAATTTAAAAATTTTAAATATTTTTTATTATTAATTAACTATTTTCCCTCAAATAGTGGACATATGATTAAATTTGGCCCTCAATTTTTTAATTAGTTTATTTTCTACCAATTTTCTTAATTTATATCAAAAAAATATCCATTTTTGTTTATACCCCGTGATCTGCTAAAAATTGTAAATAATATATCTAATTTTTGAATAAATGTTATTCCATGACATTTCTTTTTATGTTTATTAGTTCATGTCTTTATATATTTTGAGTCAAGATGCAAAAATGTAAAGGCGGATTTAGGGAGTCAAGGGGGTTTAACGAGATATCGGGAGATTGGTGGAATACCTTTTAGTACCACAGGTGGAAATTTTGAGAATTATGGGAGGTAAGAAGCCAGATTTCTTACAATTTTGTCCTCAGATTGTGACCTTTTTATCGTGATCCTATTTAGTCCAATAATCGTTTAATTTTTAATTTAATTTAGATATTTCTAAAAATTAATATTTAAATATTTTAATATTTATATTTTGCTTATATTTAATTTTCTCTAATAAAATGCAACAAAAATTTAAATCTTTTTATCGTTTGGTTAAATCAGCATTTGGACTTTTATCTCAAAAAATTTTAAAACAAAAAAATCAACAACAACAAGAGAATAAAAATTTTATGAAAGAGAATCTTGAATTTGGGTGGGTTTTGATATTTTTTGAATTTTTGAGAGAATTAGTGAATTTAAAAATGTTTAGTTAATTTTTAATTAAACTTATTTTCCCTCAATTTTTTAAATTTAAGTGAATATAATAATTTAATTTTAATTGAACATAAACAACAACAATTTACTCCAATTAATTCAAATCTTTTTCGTTCACAAAGCGTTGATTCTTTAATTTCTGTTTTTGTTCAACGTCTTTATTGAAGAAAAATAATTGGAAAATATTTTTTAAGAATTATTTTGATGATAATTAATTATTTATTTGGATATATTATCTAATTTTTAATTATTTATTTGTATTTTAAATAATTATTTTTTTAAATTTTGTTAAAAGTTTAAATTTTAATTGGCGTCATTTTAATTTTTTAAATTCTTAGAAAAATTATTTAAAAAAAACTTTTCTAAAAATATAAACAAAATAAATAGTAAATATTTTTTTGTAATTTCCCCTCCCCCACTTAATTAAAAAAAATAATAATTTTTTAATTAAAAAATTAAATATTTAATAAATACAAAAATAAGGAAGTGAAAAAAATAACAAAGATATAATATGTAGAGATTCCCTATGGAATTAAAAACAAATGAAAAAAATTTATTAAAAAACTAATAATAATAATAATATGATGTTTGTTTGTTATCTTTTATTAAAAAATATTTTTATTTTTGGATATCTACAGACAAAACTAATAAAAATTGGGAGTTAAGGGACATTGGGATTCTTGTCTAATAATGTTTAAACCATAGGGTGTTAAGAAAGTTAGGAATGAAGTATTTATTTACAGAATTCAAGAAAAAATATTCTTCGGATATAAAATAAATATGATGAGATAGAGAACTAAATTTGGAATAAAATTTATTAAATGTTTAAAGGATCCCAACCTGCGTTGATACAGGGTCAAACGCGTGTGCAAAGACTTGCACTTTTTTGGTTGAAAATTTATAACTCAGGATAAGTTATTAATTTTAATTTTTTGCGGAAGCTAGAGGGGTCTCGGATCCTCAAAAATTATAAAATAAAAATTTTTAAACTATTTGGAGAGATATTTATTGCGTTTTTTGCCGAATTGCGTTTCTTGTTGTCTCATCCTTCTCCTTTAATGTTCCGCTTTTCAAAATTTGTTTCGGCACCCCCTGCCATAAATTTTGGTGATATAAAAATATATTTGACAAAATACATATTAGGTACAAAATAGTATAAAAAAATCCTTGTGGGAATTAATTTTTAACAAACAGCTACTTACAAATTACTACTATTTAATTACCTAAAATATTAACAAAAACTTTAATCTAAAAAGAATATTTTTTGAGAAAAAACACAGAGAACAAGTCCACTATACATATATTTAACATATAATTTTTTTTCATGTTTCATATTTTCTCTTATTTTTATATTAAATTTAATTTACTCCTACAGTCATTTCCTCTTTTTTTATTACCGGATATTTAATTTTTATTCCAAATTAGGTATTTTTATTTAATTAAAAAGGGCATTTAATTATTACAAAATTTAATTTATTTAAAATTATTTTATAAAACATTTCCGTAAATATTTAAAATAAAAGGATTTTAAATCAAGCTTATACAAAGTACATATAATTACAAACTAAATCGCAGAAATTTCCATTAACTTTTAATTTAAATTAAAAATAATTTTTATTTTTAAGGATCAAAAGAGATTAAAAAAAATATTAGTAATTTTTTAAATTAAAATTATTTATTTAACATTTAAATATCCACCACCATCTCTTAAATATCCTCCACCACCACCATCCCCATCTCTTTTATTTATTTATTTAAAAAAAATTTATTTGTCTCATAAAATATTTATTATTTTAATAATGCCACATACATTCTCACTATTATTTTTATGCGTCAAAAAGTCATAAAAAAGAGAAGAAGAAGCAGCAGTTTTGACCAAAATTATTTTTTGTTGTCTATTTTTTAAAAATTAATTATTAATATCTTAATCCTTTTTCCTCTTTCCTCCTCTTTTTTGCGCATTTGAATGACCTCAAAAAAATATTTTTTTAGAAAAATATATTTTATTTAAGTTTTTCATTTAACAATTTTTTTAAATAATTATTTATTTAAATCCAAAAATAAATATTTTTAATTTATAAACTTAACTAGACATTTAAATTAATTTTCTAAATTTGTTTCAATTAAATATTGACGTTTAACCTCCCCCTCCTCCTTGCACTAAGTAGAGGTGTGCCAGTTTTATTTCATTAATCTCGCTAGATTTTCAATGCCTTTTAACTTTCGCTTTTCTAAAATATTATTTTGGCTCACATCTCTCCCTCCTCCACACCTTTTTAAAAATAAAAAGTCCTTAAATGGACTTAAATATTTTTAAAAAACCTCTCAACCTCTTCAACTCTTTTTCCGCCTCCTCTTTTTTAAATTTTCGCAAATTTTTAAGTTTATTAAAGACAGCTAACCACGCCTTTTATTTTAAAAATATATAAAAATAATATTTTTCTTCTTTTAACATTTTTACTTTTAATTTTTGTTTGAGCTTTTGAGCCTAATAAAGTTTAAAAGTTCGTCAAAAAATCAAAAAAATTGAAAGACCACTTTACCTGGATGTTTACCAAAAGTAAAGATTTTGAAAATTTTGTGCCCAAGAAGCCAGAAATTCACCAAAAATTAACTTCCATTTTCTGTAATTTTTAAAGAAAAAACATTAGAAAATCTTATTTCCATTATTCTTTCGAAGAGAGAAATTAATTGTTTAGAATATTTTAAAAAACCCTCCCATCCTTTAAGGATTTTAAAAGCCATTTAAAATGGCCATCTTCGATTTATTTAATTCTGCCGACATAAAAAATAAATTTCCGATTTTCGGAAATCGGGGCGGCAGGGTCCCTGATATACAACAGATTAAAAACCCAATCAGAATACCCAAAAAATTCTGGAAAAATGCTGTTTCATAATACAGTCAGTGAATGATTTAAATTTTATGATGAAAAATAATTTTATTTAATATTTTAAATTTTTTTTTCTAAAATTCCAAAGTCTTCTTTTAATTAAAAAAAATATTTTTTTTATTCTGACCTAAATAATTTTAAATATTTATGTATAAAGGTTATAAAAATAAATATTTAAATACTACTAAAAATATATTAGTAGTACATTTTTTGGGTCTTTGCAACAAATTAAGTGAAGAGAAGAAACCTTTGTAAATAAATTATTTTTTTTTTAATTTTTTAACGTCATCCTAACTAAATATTCCTCTAGAAAAATGTCAAAACTCAAAATTATTTCAATTTATTTTAAATTAATTATTTAAATAAATACACTTTTACTTTGTCTAATATTTATTTTTTTTACAGAAAATTATTATTTTAAATATTAAATAATGTCACATTCATCTACTAAACAAAATAATAATAATATTTTTAAAATAAAATCAGCTGCTTCTATTAATTTTACAGACAATTATTTTTCTTTATTATTTGCCTTTTTACAGGTAAAGAAAAAATTAATTTTTAAATTAAATTTAGTTTTGTTTTTGACTCCCGATATTTACGGGGAAATTAAATTTAAATAAACAATTAAATTCTTTATTCTCTAAAAAGCATTCAAAACAGGGATGAGCTTTCCTTTACTTCCATTTTCCCCTTTTTAAAATCTTGCAAAGCTTATTTAAAATTAATTAATTACATTCCTTTCTATTAGCCAAAAAAACACAAATCCTTGTTTGGTAATACTTTGAAAGTTACCCTTCACTTCCCCCTCCTCTTCCCATTTCCCTGATAATTATGAACTTTTTTGCTTGATACATATACAGTAGTCGACATAAAGATAGGGACAAGAGTAATTTAAATTTAAATTCTTAATTTTTCATTCAAAAAATACGTTCTATATATCAATCGAAAGCTCTATTCGTATCTCAGTTGACATGTTTCTGCATTTTTCATGAAATCGAAAATTGGTCGAGATAATCCGGATCTACCGGATATACCAAATCCCATATCCTCGGAAAAATTTTTCGGAAGAAATTTGACAAACCCATTTGATAAAGCATATTTTTGTGAGTATTTTCCACAAAACCGCTTAAAAATATCTTTGTCCGGTCCAGAGATATGATTTTTTGAGAATCGCATTTTTCCCTTAAAAATTGAATTTTTTGCAAAAATTGACGAAAAATGCGATTTTAAAAAAATCATATCTCTGGACGGGACAAAGATATTTTTAAGCGGTTTTGTGGAAAATACTCACAAAAATATGCTTTATCAAATGGGTTTGTCAAATTTCTTCCGAAAAATTTTTCCGAGGATATGGGATTTGGTATATCCGGTAGATCCGGATTATCTCGACCAATTTTCGATTTCATGAAAAATGCAGAAACATGTCAACTGAGATACGAATAGAGCTTTCGATTGATATATAGAACGTATTTTTTGAATGAAAAATTAAGAATTTAAATTTAAATTACTCTTGTCCCTATCTTTATGTCGACGACTGTACATATAATTTGAAAGAGTTCATTTAGCTGTGTTCAATGAATTGATCGTTTTGAACAAAATTATGAAGCTAAATAAGCGCTTGAAAGACTTCTGTTGCAGGGGATTAACACAAACGGTCATAACTTTCTTGACAGATTTCATTCATTTTGGTGTCAATCAACTCAACTTGAAGAACTCGAATGATATATAAATTGTCATAAAATGTGAAAAAAATCCAAAAAAAAAGTAAAAAAAGAGGGAGGGGGGCCTCTCACTCACTCTCTACCAAAATTCTTTTACAATTCTAAGGGTTTTTGCATAAAATTTCTATTTCGGTTTTCCCTTTCCGGTTTCAGTCATCAAAATTTCTATTTCGTCATAAAAACCTTTTATTTATTACAAGTACAACACACCAATTAATGACATTTTAATTAATTAAAATAAAAATTTTCTTTTTATTTTCACCTGTCCGCCCCGCAAAAAATTTTCAGATTCAAGGAAATAAATATTTTCTTTTTTACTTTTTTTTTTACTTTAAAAGTATTTTCAAATCATTCTCATGGAAACAATAAATTTTTTAAGAATTATTTTCTCTCAATTAATTTTTAAAAATTAATTGTCCATCTTTAAGTGCTTTGCCCTCTAAAAAAATAATTTAATGAGAAAATTAAAAAAAACTAGCTACTTTTTATCTGTGCCAAAGTTAAAAAGAATTTAATCGTCCATTACTAATGAAAGGGGGGGGGGGAAAGAATGCTTCTCTCATTTAATCTTTTTACCCTTTCCTCTTTTTAAAATAACTTTTAAAAGTCAAAAACAATTTTTTTTATTTGATGTCACACCTTTAAATATTTAAATTAAATTAATTATTTTTTAAAAAAGATGGAAGAAATGAATGAAAACGACCAACAAAAACAACAAATAAAAAGGCCAATAAATTTAAATAATCAACAAAGGAGGAGATTTTACACAAGAAGGAGAGGAGGACAACAACCTTTAACTTTTTTTGTTTTGTTATTTTCTTTAATTAGTTATTGTTCTTTAACTACTACTGAATGTGCTACTTTCTTTTATGGAGGTAAAATTTTAACTTCCAAATTCTTTCTTTACAGTATTCCAAAACCTCTTATAAAATTAGTCAGCAACTTCCTCCAATTTTTTTTTAAATTCCTCTTATTTTTACAGACTTGTTATTAATATACTTATAAGAAAAAAAGGAATTTATATACTAAAAGATTAAAATATAAAAAAATATTTTTTATAGTCTACTACTAATGTACTATTTACTCTCTAAATTTACGTATTTCAATTTTTTTTAGAAAATATTTTCCTCTTTTTTTAATTAAAAATGACTAATAAAATTAATTAAAGTTTAATTTTTTATTTAAAAATTAATTATTTTTTATAGCAACCGAAGACAGCGAATCACCAGAAAAAATCGAGCAGCTGCAAAATGTTGTTGACACAAATGAAAGGGCTTTGGCATTAGCCGAGAGCGCGGCGGCAGCCAATTCAGAAAATGAAATAAATGAGCAAAAATTAAGCAGTCACGAGCTTGAGAGTGTGTAAGTGCAAACAAAATATTTTAAAAAAATTGTATAGGTGTTAAGGACTAGTGATGGTCGGGATTCCCGGTCTCGGTTCCCGACTCGGGAAATTTCCCGGGTTTTTTGAGCTCTCGGTCTCGGTGTTTTAGTCTCGGAAAACGAGACTAAATTTACACCCCTAATGACGGAAATTTTTTGAACTTTTTGAAGGAAAGGGGAAAGGAATATATTTATAAGTTCTCTTATTTGCTTTTGATGGTTGAGTGGTTAAGTTGACTGACTTCACTCATTTAAATATTTCGTAAGTGCTGGGTTCGAATCCTAAGGTGGAAATGAGGTTGTGAAAATTTTTCTTTTCGGAAATAAACGTTTTTAAACTTTGATTTTGATTTTAAAATTTTTAATTTATTTTTTCTTAATCTTTTAAACTTGAAAAAAACATTAAAAATTTTAATTTAATCATGAATTTTTCAAAATTTCCTCCTGCGGCGCAGCGTTTTCGCCTCCGGCGGTAAAAAAGAAAGAAATCTGGCTATTGGCCTCCCAAATTTTTCAAAATTTTCGCCTGCGGCACAAAAAATGGAAGAAATCTGACTTAAGGACCTCCAAAATTCTCAAAATTTTCGCCTGCGGCGCAGGAAATGGATGAAATAGGAGGATTTATGGCTTCAAAGCCTTGCAACGTTTGTTGTGTTTGTTGTGTCACATGTCCCGTGGGACATGTGAGACTGAGAGAGGGTATCCCTCCTAATCTCTTGGTCTCGACTCTCGGTCTCGACTCTCGGTCTCGACCCGGGACTCGGTCTCGGGGTCGATTCCCGGTCTCGGTCTCGACTCTCGGGTTTTTTTAACTCCCGACCATCACTAGTAAGGACTAGGGATATGCTGCTTGTTTCGCTTCGCGTTTTTCGGCATTTCGCATTCTTCGTTTTTTTAATTTGTATCCTTGGTAGCCCTCTCTACCTTTCTCGTTATATTTACTACCAATTAATTCCAAATTTGAAAACATTCAAATTCTTGTCCGTGCCCAGGAAAGAGACTACCTAAAATAATACTTGGTTCCCTTCCCTCACTAAGTATATGGCAACTAAATCTCCAAATCAAAAATAATTAATTCAATTCAATTCTTTCAGTTACAACTTTTGTTCATTACTTCCACTACTTGAACAATCAGGCCAAATTGTTAAAAATGCACAAGCTAGACAAGTTTGTAATAAACTTGTTGATATGTTAAAGCCAATGTTTCGGAAAAGAAATAAGGCAATAAGGCCTAGAAGAACAAATATTTTAATAACAAAAAGACGTAAGTAGTGAAAAAAATAAAAGAATTAAAAACAATTATTTTTTTTAATTTCATTTTTTGTGCTTCTAAATATATTTACGTTAAAAAAGAGCATTTACATATCAATTTCTTAATTTAACAAATAGGTAGAAGAAGGAACATTTCGGGATAAAAAAATCTGAAAAACTATTCAAGCTTTGTTTGAAGCTTCTAACAAAAACATCACAGTTCATTTTCCCTTATTTCACTTTTTATCGTGCATACTTAATTTTCAAACGTTTTAGCAATTTTTATGGTTACACATCTAAGAACAAAACAATTTTGGAGTCGTAGGTTCGAACCCGCGTTTAACTTTTTAGCATTTTTGAAAAGGCAAAAATATGTAGACCTTTTTAGTATTTCCATAGAAAACTTTTGCACTCCATATTTTATTATATTAGAAAACATGATTTTAGCTACGTTGATTAGCGATAGATAATCTTAACAACTGAAATATGTACTTCGAAAAAATTAGTGTAACAAGATCATAATTTTTAGTCAGACTCTAGTTTACTTATTTCTGTTAAAGTCAGACGGTTCTACATGTTCTTCTGTTTTTCTTCTCTAATTTTGTTGTTCTAAAATGAATTTGATCTTTTGAGTATATTTCCCCGAATAAACGGCTGTCTTTAATTTGCAGCTGTATTTTTTATTATCTTTTATCGTTGTATGTATTTAATATGCACTTTTTTATTTTATTCTAACGTTTATTTACGTATATATTGCTCTGAAAAATTTTTTATCCCCAAAAATATTTTCAGCTTTTGTATTTTTAGAATTGAATGTCTTCAAAAAACAAAAAGTTTTAACAAAATATTTGTAAAAAAATAAAAACGATTAATTCAGGACACGCCCAAAACGGCGCACGGCCATAACGGCGCAAAGTCATAACTTGCTGGAAAATTTCTGACCCTTATTAATTTTGTTACCAATTTCTTTAGCTCGATGAGAAGCATCGTTTAATACAAAATTTGTTAAGATTAGAAAATCTTTAAGCAAGTTATGGCTTTGCGCCGTTATGGCCGCGCGCCTACTTGGGCTGTACCCATTAATTCTTTTATTATTTTTCTTTCCATTTTTTAAAATTTAAAAATAATTTTTTAATTAAGGAGTAATTAATTCTTTAAAAATGGCTCTAAATAACACAGATAATTCAACAAAATCAATTAATAATTTGCAAAAATCAAATTGTGCTTTAACAACAAAATCAATAATTAAAAGTTCAAAAAGGAAAAGAATTGAAGAATATTATAAAAAGCAACATGAACTTTATGAAAAGTTTGAGCAGGACAGGAAAAGAATTCATGTATTTATTTTTGTTTTTTGGGAGACTTGGGTTTGATGTTTAACGGGTGACGGCATTACTTTAGTGTAGCGATGTTTTAATTAAAAATTAATTTTCTAGCTAAACTTATTTAAAAAATTAACTTTAAGGAAGCTCAACAGTTACGACTTTTACAGTCACAGAATCAAAGTTTAAGTGCCACAGAGACTTCAAAAATACTTCAACCAGATTCTGATCAGGTTTTTTTCTTATTTATATTAAATTAAATATTTAAAAAATAAATTTTCTATCTAATATTTTTTGAATTAAATGTTGTTACATAATAGGAAGATAGAAAAACTATTTTAGACTTGTTGAGGGAGGTAAAAATGATTATGGTTCGACGTTGAAATCAACCAATAATTTTAGTACTTATGGGTATTCCGAACCAGTTTTTGTTTGAGAGAGGAAAAAAATATTTGGAGTTTTGGTCAGCAAGTCTACATAGACTTGTTTTTTATAACCCAAAGTATCAATATTTGGTACTACTGAAGATAAGGGTGCTATTTCTGCGGACTTATTTTGCGGACTTTTCCTTTCTTTCTTTTTTAATGTTTTGGTTGTTTTGCTTGTAGCGAGTTTTGCTTGTAGCAACTAACTGTCAAAGAATTAATTTTTATGCCAATTTGAAAAATATGTGTTCACCATTAATTTGAACATTATAAACGATGATGAATGAATTTCAACTATGAATTACTGATCTCGGAATGCTTCATAGGAAAAGAATATGTGATTGTGGATCAAAATGCGGGTAATTTCAAACCTTGCCCCCCCCCTCCATTATTTTTACTACCTAAGATTGTACAAAATGGTCAGATTTCCTTCTTCCTCTCTTTCCTCTATTTGAGCTTGGCATATTCAAACCAGAAACATTGTTAAAGAGAATAATAAAATTAATTGAGTTGTTCAATATTGAGTTCAATTTTTTTTCAGTTGTTAAATTAGTTTTAAATATAAGTAAGAATGTAATGTTTTTACACAGAAATTCATAATGTTATAGACTAAATCAATTTTATTTAATTTTTTTTTTGTTTAACATCGTTTTCGGAGGCAAAAAATAAGTGTATGACTATAAAATTAATCTTCTCTTTATCAATGTCTCTTGTTTGAATATGCCACAGGGCAAATAGAGGAAGGAGGGGAAGAAGAAAATTTGACCTTTATGTACAATCTTAGATAAGAAAAATAATAGGGTGGAGGGCCTTTGACAGTTAGTTGCTACAAGTAAAACATGAAAAGGAAAGGAAAAGTCCGCAAAATAAGTCCGCAGAAATAGCACCCTTATCTTCAGTAGTACCCAATATTTTTATTTAGTTGCTAAATAACTTTATCAAAAAAATTTTTTAGTTGGCTGGACCGGTCGATTCTGATGCTTCTCTTCTTTTGGATAATCAACCAAAAAGTCCCCCATCAGAGCCATTAATTGATTCTCTCGAACAAGGGCTTTCTTTGCATGTTTCTTCTTCCTCAAAGTTTTTTGTATTAAAAATAGTTTTTAATTAAAATAATTTTATTTTTAGTCGAACAAAAAGAAAATCTCTCAAAAAATCAAAAACAGAAGAAGAATTGGCAAAAACAGCTAGGAGATTGGCTTTTTGTACTTTAATGGTTAATGTTGCATTAACAATAGCTAAAGCTATTGCCTCATATCTTTCTGGCAGTTTATCTATAATTTCTTCTTTGGTGGATTCTTTAGTGGATATTACATCTGGGTTTTTTTTTAATTTTTTGTTAATATTTGGGTGATTGTTCAGGCATTTCTAAAATTAAGTACTCAATTTAAGATAGTTTATTAAGATTTGGTTGACCACTAGTTGAGGGAGGGGGGCTGTCTAAAAGGGATTCAATCAATTATTTAAAATATTTTTATTTTCAGTCTTGTAATTTGGCTAACGGGCAGAGCAATTAGAAAACGAGATCCAAATCTTTACCCTGTTGGAAGAACTCGTTTAGAACCAATTGCTTTGGTTAGTTTTTTTATATTTTAAATTATTGTAATTCTATGTTTTGTTCCCCTCCGTTTTTTGTTCCTTTATTTTTCTTTTTTTCTGCCTGTATCCAATCAATCAAAAATTTTTAATTTTTGATATATAGCAAATGTAGGAATTGTGAGAATTGTTTTCAATAGATTTGGACCTCACAACTATTTATCAAAAACAATTTTTGTCCGACACCGTTTTTGACGCATTGTTCGAGGCTTGGACACACACATTCCTTATTTTCAGTAATTTTTTCTGCTGAGGATATTTTGAATGTTTTGTATAATTTTTTGTCATTGATTGATTGGCACAGACAAGTATTGAAAACTAGGGGATGAAAAAATAGGGGGAACAAAGTTTGATACTACCCAAATTATTTTTAAAAAAAGATTGTTGTCAGTGTTATTATGGCTGTTGCAAGTATTCAAATGATTGTGCAATCATTGGAATCAATTATTAAAAACAATATACATCCAAAAGTTGATTTATTTACTGTTGGAATTATGATTGGTACAATTTTTGTTAAATTGTGCCTTTTCTTTCTTTGCAGCAGGTTTTTTTCTAATTTTTAAAATTTAACAGATCAATCGAGTATCTGACTCTTTTCTATCCAATCTTTAAATATTTTAAGTAAATTAAAATACTAAAAATTCTCTTTAAATTTGTTAAAAAGAGTAATTAATGAATGAATATTTTAGATTTAAATCTGATTTATCCATTCGAGTACTTGCCCAAGACCACCGAAATGACTGTCTTTCAAATGCTATAGCTTTAATTTGTGCTTTTGGTGCTCAAAAATTTTGGCTTTATTTGGACCCGATTGGGGCTATTATTGTTGCTTTGTATGCTTTTTTTTTTAAATTTTTTTATTTTAAAAATAATTTAGATATATAGCAGTTACATGGTATAAAACAGGAAAGGAACATTTGGTTATGCTTGTTGGACGTTCTGCAGAGCCAGAATTTATTATTCGGATAATTAAAGTATTAATTTTTTTATAATTAAAGGGTATTAAAGACTGTTACAAATACCGAAATTCCTTGGGATTTGTGCTTTTCTTACTATTTGAATGAGTATAAATTAATTTCAAATTTTTTGGATTCTGTTTGACATTCTAAAAATTGAGGGAAATTTTCTTTGGGATTTAAAAAATAATTATTTATTTTTTTCAAAGGTTTGTATAGACCATGACGAGCGTATTGAATATATCGATACTGTTTATGTTTATCATTTTGGTACCCGATTTTTGGTTGAAGTGCATATTGTTTTGGATGAAAATATGAGATTAAAAGAAGCCCATGATATTGCAGAATCTTTACAAAATTCAATAGAATCGTTTTCTGGTAATTTTTTAAAATTAAAAATATTTTTGAGAAAATTTTTTGTTTAGAAGTTGAAAGGGCTTTTGTGCATGTGGACTATGAATTTGAGCATAATCCATTAGATGAACATAAACTCCCATAAATAAATGGTTATTAATAAATTAGTCAAGGATTTTAATAATTAAAAAATATTTATTTAGATGTGTATCTCTTAAAAATATTATTATTTTTAGTCTTTTTTTTTGTAAACATTTGTTCGCAAATTTATTTTTCTTTCTCTTTAATTTAGTCTAAAAAAATTTTAAAAATAGGAAAAGCTTTTAGAATTTAAAAGTTTTTAGCGGACTTAAATTTTTGATATTTTTTCCTTTTATTTTTAATCTTTTTTCTGCTCTCACTTAATTTACCAACATAGTGTGCATTTTTGTTTTTAATATTTTTGTTGAGAAGTTTTTTATATATCGTTTTAATTAAAAATTTATTTGGACCTCACTGTAAGAAGAATTAAAAAAAACTTTCGACTTTAATGAAAATTTAAAAAAACTTCCAAACAAAAAAATTTGTGATTATCTGCTTAAAAATTTATTTTACTAGATTTTTTAATATAAATTACTCAGTTTAATTCAAAAAAAATTAAAAATATAGATTTTTGTCTCTTAAAATTTCTTTAATTGCTTATCAAAATAATTTGGGGAAAGCCCTTAATAAAATGTATAATTGTGGAATAAAAAATTAAATTTTTTGATAATTTATTTATTGCAAATTAAAAAGTTTTGTATTTATTGAGTGAATGAATTTTAAAAATAAACCGCCAAAATTTGAAGAATTAGTAAATAAATAATAATAAAAATATTATTAAAAATAAAGATAAGAAATTGGACCCATTAATTGAAAAATAAATAAATTCTGTAAACAACAGAAATTAGTTAGAAGAACAAAATAAAAATAATTTCACAATTAAAAAATGAAATTTATAAATTTGCGATTATATGTAGCAGCTGATTTGTGAATTCTTTATTTTCTTCATGTCTAAATAAATTCCAGAAGCTAAATATCAGTTACCGTCAAGCACCCGAACCCCATTAACCTCCGTTTTTCTCCGATTTGCCAGATGGGCGATTTCCCAGTAACCCACTTCGGTTGGGGTCAGTTGAGCGCGGCCGGTTGAGCCCCGCCAGTTGAGACCGGGCGGTTGAGACCGAAGACAGTTGAGCGCGGGCCGGTTGAGACCGGGCCAGTTGAGCGCGGCCAGTTGAGCGCCCCTTGTTAACTGTCCAGTTGAGCGCGAAGCGGGGAATGTTGTTCCAAGGACGGGGGATGTTGTTCAAATGACTTGGGATGTTGTTCCAAGGACGGTGGATTTTGTTCAAATGACTTGGGATTTGTTCAAATGACTTGGGATGTTGTTCCAAGGACGGGGGAAGTTTTTTTGTTCCAAGGACGGGGGAAGATTTTCGCTTCCGGCGCTAAAAAAGTGATTTTTTTGGCCTACGGCCTTCTAAAATTCTCAAAATTTTCGCCTGGGGCGCTGAAAATAAAAATTTTTGGCGCCTTTGGCTCCAAAAATTCGGCGCAGAAGAATTTTTCCCCTTGCCCCCCCCCCCCTCAAAAAAATCCAGGCTACGGGCCTGGTACCAACAATGGTGGAATCCTGAGTCACGTTTTTCCAATCCTGAGTCACGTTGTTCCGAACAGTTCCAGAACTAGTTCCAAAGCTAGTTCCAGACATTTACTAGTTCCGTAGTTCCAGTTCCAAGCTAGTTCCAGGCATTTACTAGTTCCGTAGTTCTAGTTCCAAACTAGTTCCAGATAATCGTTAGTTCCGTAGTTCTAGTTCCGGAACTGGAACTGGAACTAATTAGTTCCGGAACTGGAACTGGAACTTTGCCCATCACTGATCCTGAGTCACGTTGTTCCGAACTTTAGTCAAGTTGTTCCGAACATTAGTCAAGTTGTTCCGAACATGAATAAACATTTTGCCAGAAGTTTATCAGTGTAAAAATATATTGGCGCTCAACTGGCCAAATAACAAGGGGCGCTCAACCGGCCGCGCTCAACTGGCCCGGTCTCAACCGGCCCGCGCTCAACTGGCCTCGGTCTCAACTGCCCGGTCTCAACTGGCGGGGCTCAACCGGCCGGTCTCAACAGGCCCGTTCCGACCCACTTCGCCTGTGACTCAATTGTACTTTTTCGCGAATTATAAAAATTTAAATTGTTCTGGTTCGGTGATAACTGAACCGTCCCATTACGAAAGGATGGGACAGTTAAAAGTGAGCCGGTTGAGCGTGCGCTTTGAACGTTTAAATTTTTATCGTTTATCAAATTAGAAAGCCTCGGGTAAGTGGAATCTTTTTCCCAAATTAACAGATCAGGTCTGATCATTCCTTAAAACGTTACAATCCGGTAAAAATGTCAAAGACACATATGTATGATTTCACTTATCATGTTTTAACTTTATAAGGAATAATCAGATAGTCTTTCCAGTTGGTAAAAGGATTCCGCTTATCAAAGGCTTTTCCATTCGAATGGGATCAAACATAAAAATGTTATAGCCAATTAACCCATTATATCCCCAACCCTTTTTTACTTATTATTTTTTTATCAATTTCGATTTTTTAAAGTTATAAATAATACTTCTTTCTTTTTTGGTACTTTTTTATCATTTGAATTATCACATAGCTCAAATAAATCATCCATTTGTTTTATTTCTAGATAAACATACCTTCATACATTTTTTCTCTTATCTTTAGAAACGATTTGAAATTATTGTTTTAAGTGAAAAATTATTTTTTATAATTGGAAAAATGGCTGATGCTTTCAAAAATTTATTCAACTTTTTGGCCTGAAGCCTTCGAATATCCTTCAAATTTTCTTATATTTTTGTTTAATTTCTTTATCAATTTTTTTAGAAACCGAGCGATTTATTTTCTCTATTTAACTTACTTAAATTCATTTATCAATGAAGAGCTCGCCGGAAAATGCTTCCTCATTTCTTAGCCGGAAAACTTTTTGGTGGTTCAACTCAATGTGTGCCCTAGGCCGTCGGAAGCCTTTAGAGATTGAAGACCTTTACTCTCTAAACCCAGAAGAGACATGCGCGACACTGGTGCCCCAATGGGAATTTCTATGGAATAGATCAATTCGAGGTTTGTCTCAAATCATTGGGGTCCGTTTTATGGGTCTAGTAGCACAATTGTTTTTATAAAAATTTTTTCTTCAGATTATTACAATTCAAAATCTGAAGCTCAACAAAGAAAAGACGATTCTACTGACTCCTCGGAGGATTCCGATGTTGTGGTTGAGGTTGACGATTCGTTGCCGTTGGTTAATGGTGGGACTGGTCACCAGGTTTTACCTTTTTTTAAATATTATTTTTTTAATTTAGGAATCATTACCGCATTACGGAACTTTACCTTCTAAACCAGCATCAGAAGTTAAGAAAAAGACGAAGAGGAAAAAACAAAAATGTGATAAATTCCAATCTCAACCCTCTACACCGCCCTCAATTATTGGACATCTTTTTCATATTTTTCGTCTTACTATACTTAATGCAATGATTGTCAAATTGTTTTCTGATTTGTTACAATTTACTAATCCAATACTTCTCAAGTTCTTTTTCCGTTTTTGATTACATAATTTTTATTATTTTAAAGGTTGTTAATTGCCTTTACTGAAGACCCTTCAATTCCAATGTGGCAAGGTGTTGGACTCGCAGCTTTAATGTTTATCGCTTCAGAATTGAGTTCGTTGATGCTTAATCATTATTATTATTTGATGTTTCGTTTGGGCGTCCGAATTCAGTCGGTATTATCTGCTGCTGTTTACAAAAAAGTTTTTCTTTAAATTGACCAAAATTTTTAAAATTCTTTCTTCAGACTCTTCGTCTTTCAAGCTCCTCTCGTCATGAAAAGACTGTTGGGGAAATTGTTAATTTGATGGCTATTGATGTTGACCGTTTTCAGCAAATAACACCTTTAACTCACCAATATTGGAGTACTCCTCTACAAGTGTCTTTAGCTCTTTGGATGTTATGGAGTCAAATTGGCGCCTCTGTTCTAAGTGGAGTTGCTGTTATGCTTTTGCTTTTGCCAGTGAATTCATTGATCACAATGCAGACAAAGAAGTATCAGGTTGGGCATTCTTTTAAATTTCTTAATATTTTCATTTTATTCAGATGCGTCAAATGACTGTAAAAGATGAACGTACAAAAATGGTTAACGAAGTCCTTAATGGTATTAAAGTCATCAAACTTTATGCTTGGGAACCGCCAATGGAAAAAGTCATCACTAAACTACGAAACAAAGAACTTTCTCTGATTCGAAAATCGGCCTTTCTTCGGACTCTTAGCGATATGCTTAACAGTGCTGTGCCTTTTCTTGTAGCTCTTTCAACTTTCGCAACATATGTGCTTATTGATCCAGAAAAAAATTTGTTGACACCAGAAATTGCTTTTGTTTCACTGACTTTATTCAATCAATTAAGACAACCAATGAGTACTGTTGCAGATTTAATTTCACAGACTGTTCAGGTTTTAACTTAAAATTTTCTAATGGTGAAGAACCAGTTAAATATAGTTAACATTATAATTTGCGTTTTTACGTATAAATTTTGGAACCAGAACTTTTATGTTTCAGGCAAAAATTTTATCTTGGGTTCTGTTTTTAAATGTTCTGTTCTCTAGATTCTACCCGTTTTGTATTTTCTTTTTATTATTTCTGCTAACATAATATTATTTTTAGGTTACTGTCAGCAATAATCGACTTAAACATTTTCTTGTAGCTGAGGAGCTAAATGATTATGTCGAAAAATTTCCTATTGAGGATGGCTCTTCTTCACCACCTCTCAGTTTTTATCAAAATAATGCAATTGTTGCAGAGAATGCATCATTTAGTTGGGACCGTACAGACAACCAACCAGTTCTTCACTCATTAAATTTTACAATTCCAAGACAAAAGCTTGTTCTCATTGTTGGCACTGTTGGATCTGGGAAAAGCAGTATCTTGATGGCTTTACTTGGTATTATTACTATTAGTTATTTTTTGAAGGAATCGAAACGTTTTTGTCCTGTATATTGTTCCCGTGTATTTTTTCGTATATAAAAATAGGTATCTGTGTATTTTCCATTCTCATCGAAAATTTTCTACTTGCCAATAATTTTTTGTATATGTATTTTATAGGTGAAATGATTAAGCTCTATGGTCGAATAGGCGTTTATGGTCGTTTGGCCTATGTGTCTCAACAACCTTGGGTTCAAAACAATTCTGTTAAAAACAATATTATATTCGGCAATATACCTGATGAATATTTCTACAATCGTGTGATTAACTGCTGTGCTTTAAAACATGATATTGATATTCTTCCACAAGGTGATGCCACTGAAATTGGAGAAAAGGTTTTATATTTTTTTCTTATACAAATTTATGTATTTAAAAGGGCATTAATTTGTCTGGAGGACAAAAAGCTCGAATCAGCTTAGCACGTTGTGTATACCAAAACCCAGACATTTACTTCCTCGATGACCCTCTTTCTGCTGTTGACAGTCAGGTCGGAAATGAAATATTCAAAGAGCTGTTTGGCCCAGAAGGCTTGTTAAGGCATAAAACGCGTTTATTAGTTACAAATGAATTGTCTTTCCTACCTTCTTCTGATTTTATTCTCATCGTTAAAGGTTTAATTTCAAAAGTTATATTGCAATTAATTTTAACTTTCATATAGACGGGCGTGTCATTTCCTCTGGTACTTATACGGAATTGTCGCAAAATGGAACATTGAATCGTTTATTTTATGACGTCAATTTGGAACGACTTAAATCGACTACCACTTCGCGTAAAGATAAATTAATTATTAAAAGTGATTCCCTTTTGTTATTCTTTGTAAAATATTGAAATGCACAATTAATTATTTTATTTTGTTCCAGATACTGTGGACGAACAAAATGATATGGACAATGTTAGTGATGATACTGACGAAACATTTATGGATGAAAATGCTGCTGATGTTGAGAATTTGATGGGTGCCTCTGTAATGTCTACCGTTTCAACAATTTTAGCAAAACGCAAATATAGTACTTCAACTTCTTATAGAAGAAGAAGACCCACGATGCGAGAAAGTTCTGAACCTTCTCTTGATGTGCCAATTATGCGACAATTGACTGGAGTTGAGAAAGTTGAAACTGGACGGGTTAATATTTTTTATATGTTATTCGAGAAAGAATTTTCTCAAACCCACTGGCCTCGTTCATCCAATGGCCTTGTTATACTTTTAATTAGAATTTAAAAATTTAGGTAAAACCTGCAGTGTATTTGGGTTATTTTCGTGCAATGGGATTTTGTCTTTCTGGTCTTTTCTTTTTGGGAATGATTCTTAGCACTTTGGCTTCAATGTCTCGCAATCTTTGGCTCACGGAATGGTCTAATGATCAGTCTCCAACAGGACACCCTTCTAATGAATCGCAGCCTGTATCTGTGAGATTAGGCGTTTATGCAGGAATTGGATTTTTAGAAGGTTTTTCTTTCCTTTATTAAATAAATAATTTTATTATAGTCTTTCTAATGTTCTTCGGTATGTCTTCTCTATTGTTTGGAGGCGTTTCAGCAAGTAAGAATCTACATGCACCACTTTTGCATGCCATATTTCGTGCACCAATGTATTTCTTCGACACCACTCCATTTGGGCGAATACTTAATCGAATCGGAAAAGATATTGAAACAATTGACTTTTTGCTTCCTTATAACGTGCAATTTTTTGCTCAATGTGTACTACAGGTTTTTATTTAATTTGGATTCTGAAATAAATTTTTCTAAAATTTTAGGTTCTTTCCACACTAATTATAATTCTGATCTCAACACCAATGTTCGGTATTGTTGTTATCCCATTGGCAATTTTCTATGTTTGTGTCTTGGTTTGTTTTTTTACATTTTTATTCTTTGTTTTAAATGTTTTAATTTCAGAAATATTATATTTCTACATCTCGGCAGTTAAAAAGGCTTGAGTCGATTACGCGTTCACCCATTTATTCACATCTTAGCGAGTCAATTAATGTAAGATTAAAATATTTTTTAATTCTGCCAATAAATATATTTTTAATTTCTTAAGGGTGCTCCTACAATTCGTGCATATGGACAAACTGATCGTTTTTCCCGTATCTTGCAACAGAAAGTTGATGCGCATGTTCAGGTTATTTTTTCTTATCCGAAACATTTTTATTATTCTTCCACTTTTTTTTCTGTAAATCCTTTTTTTAGTGTCGATATCTTAATTACGTGGCAAACCGATGGCTCAGTATCCGTTTAGAATTCATAGGCAATTGTGTTGTACTTTTTGCTGCTTTCTTTGCAGCCATTTCACGTGGTTCAATAAGTGCTGGTGTGCTCGGACTTTCTGTTTCATACTCATTGAATGTTAGGATTTTTTCTTAATTTAAAATTAATATACAGTCGGGCTTCACTTGTACGAACATTCGCGAAGAAAATATTTTTCGTAAAGTGAGACTCTTACAGGAGGGTCCGACTAGGGATGGGCGCAAAAACAATTTTCAAAAAAAAAACTCAAGGCCAAAACTAACCCAAGAACTTAAAAGTAAAAATTTCTCATTGTACCAAATCACGCAAAAAACGCATTACCCAAATCTTGGGTTAAGCTGTACATTAATTTCTTATTTTTCCAGATAACTTTTGTGCTAAATTTTGCTGTACGTCAAATCAGCAAGCTCGAAACCAATATTGTCTCTGTTGAGCGTGTTAACGAATATTCTAATACAAAGCCTGAAGCTGAATGGATTACCGAGCCCTCCAAAAGGCAGCCTCAGAATTGGGCTAATCATGGGAATATAGAATTTCGTGACTATTCTACTCGATATAGATCTGGACTTGATTTGGTTATCTACCATTTGAATGCACAAGTGCAAGCAAGGGAACGAATTGGCATTGTGGGCAGAACTGGGGCTGGTAAAGATAATTTTAAAAAATTAAATAAATTCTTAATTTTTAGGTAAGAGTTCAATTACTCTTGCTCTTTTCCGTATGGTTGAGCCTTGTTCTGGTACAATCTTTATTGATGGTGTTGATATTACTGATTTGGGACTTCATGATTTACGTTCAGCCATCACTATAATTCCGCAAGATCCAATACTTTTTTCTGGCACTCTTCGTTTTAATTTGGATCCATTCGAGAGGTATACAGACCAGGAGATTTGGACTGCGCTAGAGTTTGCAAGTCTGCAAGAATTTGCAGCAGCACAACCAAGCAAGCTTGAACATGAAATCACAGAAGGCGGAGAGAATATAAGGCAGTGTATTCTTTTATAACTTAAAATTATATTGCTTTTTTAGTGTCGGTCAACGTCAATTGGTTTGTCTAGCTCGTGCTTTGCTTCGTGCACCGCATTCTCGTATTTTGGTATTAGATGAAGCAACGGCTGCTGTTGATGCTGACACTGACATGCGAATTCAGCAGTCTATTCGCGAGCATTTTTCACATTGCACAGTGTTAACTATTGCACATCGTCTGAATACAATACTTGATTATGATCGAGTTTTAGTTATGGAACAGGTGTGAATTATATCAAAAATTCTAAACTTTGTTCTTTAAAAACAGGGCCGAGTTAAAGAATTTGATTCACCACAGACACTCCTTTCAAATCCGGATTCTGAATTTTCAAAACAGGCAAAACATGCAGGAATACTTCCATCTTCATTGACTTCTGGCATTTCTTTTTGAGGATTCGCTGAGAAAACGTGTTAATATTTCCACTGACTCATCATTTGACTCATTTTTCACTCCCACCCCCATTATATATATATTTCACAATTCTCATTCATTACCTCTCTATTAAATAGTAATAATTTTTTAAGTATACATGCAGATTAAATTTTTTAGTGCATATTAGAAAAAGCGTTTGTATTTAATTTGTAAAAATTATAAATATGTATCTAATTATTAAACTGTATTCAAATTAATAGGATTATTTTTTAATAAATATATAAAGGATTTTAAAATATATATTTAGAGACGTCCAAAACTCTTGGTCTGAACTTTTTTAAGAATTTTTTTTCTTGGACGTCTCTAATATTTACTCATTTTCTTGCCTTTTTTCGTGTACTGCCTAATCTACACTTTGAAGATAATATTGTATTTTTTCTGGTGCATGTGTGGACTTTGTAATATTTTTAATACAAAATAATAAAATTATAATTGACTTGTTTAAAGAACGATTATGTATTTTTAATTTTAAACTTTTCCACCACCTCTCTTGGCAGAGCCACTTCTTTTAGGAGGCAAATTCTTTTTCTCAACTGTTTGATCCATCATTTCTAATAAATCTTTCCCTTTCTTTACTCCCTTTGACGGTGATTTTTCGAGAGGTTTTTGTTTATCTTTATCTAGATTCATCTAAATAATTAAAAAAAATTTTTTGAATTAAAAAAATTATACCTCATTCAAAGCTTTATCCAAGGCAGCTTTCTTTCCAATTGTTGGGTTTTTTGTTTTATTTTCTTTTTTTATATTTTTATTATTTTCTCCTCCTTCATCTTCAAACAAAACTAATTCAAAATCATCAATTGGTTGATTATTATTTTTTATTAACATGCTTAATAATCCAAGTTCATCACCACTTGTTGTATTTAAATTTTGAGGGATATCTTGTGATTGTTTGGATGTTTTTTGTTTTTGAGTTAAAGAAGTTGAAGGTTTTAACTAATATAAAATAAAAGAAAATATTTTAATCTTTAATTAATTACCTGTTCAGTTTCACTATTTGTTTTATACATATTTTGACCCAAAGTTGTTCCTCTTACCATTGTACGGTCCTAAAATAATTTTTAAAAATTATATTTACATATTTAATATTTATTTACATTCCCGGTAAAAAAGGTGTTCTCGGCTTATCCGTCTCTTCTGATAATTTAAAATTCATTACCCAATACTAATAACACAAAAAATAATTTTTATAAAAGATCACCTTTAAAGAGCTTTGCTAACAAGCACTAAAAATCCTTTTCACATTACCTAAACTTCCGTTTTCAATGATAAACGGTGGTAAGACATTTTAAAAAGTATTTTTGAATCAAAAATTTTTAAACTTTTTTGTGTTATTAGCAAATTATCAGAAGAGAAAAACTAGGATACATCAAAATCTGAAAAGATAGAAGGAAATATAGGGTAGTCGGAGGTTTACATTATATGTACGTATTTTAAAAATAGAAAATAAAATTTATTTTTTATTTTCTTTTTCCCTTTTAATTATACATTAATTGTTTATATATTTTATCGTTCCTTTTTATAGAAATAAAAAATTAAAAAAAATTTTTTTCACCTGGTAACTATCTGGTGAAACTTTAAAATGTTCATCTACAGGAAAGTTTTCACTTCTAACTAAAGCACCATTTTCTACATATCTAACAGATCCAGGTACAACAGCATTATAGGGTAATTCAATTTGTTCTCCTTCTGGGAACAAAACAAAACGGCCGTCTTTTTTTATTTAAATTTTATTTATTTAAAATATTTTTTAAAATAAAAACACCTTCCATTTGTTTATGTTCTCGTAACATTAAACTAACTTTAACTCTAGCCCCAAGAAGAAAAGTTAATAATTCACTTCTAATTATAGCCATTTGCCATAATGGAGTATCTCCAAAATGATCCATTAACTTTAATTTTAATTTTGAAAAAATATTTTTTACTGTCAAGAATACCCTTTAGATACAATTTACGATAGTTTTCCCCAATTTAAGATTATCTATATCTCCCCCCCCTTTATATTTAAATTACTAAACTAATGTATTGGCGTAATTTAAATGACTCAAAATTTGTTGATTTGATTGAAAGATTGCTTTCATTCCATCAATATGATTCATTGTAACCAACACTAATTCTGAAGGTTCTTTGCACAAAAGAAATTGATATTTTACTGCCATTATCATTAAATCAAATAATTTATCCATACTTTAAAAAAATAATCTAATTAGAATTGCCAATTCCTTGGCAGCAGGAATAATTTTGGGAGTTTTGAAGGTCATTTTAGTAAATTAATTTTTATATCCCCCCTCCTCCCTCCCTCCCTACCTTGCTTCATTTAAACGCATTACTGATGAATGGGCAATTTGTTCAAAAAATTGTCGAAGTCCCTGTCTTGACATCCTTTTTATTTAATTAAATTTAAATAAAAATATTTTATTTTTTAAATTTAGTACATTTCTTTAGGTTCAAACAATTCATCCAAAAAACTATTCCCCAACATTACAGCAACAATATCACACAAAACTTTAACACTTTTTTCATTTCCAACATTTTGGGCCTTTTTTTAATTTAAAATTAATTATTTATATAATTATTTACTTGTAATCTCTGCTCTAATATATAAGCCATTTCACCTCCCATATTTAAATAAAGAAAGGGCATTGCTTGAAAACTCATTTTTTTATTGAAAAATAAAAATAATGTTTTTGGAAATAAAATTACAAATAAATAAATACGTAAATTATTAGGTATTTTCTTTTTTTTTGCTTCCTCATAATAACAAAAATATTTTTATTTATTGTTACCAAGGTGATATTTAAATAATTTTAATTTTCCAAAAAATAGTTTTAAGATAAAGAGAATTTTTGGTTGGTGTCCCCATAAATTTAATTTTTTAATTAAATAATATATTTAAATTATCAAAAATAAAATTTCTTTAAAAATTTATTATCTAGTTAAATAATATGACCAATAAAAAATATTAAATGCTGAAAAAATTAAAGGAAAGGCACGAGCACAGAAAAAATCTATTTTGTGTCCCATCTCTCCATGTTTGTAGGTATTTACAACAGAACCTCTAGCATTTTGATATCGGCCAGCTAAATCTTCTCGAAATGTTGTATAATAACCATCATTTTCATTGTTATTATTGTTGTTACTTTCTCTTCTTAAAATTAAAATATGTAAATTAAACACGGCCAGAAGGGTAGAAAGGCCAGAAAAATCGGAAACCGAGTTATACTTTTTATTTTATCCCCCCCCCCTTTCCAAAATATTTCCCTCAATTTTCTTCCCAAAAATAATTTATTTACAATGCAACCATCATTGTTTGATCTGTTTGTCCCATTAAAAGAGAACGAAATCTTCTTTGGCTTTTAGCTTTTCGATATTGGTCTATTTCATAAATTTTATCAAAATAGCCAATTATAGCCATTTCACATAAAGACATAAATATAAAGAATATTGAAACAAAAAAGAATAAATCTAAAGCCTTTAAATTGTTTAAATTTATTTTAATTTTTTGGTATTTTCCAATTATTTGTGCCTCGAATTTTAAAATTATGTTCATATTTACAATATATGGAGGGCACAGATAATAACAAAATAAAAATAATTATATTTTTTACTTTTAAATAAGAAACTCTCGGAAGATTCTGTACAACATTCCCCATTTGATAAATAAGAGCACAAGCTGCATTTACACATAAAAGTATACGTGCAGGTAAGGCATATCTATCAATCCAAAAACTTATCCAGGAAATAAAAACAAATAAATATGAAGGTAAATAAGCCTTTAATTAATTTAAAAATAATTATTTAATCAAATCTCGGTTGTTTATATACATACTTTTAATGAAGATAAAAAGTAAAAATGAGGTATAAGTAAATTAAGCTATTTAACCGAAAAAAATGTTAACAAAAATATTTGATTGTTTAAATGCTCCAAAATATGTTTTAAATAAAAAAAGTTTTGGTGGCTAATATATTATTTAATTTAAAACCAAAATATAAGACTAAAACAGAGAATTAAAATATGAGGGAGTAGTCTAAATTTTAAAGTAATTATAAAGTAAATTTAAATAAAGCAATAAAATATATTCCCTCAAGATTAAATTTAGACAAAAAAGGATAATTTAATTTATATTTAATTTGTCGGATATTTTTTAAAAAATGGAAGGGGAATTTTATATTTTAAAATAAATTTTAAAATATTTATTTTAATATTCCTTCTCTACCTGTACAACATAATAGCCATATAAACGTTTAAATTCAAAATTAATTAATAATTGATCAAAAGCCCCAGCATTATATCTTCTAAGTAATCGAGTGTAGGTTAAATTAACAAAACGGAAATCAGGTAATTGAAGTTTCTCGCTAGCAACACTTACAGGATTCCAATTAAGCCAAGAAAGTCTAACTTCTGCTATTGGATACCCACAAGATTCCAAAACTAAAAAACAGCTTTGGGTGTCTAAAGGGAAATTAGCAAATCCATCACCCATTGTACAGCGACCCTTTTAAAAGGAATTGAGGAATATACTTTAATTTAAAAATACTTGAACTCTAATTCTGTGATTTAACCAAACAGTTCCATTACTGTAAATAATTAATAAAATATTTGATTCTGGAGAACTGTGGATATATGTATTTTGACTAAAAAAATAATATAAATATTTTTGAGGATATCTTCTACCAAACCTGTTTGTAAAGCAAAGGTTTGGAGTCCAAATTTTCTGAACCAAAGATTCGTCTAATGACAAATTACTTTTGCAACTTAAATGTGAATAGGCTAATCGAGGATCTGCCCAAATTTGTGAAAACCAAAGATCAACAATAAACGAAGAACTTATTTCGCTTATTGAACTTATATCTTGAATTGTGACCTGAAAAGAGAGAAAAATAATTATTTAAGTAGCCTTCCCCCTCCTTGTATCTTTTACAACTTTTTATTCATAAAACATCCCCCCTCCTATATCTTCTCTTTTTTATCTCTTAATTTTACCTTCTCTCCCTTCAATTTTAATGTTAACTTTAAGGATAACAACTTTATCAATACCTCTCTTTATTTAACTAGAAAAATGTAAAAAAACCTCAGCCTGAACATCAAGAATTCCTCCACTTGGCTTAGTTGCTTTGTCATATTCTTTAAGTAATTGGGCCATTAAAGACTTTCCTTGGGAGGAAGGCATACTGCAAGATTGCTTCTTTTGTTTTAAATATTCTTTTTTACCAAGAGAAATATCGACAAAAATAATTAAAAATAATAAAAAATACATTTAAATTTTTCTAGTAAATTTAAATATAAAATATATATAGGCACAAATGTTCTCTCTAAAAATATTTTTTTATTTTCAATTTAAAAAATATAAAAAAAAGATTTTTATATGCCAAATGTTCCAACAATTTTTCAAAGCAATTTCCGCTTTTTTGGCCAATGAAGTAAAGCAAATGTAGGGTTTAAATTCTTTTTCTCTCCTTTCTTTCCTCCAAATTTGGGAGAATAAATAAATGAATGAAAAAACTTTAAAAATGTTTTTTTGAACAAAAATTTATTTTATTTATTGGGGGAAGTAAATGACTTTTTAAAGCTAGTAAGTATTTTTTGTGTGTAAATGAGAAACTAAAAATGTCAACCCAATCTTTTAATTTTTGAAGTTTTTAAGTGAAAAAAAGAAAAGGAAAGGGTATTTAGACATTCTCAATTATGTATGTAGTTACCTATTTTTATTTTAAATTATTATTTTATTTTATTATTTTTTAATTAATTTATTAAAATATCTTGCAAAAATAATTTAATTACTAAATATTTTAATTAAATTGCTGATTTTTGCAGATAATTAAATTTAAATTAGAATACATAGCACCTGTCTATAAAGTATTTGGGGATAAAAAATTGGTTAATAAAGTTACATATATTTGTGCCCCCCTATTCATTTCCTTTCTTCAAAGTTGCATACATACCAGGGTTGCCGCCCGAAACCCGAAACCCGTTACCCGAAACCCGGCCTTTTTTTGTACCCGAAACCCGATACCCGAATTGAAAATTTTCCAACCCGAAACCCGAAACCCGTACCCGATATTTTTTCCAACCCGAAACCCGTGACCCGAAATTGGTTAAAACCCGAAAATCCTACCCGAAATCTTAGCCTTACCCGATTTTTTTGAATAAATTTGAAAAATTATAGAAAGCGAAAATTCTCAAAATTTTCGCATCCGTTGCCCAAAAGGAAGAAATCTGGCTTCTTGGTCTTTGAAAATTCCCAAAATTTTCGCCTTCGGCGCAAAAAATGGAAGATTTTTGGCTTAAGGATCTTCCTAAATTCTTAAAATTTTCGCCTGCGGCGCTAAAAAAGAAGAAATTTTGCTCTCTAGCCTTCCAAAATTCCCAAAATTTTCGCCTGCGGCGCTGAAAACGTGAGAAAATTTGAGGATTTAATGGAGGTAAAGCCGACAATCTTACTTAATCCTATCCAACAATTGCTTGAATTTCTCGATCTCTTTTAATCCCTGATATATCATTGCAAGAAGTATGTCGGAGGATATGCATGGATCAATGTAGATTTGGAAGGACAATTTAGAAGGAAAACGTGATTTAGAGGGATTAAAGGGAATTAGAGGAGGGATATAGGTGATATGAAAAGATTTGATGATCCGCTGATATTAAGGATGGTTCATTAATCTTTCAAATCTCCCTAACCCTCCTAAATTTATTCATTGATATCCCTCTCAATACCAAGATATCCCTCTTAATCCCCAAATCCCGCAATGTCTCTTTAATCTCTTCAGATTTTCCTCTCTCTATCACCCAAAATCCTATTATGCAACATACATAGCTTGTCTCCTTACAATTTAGTGTATCAATACCCTAACACCCGAAAATAACCCGAATTTTTCACCAAACCCGAAACCCGTACCCGAAATTTTTGCCAACCTGAAACCCGTGACCCGAAATGAAAATTTTATAACCCGAAACCCGAAACCCGTACCTGATATTTTTGCCGACCCGAAACCCGTGACCCGAAATGAAAACGCTCCAACCCGATACCCGAAACCCGTACCCGAAAATTTTTTGTACCCGCGGCAACCCTGATACATACTTAACAAACTTAGTTTTTCAATTTTAATAAAGTTCCCTAAATTATTCAATCATTCATTAAAATTTTAGAAATTTAACTGATAAAATATAAGAAATGAAAGGAAACGTCGCAACTAATAAAAAAACTTCCGATTTTAATTAAAGGGCCCGAGTCTTGGGTCAGAGAGTCTTGGATTACTTCAAAGGAAAACGTTATGGATGACGTTATGGATGATCTTTTAACTGATGTTTAAAGCCCCCCCCCCTTTTGACTAAAAATTAATAAAAATAAATTATTAATAATTTATTTTCCTTTTTTTTCGAAATAATTTATTTTAAATATACATAGTCATAACTGGCATACATTATTTATTCCTTTTTAAAAAATATATTTTTTAAAACACGTGTTGTGATGTATTTATTTGTTTGTTAATAATAAAATAAGTTAATTTAAAAACTTTTTTTTTATTTAACTAATTTATTTATTTTATTGATTAAAAATTAAAGTTGCCTTTCCGGACAATTTATTTTATTTAAAAAATAATTTTTTTTAATTTTTTATTGAAATCCAAAAACCTTTTTTAAAATTAAATAAAAATTTTTTATCCTTCCTTTGTTTTAAAAATTTAATTATACTTTTGTTCTTCAACTAATACCAAAAAATTTTTTTTCAAATTTTCAATCCAATCCTTTTAATTAAATTTTAAATATACGTATAAAAAGCATTAAATAATTAACATATTTTATAAAGCTTTATTTAAATTAGTCAGACAAATTTTCTTAAGTATACATATGTATTAGTTTTTTCTTTTAAAAAAATTAAAATTTATTAAATAATTCTTTCTTTTTTAAAATGTACTTTTATTTTTTTAAAATAAATAAATAAACAAACAAATTTATTTATTTATTCTCTCAAAATATCTCGCCAAGGCTTAAAAGGCAGTATTTATTATCTTTCCTATTCAAAAAAATTTTTTGTTTTCCCATAAGCCTATATTTTTAGTTATTTTTTTTTTACTTTTTAATGCATTGAAAACTATGCCACCCATTTACATATTTAAAAATTTTAAAAATTATTTTTTATTTAAATTTATTTCTTTATTCCTCCACCTTTCACAAAAATATTTTTTGTTTATCAATTTCTTTTAAAATTATTTGTTGATTAATTAAATAAAAATTAATTTAAATATATATCTATCACTTTACAAAAAGCTTCCTATTTTTTGTTAAATTCCTCTGGGAATTTTTTAAATTAAAAAAAAAGATAAAGAAAATAAATATTTAAATTTAAAAATTATTTAAAAAAGAAAGAAATGCACTTTTGTTTTTTTATTTATTTAGCTTTTTTTATTTAATAATTAAAAAAATTTTTTTTTTCATTTTTTTAATTTAAAAAATCAATTATAAAATTTTAAATTAATTTTTAAAATATTTTCTTTAATTATCTAAATATTGGAGATATACTTAAATCAAAATATGAAATGAAAAAACTTCCTTTAAACTAAATATAATAAATTTTTTAAATTAGAATATGTAAATTTAAGAATTATTTATCGATAACTATTCACACAAAAATAAATAGAAAGCTATACATAGTATGTATATGGTAGGCTATAGTAGTTATAAAAATATTTTAGGTATATACTAAATTGGGGTAATAGCCCCCTCTCCCCTAATAACTAGATTAAAGAAATAATATCCAAATTAAAATGTTTATGAATTTAATTTAAAAAATCTTTTTATTTATTTTACATCAAGAATCATGTCTTTAAATGTCTATAGTTCTCAATATTTTTATGTAAAAATAATTTATTTTTTATTATTTTTTAATAAGATTTTTTAGTAAATATTTTTTTTGTATTTCCTAGCTAAAAATTGTGCAGGAAATACTTATATGTAATTATTTTTTGTTTTATATTTTCTTATTTATTTTGTAAAAAAATAATTGAGGGGTGAGTTGGGTAAAGCACAAATTTTTGTTAATTATTATAATAAATATATTTTTACTTTTTATATTTACTGTATTTTGTTTAAAAAAATTTTTCTGTGATAAATTGAGTCCGGATTTTTAGAAAATATAAATAAATTCCCCAAAATAAGCAGGAAAATAGAAACAAAAATTGTTTATTTTCTGTGGGTAATAATATTTAAAATAATAATTGCCTAAAAGCATTTTCTTGACCAGGGATGACATCTAGGCCCGACTCGATCTTTCGGTCCTAGTCGGTCCATTTTGGCAACCCTATATCTAATAGTGATGGTCGAGAGTTAAAAAAACCCGAGAGTCGGGAGTCGAGACCGAGACCGGGAATCGACCCCGAGACCGAGTCCCGGGTCGAGACCGAGAGTCGAGACTAAGAGCTTAGAAGGGATACCCTCTCTCAGTCTCACATGTCCCACGAAACATGTGACACAACAAACCATACAACAAACGTTGCAAGGCTTTGAAGCCATAAATCCTCCTATTTCATCCATTTCCTGCGCCGCAGGCGAAAATTTTGAGAATTTTGGAGGTCCTTAAGTCAGATTTCTTCCATTTTTTGTGCCACAGGCGAAAATTTTGAAAAATTTGGGAGGCCAATAGCCAGATTTCTTTCTTTTTTACCGCCGGAGGCGAAAACGCTGCGCCGCAGGAGGAAATTTTGAAAAATTCATGATTAAATTAAAATTTTTAATGTTTTTTTCAAGTTTAAAAAATTAAGAAAAAATAAATTAAAAATTTTAAAATCAAAATCAAAGTTTAAAAACGTTTATTTCCGAAAAGAAAAATTTTCACAACCTCATTTCCACCTTAGGATTCGAACCCAGAACTACGAGATATTTAAGTGAGTGAAGTCAGTCAACTTAACCACTCAACCATCAACCATCAAAGGCAAATGGGAGAAATTATAAATATATTCCTTTCCCCTTTCCTTCAAAAAGTTAAAAAAATTTCCGTCATTAGGGGTGTAAATTTAGTCTCGTTTTCCGAGACTAAAACACCGAGACCGAGACCGAGACCGAGAGCTCAAAAAACCCGGGAAATTTCCCGACTCGGGAACCGAGACCGGGAATCCCGACCATCACTAATATCTAATACACCTTTTTATGTGCATTCCTTTAACATAAAACGGAATACACATCAAGTTGGCTAATTCTGAAAGAGCATCCGTGCCCAGTTCCAATATTCGTTCCGAAAATAATAGAAGGGAAAACATCCACTCCCATTGATACCAATTGTGTGTTTTTTAATTTTTTGGTGGTAATAAACATTGTAATTTGATTTTTTAAATTTAATTTCCTTTTTAATCTTTGGTCAATTTCACGAAATTAAATTAAATATTTAACCAAAATCTCTTTTGTTATACCAAAAATCTCTTTTGTTTTAATTAAAAATTCGTTTTCTTCGAAATTTAAATGTTTCGTTATTTAAATTAATATATTTTTATATTTAATACAAAAATTTTCTTTATTTTTAAATTCCACAGAAATGCTAAAAATAAATTAAATATATTTATTTCTACATATTTTACGCATTTTTGAATTTTTATTTAATTTTAATTTTGATGTATAGTTTTTTCTGTCACGCAAAAGAAAAAAAACTACAAAAATATTTTCAAAAAAATATTCCAATTATTTTTTGTTCATACATTTTCTTGTTCCGTTTTGATTTTTAAATTTTATTTTATTCTTTACTAATTAGGAAGGGAGTGTTGAGTAGGAAGAGGCGTGTAAATGTTGATAGTGGGGGGGGGGGATTTATTTAATTAAATGGATGGGGCACCGTCGGTTGTCTCTGGTCTGGGTCCTTCTGATTGTCCTCAAAAAAGTTTTGTGAAGTATAATTCTAGGTAGTTGGCCATTATTTTATTTTTAAAGTCGTTTTTTAAAATATCAAGTTTGCAATATCTTATTATTTCAAGTTTTGTGTCAATACTTTAAGAAAAAGTATTAACAAGTAAATAAAAATTATTATTTTCCCTCTCCTTTCCATCCTTTTTCCATCTCCTTTCCAATTAATTTTTAAAAATATTTTTTTAAATTTTATTTAATAATTTATTTATATCCCTTAAATGTTTATTTTTATTCCAAACAAAACAGCCAAACATATTTTCTTATTCCCTAATTAGGTTAGAAATAGAAAAAAATAAAAACATTTTCTTCTCTTTTTTGCGCATTTTAAAATAAAAATTATTTTTAGCATTTTTAAAGGGAGAGGGAATTGAGAATATTTTATTTTTATTTAACTTATTTTCTTTTTCTTCTAATTTCAATCCTTGGTTTTTGCTTTTCTTGAAATAACAAAAAATACATCTTTTTTTGCTCATTTTACATAATTTTCTTTTTTAAAATTAAGAAAAAAATATTTTTTAATCTGGTTGCTTAGCACCATCTTTTTAAGATTAAAAAAATAAAAAAAAATTTTAAATATTTTTTTCCAGAATAATGTGTAGACTTAGATGTATCTAATTTTTTTAAACAAATTCTCAATATTGTAGTTATTCTTTTCTTTTTATTTGCATCATCATAATTTAGTAACTATGTAAATAATTGTCCCAAAAGTCTGATATATTTAGATACTTGGGATGTTTCAGCCCAGACGTGTATATTTTTACTCTCCTCTCTTCATTCCTAATTTTTGTATTTCTTTCCTTGTTGCGACTTTTAAAGACCCGAAATCTTTAAAAGATGCCCGAACTAGATATACACATTCACAATTATTTAAAATATTTTAGATGGATTCTTCTTCTTTAAATTATTATTATTCAACATCATCTACATCATCCTCTCCTTCTTCTCCAAATATAACAGCAACTTTTAATAATAACAATGATAATTTTGAATGTCTTCATTATATAATTCAAAGTCCAGATCCAACAAATTCTTTATTGGCTATAATTATTTTTGGAATTATTTATATAAATATTTTTATTTTTGGTTTATTGGGCAATTTAGCAATTGTTTTGCTAACTCTTCGTTGTAGCCATTTACGATCTGTTCAAAATATTTTTATTTTAAATTTGGCTTTATCTGATGTTATTGTTTGCCTTTTATCTTTACCCTTTACATTAGTTACAAATATATTTAAAGAATGGCTATTCGGTTCTGCTATTTGCCATTTACTTCCTATGGTTCAGGTATTGGAATTTAGTTGATATTTAGACCTCATTATAAGGAGAGTAAGGAGGAGAACTGCTTAAGCAATACTCTATTTACATAAATATAATTAGCATCTTTTAATTAAATCCAACTATATATTAAAATCTATTTTAATTTAAAAAAATAAATTTTAGGCAGTTTCTGTATTAGTATCAACATTTTCTTTATCAGCAATAGCCATAGACAGATATTGGCTAGTTCACCGTCCACACGGTCATTCACTTAGTCCATCACAAGCTACTATAGTTGCGTGTATTTTATGGGCATTTTCTTTATTTATTTCATTGCCATATGCTTATTATATGGGTTTGGAAGAATATGAAGGATATTGTGGACAGTTTTGTTCTGAACAATGGCCAAATACCCAAATAAGGAGGGGATATGCTTTAGCTGTTTTAGCTTTACAATTTCTTTTACCTTTTTTGACAATGTCTTTTTGTTATGCTTCTATATTTTCGAGACTTAGAAGAAGGAATAATACAAAATTAAAAAAATTAAATGAAAGACAAATTATGTTGGCTAGACAATCTAACAATTTTGAAAATGGATTGATTGTTGAAGAAAAGGTAGGGGATTTAATTAATTAATTTTTTAAATTTGAACTTCCCTTTTTTTGTACAATTTTAATTAGGGACCCATAACATCGATGGAAAGATTTAATAATTTTTTTTTAAAGGTTGATTGTTTATCAAGAAAAACTTCTTTTTTTTGTGAAGAAAATGTTGGAGGAAAAATAAGAGTAAATGCTTTAAATAAACAACAAAGGAGAACAACAACTATATTAGCTACTGTTGTGCTATTTTTTGGTTTAGCCTGGTTACCTCAAAATGTTTTGACAATGATTATTGAATATGATATACATTTACTAAATTGGGGGAATGTTAATTATTTGTATTTACTTTCTCTTATATCACATTGGTACATAATTATTTTAATAAATTTTGATTGAAATTTCTTTTCAATTAAAGTCTTGCAATGACAACAAATGTTGCTAATCCAATACTTTATGCTTGGCTAAATCCAACATTTAAAGAACTTTTTATGAGGACAACAATAATTCCTCTAATTTTCAGAAAAAGAAAAGAAAATAATTTAATTCAAACTTCAACAAAACAATTAAACACAACATCTATTAGATCCTCTATACAAAATAATAATAATTCATTAAATGAAAAAAGAATTTTGGTTCATTTAAATAATTTTAAAAATTAAAAAGAAAAAATTATTTTAAAATTTACATATATTTATTTATTTTTGTATAAAAATATAATTACTATATTTTAACGAGTTTATATAATTAAATTTATATACATTTGATGGTTCCTGAAAAATCTCTGCGTATCCGGAACCGGAACCAAATTTTTATTAAATTAGGAAAGAATATCTGGTGACCAATCTTGGGAAGTTCCTACCAAAATTCGTACCTCTATACAAGCACGATAAAAAATTAGGTCTGTACGAATACTAGTACGAGCTATTTTCAAATTCTAAACACTGCGTGACTTAGAGAAGCTTGGAAAGAATTTTGGGGAGGAAGAAGGAGGGAAGAAGCCAGATTTTGTATTTTTCAGTGCCGCATGTATTTAATTATAAGAAAGGAGTTCGGAGAATTTAATAATAATCAACTAACATTCTAACTGAAAATTTTTTATGAAATTTTGAGCAAATGTCTTCAAAAATCGGATGCTCAAATGTTAAACAATCAAAAGTCGCTACTAAGTATTATTTTAAAATAATTTGTTTTCAAAACTTTTTTCAATTAAAATTTTTTAATTTTTAATATTTTTACAATTTATTGCCAAACAAAATTAATTTGTTTTCAAAAAATTATTTTTCATCAAATTTCCCTTAATTTTTTCTCATTTTTAAACAAAAAATATATTTAGAATTCTGTAAAAATTATTGTAAAACTGTGGGAATATTTACCATACTAAATGTTTAAAAACTTGTTTATATTTAAAAAAGCGAGGGTGGAAGTCTTTAAAAGTAAAAATAAAAATTAATTTTCTCAAAGTCACATTTTTGGCTCTTTTAAAAAATAAATAAAATTAATTAATTCTAAGAAATTTTATTTTTTTAAAAACTTTTTTAATCAAAAAATGTGTGAGAAAAATTTTAAAGTTAATTTAAATTAGTCTAGAAAATATTTTTTTTGAGGTTTTTAACAAAAAGTGAAATTTTAAAAAAATTAAAATTATTAAAGTGAAAAAAAATTAATTTGGAAAAATAAAAGGGAAATAAAAAATAATGATTTTAAACAACAAAATTAATTTTGATTGCCGTATTTACAAAAATAATAATTACCCAGCCCTGAGTAATGCTTAATAGGGAGGCGGTAATTATTGCTTCAATTTCTTACTCAAGGAGGTAGAGGGAGTAATTATTTTAGTAAATACGGTAATTAAAAAATCCGTATAGAATAAATATATTTAATAATATCCCTAAATCTCACTAAAATACAGAGGTCGAAAGTCGGAACACGGAAATCGGCCTAAATTTTCGGAAATCAGAAAATCCAGACTACAAAAATATATATTTTACTATATTTTATCTAGCACTATTTAATGTTTTTAAAGGAGTACTGTAAGCCAAGCAATAAAGCATATAATTATTTCTTTCGGCAAAATATCTAAATAAAAATATTTTCTAATTAAAAAACAAAATAAATAAATTACCTATTACAATTATATATTATTTTAATAAACCAAAATTGTAATAAAAAAGTTAAAAAATAAAGAAATAGAAAAGCATAAACTCTAGCCAAAGATTCTGCAGAAAGTGCAACAGTTGATTGGCCAGGAAATTCATTAAAAGGAATAATATTTAAAAGACGATAAAAAAGAGCAAAATCAGTAAATAAAGCAATTGTGCCAATTATTAATAGAAAAAATAAACAAAATAAGGCAAAACACTAAAAGTGAAAGAAAAATATATAAATTAGAAGAACTTCATCAAACATCCTTGGAAACCGTATAACCTATATTAATTGCCCTCCCTCAAATAATTACCCCCCTCAAATAATTACCCCACCTCTTTTAGTTACTCCCTCCAGCGAGAGGTTGAAACAATAATTACCCAGGGTAGTTATTAAAGGATATACGATCTTTTTTCCCATAAAAGTCTCTTATCTTATAATGAGGTTATCTCAAATAGGAGGTATCTTTCTCCAAATAGGCCTCTCCGACGGCCTAATGGTCAAATAAATTTAAAGATCTTAAATTGAGTATGTTGGGATAGATCTCATAAAGCTAGAGACTTTTTTAATAAATTACCTGAATAATTAAATGAGGAATTAAAAGAGAAAAAGAATTTCTTTTTAACCCAAAAATAAGTAAAAAAACAAAAATTAAAGAAATTCCCAAAGAAATAGATTCAATTAAAAATGCTGTTTTTACATAATTACTGTGCCAGAAAGATAAACGTTGTTGCCTATCTAAATCTTCTTTTTGTTGAAGTAAAACCAACAAAGAATTTAAAAAGAATATCTTTTTTTAAAAAAATAATTAATTATTTTCGTTAAAAATATATAGAAATGTTGCTGATTTTTAAAAAAGAAAACTCCCAAGTTAAAAGGAGAAAGGACTCGATTGTAAACTGAAAAGTCAAGCAAAATCTGTGCTAGGAGTAGATATGTACTAAAAAAGCTCTCTATCAGAGGTGAATCGGAATTCCGATTTCTGAAAATTTATGCTGATTTCCGACTTTAAAGCCATTTCTGAGTTCCGACAGTTCCGATTTCCGGCATCTTTGTCAATTCTGATTCACCTCTGATCTCCATTAAAAAAGGATGCTAAACTTTTCAACTATTCCTCCACCGATTGATCTCTTTAATTTTTATTTTATTAGGTTAAGGGAACTTTGTCAGTCTTAAATTAGTTTGATGTTTACTTTAGAAAGAGAAAAACTTACCAAAATAAAAAATATTTCAATAAAACAAATTAAATAGGCCCCAGTTTTTATATGAAAACATCCACAAAAACACCTATATTGCTCAGAAGATTCGTCAAATTGAACTGGGCGGGGTAAACATTCAGAAGAATTTCTTCTTTTTGGCCTATTAATGGGGTGATCTAATATATTGTTAGTTGTTGTTGAGGAGGAGGAAGTAAATAAACTTTTTAAATTAATTAGGGGAAAATACAAAAATACATATGTATTTACCTATTTCGAATTAAAGGAATTCTTCCTAATACAAATCTGCCACCCATTTATTTAATTAATTAATTATTAAAAGAAAAATAAAAATTATTTTATTATTTTCTGTAGTATATGATTTTTAAATAAAAAAATCAAACAAAAGAAATTTAAAAATAAAAAATATATTCTCTGGAGAGGTTAAAAAAATGAGGAAAAAAATAAAATATTAGAAAAGACAAATAAATAAAATGAATGGCATTTTGTGCCGTCTTTTAAGAAAAGCTGCCTAAAACTTTTCTTTCTTTTTTAAAATTTAATTTTTAAAAGAGAAATAAATAAAATAAATTTTTTAGTGAATTTTTAACAAATAAAAAATTCTTTTTTTTTCTATATGAAATTCTCAAAATCAAATTTTGTCAAGAATATTCAAAAGGACAAAAAAAAAGAAAAAGCATTGAGAGCCAAAAATCGATGTGGACACGAGGTAGTAAAAACGGGGGAAAGAAAAATTGCGTCAAGAAAAAAGGAAGGACACACATAAAAGAAGTACTGGAGGAGAGACTTTCTTTTTGGAAATAAAAATAAAAATTATACTAAAGCTTTTCTTCCTTCAAAAAGTATCCAAATAAAGTGGCATTCAATAAATAAAAAAAGAATTTTTAAAAGTAAAAGGATACCGGAAAGAAATGGAACATAAAAATGGAAACCTTAAGTATAAGAAGCAAGGACATACATACCTCTTAATATGCCTAATCAAATGTTGTTTCAGTTTAAATCAAATTTTTTATTTCCTAATTAATTTTAAAAAAATAAAATAATTTTTTAAAAACTACATAAATATTTAATCAAAATTTTAATTAAAAAAATATTTTTTTAAAAATAACAGGTAAAAATTAAGGATATTTAATACATACATTTTTTAAAAATATTTAAGAAAAATAAAAGAAAAAGGATAATAATTTTGAATTTTGCCATTATCCTTTTTCAGTTTCTTAAAAAGTTGCATTTTTTCACCTTATTCCCTTATAGAGAGTGTTCTAATGAAAATCATTGATAAAAAAAAAAGAATTAAATTTTATTCATAATGTTCCTAAGGAAAAAAAGTTCTGTCAATCTTTAATTCCCTTAGTTAAATCTACACATTTATGTATATCAGGTTTATTCCCCTTAAAGTAATCCAAAACTCGGGTTATATTCCAAATCGTTGACACTCAAAAAGATTTTCGTTTTTAATTTAAATGGAGGAGGGATTTTAAAAAATTTTAAGATTTTTATGCTTAAGGAATGAAAAAAAATTAAAGAATGAAGTATGACTATTATGCAACTTTTAAGAAAAGGAAAAAAGGAGGGTAACAAAAAATAGTAAAGAGAAAAATAAATGTAAAAATATTTTGGCATAATTATCTAAAAATAAAACAAATATATGAATGAGAGAGATCAATTTTATAAATAAAACAAAAGTAAAAAGAATTTTGATCGGCTTAACTTTTTTTATGCTTTTAATCCAATCCAAATGTCATTAGATAGCCCCTGATATATGGAATCCTTTTTCCAACTATACATATCAAGCCAGATCCTTCCTTAAAAAGTTAAAACGTGATAAGTGAAAGTTAGAAACAAGATCCAGCTTATCAAGAGCTTTCAAACGATTTAATTCCATTCAGATTGGATAAAGGGTAAAAAAGATAGTCGATCAAAGAAAAGAGATCCCCCCTTCCCTTTTTAAAGTTCAAATGTATGTATGTACATATTTTTGTCATACATATTCTCTCTAATAGGAAAACAATTACTTTAATTTTTTCATTCCACTACTTCTATTAAAGAGAATATGGTAAATTGGAAGATTAAAAAACTGAAAATTTTTTTAAAATTTTCCAAAAAAATTTCCAATTTTTATATTTTTCTCCTAACTCTATTTATAACTTCAAAAAAGAATTTCTTTCTTTATTTTTTTTTCTTCTTCTAAATTTGTTCCATTTCCCCAACATCCCCTTCTCCAACAGTCATTCGAACGTGTTTAAATCCATTTTTGTTGAATTTGGCCAAAAAGCGTTTAATTAAGCAAATATTCCCAAAAACAAGCAAAACCAAAATAATTAACAAAAGAAAACTTAGAACCATTAAAAACTTCAAAAAAATTATTTTTTTTTAAATTAAATTATTCTCAAAAAATATTTACTTGTTTCCCTTGTAATAATTCTTTCTCTAAACATTCAATTTTTGTTTGCAGTTTTGTGCGGATTGATTTAAATTGTTCTGTTTGTTGTTTTAATTCTGTTTCGGCCTTAAAAATGTTCTTTTTTAAATTAAATATATATTTTTTCCCTACCTTCTTCAAATTAGAGAAGAATCCTTCACTAAACCCTTCAAGCAATATTTGCAAATCTTTTGGTTGATAAGTCTGAAAAAAAATTTATTTAAATATAAAAACTTCATTGATACACCCTTAAAGAAGAAATAATGTACTAATTTGGGGGGGGGGGGGTGGGGGTATTTTATATTAAATTTTATTTTTACTTTTTTGTTAATCATTCCATTAACCACCATAATATCCATTAATTCCTTATAATTATTTCCATTTCTTTCAAGTTTCATTACTTTTCTAGCAACTTTTTGTGTTGTTGGGGATATTGTTGTTGCTGTTATTGTTTTTTGTTTAATTGTTTCTTCATCCGCATTAATATATTTTGTTAATAAAATTTGAAGGAAAATTACAAAAATGAAAATTTTGAAGGAAGAAGATAACATTTTTTGTTAAAAATAAATTCTAAAAAAATATTTACAATAAATTAATATATTTTGAAGTAAAAAGTATTTTAAAGGATTTTATTTTTTAAAAGGTTTTTTTTTTATTTTAAGAAAATATTTTTATAGAAAAATGAATAACTAAATAAAAATCTTAAATATTTTTAATAATTTCCCCCCAACGTTATATCAAGACAAAATATTAACTAATATTTTTTATTTATAAAATTTAAAAACAAAATAATTTAGTAACCAAATAAAATAATTATCTTAAATCAATTTAACTTCTATAAAAATTATTTTATACTATTAATCCTTTTTTTTATTTTTTTTACATTAAAATTTTTCTTGGAAGACGAAATGGCTTAAAAATAAAAAGAAATATTTGCTAAAAAATGATTTTAGATAAAAATAAAGCAAAAAGATACAATTTTTGTATCATTTCCTTCTGAAAAGACTTAAAAATATTTATTTTATTAATTAAATTTAGGGGACATTTTTAGACTTTTTTATTTAAAAAATAAAGTTTTATCTTGTAACTTTCCAAATCTGTGGGGTTTGGAAATTTATATTAAAATGCCACCAAGCTTTAATTCCAAATTAAATTTCGGATTTAAACAAAAAAATATTTGGGGGAAGAGGACATATTTAAATTATTTTTTAAATAAAAATTAAAATTTAAGGTCAATCTCAAATTGCGTAAATAGAGTGGAAGCTATGTAAAAATATAAAGGAGAGCTCCTTGCGGAAAAGATTAATTTTATAAAAAGATTATCAAATGTTGCGTTTTTCTTTTTAATTTTTTAAAAATTTATAAAACATTTAAAGGTCTTGTTTAAAAGTCTTCACCAAAAAATACAAATAAGGTGGGTATTTTCTATAATGTGGATGACCTGCTTAAGCTATTTTGCTTGTTTAAGATAACCTCATTAAATGATACAATATTCTCTTAGCCCCTTATCTTAGTTATTTAAAAAATAATTTTATTTTTTAAATTTAAATAAATTAAAAATATTAATTGTTTGGTTAAATACAAGAGAAAAAGTTTGGCTTTATAAAGAGTCCGAAATAAAAATTATTAAACTCCGCCCATTTAAATATTAGCTAGAGTTTTATTTTCCTTTTCTTTAAAATATAAAATAATGAGAAAATTATTTTTTAAGTGGTAGGTGGGGCAAATTAATTGTTTGGCTCGAGATTTAAAAGAATGTGTACAATTTAATTTCTCTTTTTATCATTAAATTTATCTGGGGAGGTTAATTTACGACAAATAATGGAGGTGTGACTCCCATTCGTTTAAATTCAGATACGGCACACACACACGCCTGTTAGATATCTAATGATAATTTAATACTTTATTAACCCCAAAAATCTTTCTTACATAAATATCAGGGAATGTGTCTTCATAAAAATATTTCAAAAATTTCAATTTCGGTAATTTTCGGTAATTTTGTTGGTTTTGATGGAGGGTCTGTGTGACATTGAGGCTAAGACAAATGATATCCTATGAATGAATCAAGTACAGTCGATGAAAATTGAAGCATAAAAGCATGCCAAAGCGTGCAAGACTCATAGAAATAAGACGTGCAAGACTCATATTTTATTATAATAGACTACTACATATTATACATACTTTCTACTCCGCAGGAACAATTATGGAATTTTAAAAAAAACTCTAGGAAATTCACATCAAAACTTTCTTATTTTAACATATACATAAATTCACCTTTCCAACCATAGAATAGATAAAAAATTATAATTATTTCTAGAGAAATATCAACAGAATTCGGGAATCGGGACGGCAAATCCCTAGTTTATTCCCCATAAACTGGGCATGTTTCAGCCGAAAATTTGTTTAATTTATCGAGTTTTGGATAAAAATATGCCCTTGGCAATTTTAACTATAAAAAATTCAAAAATTTTGAAAAAATCTGATGAGAAAATCACGATTATTTTGTTTTAAAATTTAAAGTGATGAATTTTTAATAATTTAAAATATATTTATTGTGTTCTGTTTTTAATTTAAAAACATTTTAGTTTATATATCCAATTCCTTCTTTTTTAAAAAAGATTATTTTTCTAAAAAGCTTTTAAATTCCTTTACGGATAAAAACAAAAATGTTATTTTAAATAGATAAACTTTTTAGTTTAATTAATTTTTAAAAAATAAATATTTCTAAAATATCTTTTCCTACATCATCAATATTTTCTAAATAACTTAAATTTTTCATCTTTTTAAATTCCACAGACTTTCAAATGATCCTTAGAACAAAAATTATTCTTTTAAGGAAAAAACAAATTTTTAAAAATTTATTCAAAATAATAATTATTATTCTAATTTTTATTATTTTTAAAAATATTTGTAAGTAGGGTTGTCGGTTCTTGGAAAATTTTCAGATATCCGAACTGAAAAATCATCGGTTCTTCGGTTCGGTCCAGAACTGACAACCGTAATTTGCAAGTTTCAAAATATATTGCAAATATTTTTGTTTAAATTTAAAAAAATAATTATTTATTTAAAATAAAATAAAGAATTGTATATTTTCTAATTTTATAACTAATAATTTCTTTTATCAAAAAAAGTAGTAGGTGGGGGATAATTGTTTTGTTGAGTTTATTAAGATTAATTTTATTTAAAGAAAAAAAGAAATAAATAAATATATATAATTATTTTTATTTAAATATTACTTTTAAAACTTTTAATACTTAGAAAAAAAAGAGAAGATAAAATAAATCAACCAAAAATAAGTGCCAATCAAAAAATTATTTTTGCAAAAACAAAAAAATAATAATTTATATTTATTTTAATTAAAATTTAAAAAAAATTAAAAAAAAATTTTTAAAGCCAAATAGGAATAAAATTTTTGCAGATTTTAAGAAAAAAAAATAAAAAGATTAGATTATTATTTAAAAATTAATTTAAATAAATTACTGTAATATTTAATTAAGATAAATAAAAAATTATTATAAATATTCTCGAATATTTACCCCTCTCGATTAATAATTACCCACTCCAGTGAAAGGTTGATTCAAGGGCTGGGCAAAATTCGTTTCGAAACGTTTCGCTCTTTCGTGCCCTTTTCCCCCTTCGTTTCGGAACGAAACAAAAAAATAATTTATTTCGTAATTGATCTAAATAAAAATTTTTATTTCGCCCTACCCTGGTTGAACCAATAATTAACTCAGGGCAAGTATTCGAGAATTAAGGGTATTTTTTAAATTTTAAAATAAAATTTCATTTTATTTTATAAACACTTCCAAATAAAAAAATAGAAAGAAGGGGAGATTAAGTTGGATATCGGTAGATTTGGAGGGTAGTCAAATAAAAGTTGTCAAAATTATAAAAAAATATAATTTTAAATTTTACAAAAAATATTTTTATTATTTTTTTTAAATAAAAATTTTCTCAAGGGTCGAAGGTTTATTTAAAAACAAAAAAAGCTATGGCAACCAAAAAATAAATTGTTTGACTTGTTTACAATAAAAAGAAGAAGATGTGTATTTAAATTATTAAATTTTTTTTCAAAATTATTTTTTTTAAATTTACGTAGTTCCTTGTCTAGAAAATTTTAATGTAAACAAAAATAAAATAATATGTAATTACCTTTGACCCTAGAATAAAAAGCAAAAAAAATTAAAATCTACACTACAATTAAATTGTAAATCTGCACTTTATGTTTAATAAACGGAAGAAAAATAATTTAAAAAAATAATTATTTACGTAAATTAAAGTCTTTTTTATTTTAAATATTTTAATGAATTCATTGAAGAGAAGTACTTTAAAGAATTAAAACTACAAAAGGTTAAATTATTTTTAAAAAATTAATTTTTAAATTATTTCTTAGAATTTTTAACGTAAAAATTAATTTTAATTTTTTTTGTCATAAAAAATAAAAAAAAATAATTTTTCAAATTATCCAAAAAATTACTTTTGATAATAATTATTATGTCCCCGGATTTAATATAAGTATTTTACTCTCAAACTATATTCTAACGAAATACAATATTTATTATTAAATAAGGAAATAAGGTTAAATAATGTTTTAGATAAAGTTTGATAATGAAAATAAATATTTGAAATTAAAGGTGTAAATATTATAGGGGAATGTTTTGAATAGGATCAAAAGGAAACCATCAATATACTAAACATAGCAATAATAAAATTTAAATTTAAAATTATTTTTATTTAATTTATCACAAAATATGCCAATAATTCAATATCATTGATTAATAAAAAAATTAAGAAATTCCCTTTCTCTGTCTAAATAAATATTTCTTTCTCTTTTTTCATTTAAAAAATATTTCAAAATTTATATTTTAAATAAAATGTTTTTAATAATTAATTTATTTAATTTATTTATTTTTGTTAATTCCCAATTTTGTTTTAAAGAAGAATTTAAAGAAGAAGTTTGTGAAAATCATTTACCTATCGATGCTTGTATAACAATTTTTGGGACAAGAAAAAGTCATGAAAAACGTCCAAAATTATGTGAATGTCCACGTAAATACTTTCTATTTTAAGAAAAAATATTTTTATTAAAAATACAAATGGGATTTTCTTTATCAAAATTATTCTAAGAAAAATAGAAAAAGTAGTTTCTACTACAAAACTTTCTATGTACGTATTAGGCAGAGTTTAAAGTATGCAAATGAAAACAAATTCTCGTTAGCTCATTCGGTAGCTCACTGAAAATAAAGTGAAGGAAAGCGGTTAGCACTGATTGCCAGTAAATGCAAGTTCAATTTCAGCCCAGTTTTAATTAATTAACTTTTTCTAAATCTTATTCCTTTTTTCCCCTCAATTCTCATCTTTAGACTTACAAACTGAAGCTTTACAATGTGCAAATCATTGTTCTATGTGTTGTGAAAGGCCTGAACATTCATGTCCAGACTTAAGAAAGGATTGCTTTAAAAGGCGTAAAAATGGAGTTTGTTGGGAAAAAGAAAATATTGAGGACCAAATTAAGAATTGTGGGGGTACTTGTGGACTTTGTGGAAGGAAAAAATGGAAATGGGATGAAAATTGGATGTGCAGGGATTCGAATTGGGAATGTCCAGAAATGGAAAGTTTTTGTAATTTTGATGAAAGAATTCGTCTTTTATGTCCAAAAACTTGTAAAAAACAATGGTATAAAGAAATTGGCTTTGAACAACCCTGTGAACTTGAAAGAAGAATTTATGAATTTCGTTTTGAAAACCCTCCTGAAGGTTTTCTTTTGAATTACTTAGGGGTTGTTTTGGAATAAAAAAATAATATTTATTTATTTAGAAGAAGACTGTACAGATACACGAAATGATTGTTTTAAGGATATTTTATTTTGTGAAATGCCGGTTATTTTTTTAAAATTTAAAATTTTTTTACTTTTATTTTCTAGAATTATTTTTATAAATTGGAAGGGGAATGTCCAGAAACATGTGCTCATTGCAAACCAAAAGGACATAAATGTAAAGACAAAAATCATCAAAAGTTTTTAATTTTTATTTAATTTAAAAAAATAAATTAATTTTTAAGTTGTATTCAATGGCAATCACACAAACATAGACCTTTTTGTTTTAATCATAAAAACACAAAAGGACTTAAATTTCATTATTGTCCTGATGCTTGTCTTCTTTGTTGATAAGAAAAAGAAAAAAGATTTTTTTGGATATTTTATTTAAATATTTATGTACATTTAATTAAATTATTTTTATTTATTTTCTTTTAAAAAATCAATTTTGTAAAGAAGCCCCCCCACAAACAATAAAGTTGCACTTTTTCTCTGTTCAAATTTGATCGTCTGTCAATAAAAGAGAGAAAAATAAAATAAAAGAAATTAAAAAAGCTGCATTCTGTTAAAAGAAAAAAATATTTTTTCTTTTATTTTTAGCTTTTAATGTAAGAAATGTTTGGACATAAAATGGTTGGGGGGAGGGGGGGTAGGTAGTGTTTTGTGAAGAAAAGAAAATATGTTTAGCCGAAAGAATATTTTTGCTTTTAGTCTCTAAATAAATAAATCTTTTAATAAAAAGTATTTATTTATGTTGGAATTAATGCCAATTGTTGTTTCCTTTTTCTCTTTTTCTTAAATGATTCTTCTTAATTTTTAGTTAGTTAAATATTATTTTTAACTGATCGATTCTTAAAATTTTATTTAAAAATAATTTTATTTTTTAGTTAAATATTTGTTTAATATAAACATTCCATTTATTTTATAACTGCCATGGAGACTCGTGGAGAACGTAAGTGTGCATGTTAATTACCCTTTTACTAGTTAATTACCCCCCCCCCCCATAAATGATGCAGTAATCCATACTAAATCTAATTTTAATTTACACCCTCCCGTTATTTGTTCTTCAATTATATCCCCATTTCAATAATTTAGTTAATTCTCCCTATAAAATTCCCCTCTTTTTAGATGCAAATATAATTCACGGAACATTAGATGCTTTAGTAACTGATGTAAATAAAACAGCAGAAGTAATTAGAAGACATCATGAACAACAAATGCTTGATAAAAAAACATTTCAAGGAGAAATGGAAGTTAGTGGACGTATTGAAGTTGAGCCCCAAGAAAGTTGGCTAAATTTACGTTTAAAGTCTGTTAGCACAGAAGATTTAAAAAAAGAATTGGGACGAGTAAAAGAAGATCAACGTGAATTTTAAATTAAACAATTTTTTAATCAAAAAATTTTATTTAAAGGTCAAAATGTAGTAACAGATACATTAGCAGCATTAGTATATGATGTTAATGCTACTGCAGAAGTACTTCGTAGAGGGTCTCTTAAAGAGAAAAAAGTGCCAAAATCGCATGAAGTAGGCAAATTAATTATAAATGCAAAGAATGATTAGTTGAAATACAAGTTTTAGCAAAGATGATTGAAAAAAACTTAGGGGGCGAAAATATGAATTAGTCCAATAAAGAGAGCTCTAATCGAAATTCCGCTCAAATTTTTTGACATATTAAAAAGAATTATTAGTTTTAAATACTAAAATTTAATATCGATCTCCCTAAACTAATTTATATAAACTTTAGGAAATTGAATATCGTTTACGTTTAACACCCGCAGCTTATGAAGAGGCACCTTATTTTGATCAAGAAGAGCCGGTTTTTGGTTTGAAATTTTGTCCTTTTCTTTTTCTTTTATTCTCCTTCATTTAAAAATAAAATGAAAGAAATAATTAAAACAACAATAATTAATAATATTAAATATAATTATTTATTTTATTCAGAGCCTGCGGATGATTATACTGTTGATCATATAAAGAAAGATTATGGAGTTGAATTAGATGAATCTCAAATGTATATTAAATTAAATTATTAATTTTTGGAGAGAACCCTTCTCATTCTCTTGAAATTTTTCTTAGAGGACACAAATCCTAGATTAAATAAGACCTGTCTGTAGTCTAAAGTTTAATTGGCAGTTCCTGGGAAATCTTCGAATATCCGAACAGAAAAAGGCCAGAAAGCCCAATTTCTTTCTTGTTTAGCTCTAAATTTTGCTAGGGGTGCCATCAGGACATCGAATTTTTAGAGTTAACGGAAAACGAATAAATTCCAATTTCATAGACTGGAGGTTAGGTTCCGTTACGAGCGTGAGGAGAGAATCTAATATCCTAATTTATCTTTATATTTTTTATAATATTCAGAAGTAGTCTAAAAAGACGTGCTCGCTCAGCTACACCTCGAAGAACGTTAAATATTGAAGTTAATTATCATTTTAATTTTTTAAATAAATTTCCTCCTTTTCTTAGCCAACATCACCATTAAGCCCTATAGCAATTTGTGCCTTTTGTAATCAAGAAATTGATGGCCCTGTTTTGACTGCCTTAGCTCCAAATGCTACAAAAGCTCAAAAATTCCATCCTTATCATTTTATGTGTTGCTATTGCCAAAAAGTTTTTTCGAGAAATAACTTTGAAATAAAATATTTTTAGGCACTTAATTTGCACGGAACATTCCGCGAACACGAACTTCGACCATATTGTCATGAATGTTTTTATAAACTTTGGAATGGTCTTCTTTATGAACCTGATATTAATCAAAAGAAAATTGAAAAATTAATCTAAAAAATTAAAAACAAACATGGATAATTAATTAATTTTAGTATTTTGGTTATTTTAATGAGAAATAAAATTGAAAGTTTTTTTCCAAATTAAAAGAAAAAATTATTTTATAATTTATTAAGACATATGTACATATACAATACAAATAGGCATTACAACATATTTACAACAAATCACCTAGATATATTTATCAATTTCTATATATTCATCTATTCCCAGACTTCTACAAACCAACTATTTAGATGTACGCTCCACAATGCGCATTCAAGGACGAATAGTGAGTGATGAGGGCCCTAACACTCGCAAATCTGTCAAAAAATTAAGTGAAGTCAAGTTCTTTTAAAGAAAATTTACCCCAGATGATATGGCTCAGCAACAGGATTTCCATTAGAATCATATGGAATAGCACACCACAACTCAGCATTCTTGTTGTCGTTGTTGTTGTTATTCTCCTTAGAGACAAATCGTTTGATTTGGGAGTGCACAACATTTCCAGTGTCCGATTTATATGCAATCATCAATGGCAGTTCAAGAGGAATTTTATTCACGTCCTTAAACGATTGACTCGATAGCTGGTAGTAGATGAAGAAATGACGCAATTGACGTTTCTCAAATTGAGAATAGGCACGCTTAAAAAGAAAATATTTTTTTTAATTTAAACAAAAATTTCTCTCACTTCCATGGTCATTGCCCGAACAGGATATGGAGTTGGTTGCTCTTTTGGACAGACAGCCACATTGAATTCTCGAATGAGTTGGTCACTTCCAGCCTTCCTTTCTCTTGCCATCTTCTTCTTTCTCTCCCGTTTGGAATGTGTGCCCGAAGGTGGAAGTTGAGGCCATTGAACCTTTAAAAACAAAAGAAAACTATTTTTTAATTTTAAATTTAAAATGCCTGGTATTTGTCGCTTATCAACTTCCCCGCTTCATCAATCTCAACACTATATGTTGGTGGAGAAACACACGAAGAAGACCTCCTTCCATCAGAAGAACTCGAACAAGCTTAAAATTAATTTAAATTTAAAAATTTAGAGAAAAAACACAAACATCTGCAAGACATTTGGTCGCAAACAAACGAAGCTGTTGATGTTGAGAAGAGTTTAGAAGAATTATGTTTTGATAATTTTAATTAACTTTTAGGTTTTTATAATAATTAATTTGTCTTTATATGTATTTTAATTACCGTATTTGCTCTAATTGAATGACCCTTTTAGAGGTGAAAAAAGCCTGGACCTGCTAAAGCCTTCTTCTACTGGACTCTGGGGTTTGATTTCTTGACCTGAGCCGGATCTTGAGCCTGTAGTGCAGTAAAAACCCAGGCCCAGGAAAAACCCAGGAATTTTTTACCTGGGCCCAGGCCTGGACTGTTGGGTTTATTAGATTTACAATAAATTACCAAATTTCAATTTAAAGATACAGGGGGATTAAGAGGGATATCATTGATTTAGAGTCTATACAATTATTTTTACATTTTTTAACAAATAAAAATATTTTTAAAAATTTTTAAAATTCAGCAATATTTGTAAAAGAAATAGGAACAGACGAAGATCTTCTAATCATTATTAACGGATTTCTTTCTCTCATATTTGTTGAATTATTCCATTCATTTCCTAATAATTCTGCATGTAATAAATCTCTTAAAAATAAAAATAATTAAAAATAATTATTTTTAAATCCAAACAAAAATATAGTCCTTTTATCACGAATAAGCACAAAAGTAAAAAAAGTTATTTTTAACATCCAAAGAAGTAAACAAATTAAAAATGATGAAAATAAAATAATACAAATTGGTGCTAATATTTTATATTTGTATATATTTAATAATAATAATATTTCAATTGCCATAGAGCCGGTAACATTTATTAAATAAAAATTTAAAAATAAATTATTTTTTGTTTTAAAAATTTGTTAAGAATTTAATTATTAAATATTTGAGAAGTTAAATACAAAATATGGCCCCAAAACAAAGGTGGCTCGGAAAAGCTGAAATACAATTTTAGGAAATGCATCTAAAACTGTAAGCGGGAATCGGAAGTTCAACCAATTTCTTAAAAATACCCTATTTCCTCAAAATAACCGAATGGGGTTATAATTTCGACCGACCACTAGAGGGAAATAGAAGGTATCCCCTAAAATAGAGGATGGGCTATTTTAGGCTAGTTAGCTATTAGAAAATACGATATCTCAAATATTCCCCACCTAACTTATTCTGAAATTTAAAAAAAATCAAAAAGAAAACATACACAGCTTGCAATAAAAGGTAAAATTAAAAAGTGAATATCTGTAATTAAAGCTAAATTCATTAAAAGACTTGTTAATAAAGAAAATGAAAGTATCCAAATAGCTGGATTAAATATTAATTCATATTGCCATTGAGAAAATAAAATTTTTGTAGAAAAAGGTGCTTCAAGAAGAAGACAAGAAAGTACTAAAAAAATTATTTTTAAAGCTCTCATTTAATTAAAAAAAATTAAATTAAACTTAATGTTGTCACAATACACACACAAATACTAATAATTAAAGTAACAGAACGTAATCTAAATAAATTACAACAAGAACGATATGAAGCCATTAATGAATATCTATTTTGTTAAAAAACTATTTTTTAAATATTTTTTCAAAACAAATTATCTGCCGAATCATTTGAACCAACAGTAATTGATCTAAGACCATCTAGACCAATTCCATTTAATAATCCAGCAGCGCTTAATGTGGAGGCGTAAATAGATGTACTTGAATTTTTTAAACTATCAAGTGCTGATTCAATAAATGATAAATTTGTTTTTGGAAATTCTAAAGAAGAACTGCGCCTTATTGGAGCCAAATAATGATTAGTAGTAAATGTAGTCTAATTAAATTTTAAGATTTTTTAAAATTATTAAAAAAAAGATTTCTCAATTATGGTTCATTCAGCTCCATGAACCGACAACACTTACCGTATTTTCTCGATTAATTCCCCACCCTCGATTAATTCCCCACTCTCGATTAATTCCCCATGCCAGGGACGAGTTGAAATAATAATTCCTCACCCTCAAATAATTCCCCACTCTCAAATAATTCCCCCCCCCCCTCGAATAATTCCCTTTATTAATAATATATTTATTAAAATAATAAAATTGATGCTTATTAAAATAATTTATAAATATTCAAATTTAATCCACAGATATCCTAGAACTTTAATCCACCGATATCCCTCTAAATCCATTATATCTGCCTTTTTTGTCAGATATCATGCCTTCCAATTGAATTCGTTCCAGTGCGGATTCGTCCCATAGAATAGAAAGTGCAGATTCGTCCTGCTGTTTCGTCCTCATAAACAAAAAACGCGGATTCGTCCCCTAAGTTAATCGTTTATGCTTTTTCCCGCTATGTATTATCTTTTTCTTTATATCTTTAGAGATTAAATGATCCATACTGGGAATTACATGGTTATATGGTTCCATGCTGAAGGATATAAAATATATATCCCTTAGTATCGTATCATACGACTCCTCATTTGGCACTATAATCCTAATACTCCCATATTGGGGTAGATAAATGTCCAACTACAACACCCATTGGTTATATGGTTCCTTGCTTAGGGATATATCCATGCTTTATATATCTATATACAGTAGTATATAGAAATAAAAGACAGAACTCCAAAACTTCGTGCAGTTTTTTAAATTCAGGAATGGGTTGAAACAATAATTCCCCACCCTCGAATAATTCCCCTCCCTCGAATAATTCCCCATGCCACGGATGGGTTGAAAAAATAATTCCCCAGGGGAATTAATCGAGAAAATACGGTATACAGTGGCGGAAATTTAGTTAAGAAAATGTTGGAACTATGAAAAATATAAGGGGGTTATTTTTTCTTAACTAAATTTCAACCACTGTATATACCTGTTGATGTGATGATGGTTTTCGATCATAACAATCCGATACATTTAATAATTTATTAGATTTACTATGCATAATTTATTGGTTAATATTTTTAATATTTAAAAGATTTAAAGAAAATGGAAAATAAGAAGATTTTATATTTCTTAAAAATGCCAAAACTAAACAAACAGACAATTTACTAGACATAATTGAATCTGACAGATTTTAGATGTTTTTTTCTTTTTTAATTTAAAAATTAAAGTAAAAAATATAAATTAAAATTTGCAATAAAATAAATTAAATATTTTTTTGTACATAGTAAACATCGTTTTTATTAAACAAGTTTTTTAATAATTTTGTGTGTAAATAAATCAACTTTATATTTTTTATTACCTATTTTTGGTTTTATTTAATTTTTCATTTTCTATACAAAACTTTTTTTAAATATTTTATTTTTCATATATTTTTAGATACACCTAGCCAGTCAATTAAATTAAAAAAATTTAAATTTAAGTAGTATCTCTAGTATTGGGAGTATCTTAGATACTAGTTCTCCATTTTTACGTTTTGCGTCGTTTTTTGTTCTTGCGTCAATCATCTCTCATTACCAAATTCATAAACTTTTTTCATATTTTTCAAATCCCTAATTAACAAAAAAAAAGATTCATATTTTTAATCTCAATCTCAACAATCAAAATATTTGTTTTCGTCAAAAAATTAATTCCGTCATATATTTAATTTCCTCGTGATCACGTTTCAAATAATTTTTTTGTCCTTTACTTCCTTTCTTTTAAAAACAATTCATTAATCTGGGGATATAAAAAAGACAACAAAAACTTCAAGAGTTCAAGCCTCAAAAAAAAAAGCATTTAAAACTTTATAAAAATTGAAATGATCATTTAATATTATTTCTCATTTCTCACGAAATTGAAAAAAAATTCACGAGGAAGACAACAAATGGTGCCCAGTCATTCCTTTCCCCCTTATTTTTTTGACTACGCTGACAATCTTTGCCCTGTTCCTCTCAGACTTTGGACTCCACCGAAAACTTTTTTGGGGTCAAAAAAGAATATATTGTGGTGGTTCGACGAATAAATTAAAATCAAAGGGTGTGCGAGCCACGAATTTTTATTGAAACCCAAAATTAGATTATCTTTTATTTTAATGGCCCAAAAATGTTATCTTCATAAAAGAGCAACCCCAATAATATTATTTGTTTGCAGCAAAATGATAATTTCTTTTTTTAGAGGGGTGATAATAATTCACAAAACTACGAAAAATTCAATGTAATTTTTAGGTTCTGAATACATATACCGATACTCTTAATTACCCCGGGTAATTATTGTTTCGAATTCTCTAGAAAGGGTAATTAATAGAGGTTATTTTAGGAAGACTAATTATAACTATTTTTAAGGGAGTAATTATTGTTTCGACCTTTCGCTGGAGGGGGTAACTAATAGAGGTGGGGTAATTATTTGAGGGAGGGTAATTAATAGAGTTACACAGTACATATTTTTTCCTTTTTTTTGGTAAACTGTATTATTTATGTATCCTATGAATGATAAAATAAATTTATGACTAATTTGTTGTCGGAAGATACATAACTTAAAAAATCAACAAATATGTATATGCCTTACTAATCCTTCTCTCCAATAGATATCCTTTATACATACGTATATTCACAAAATATATCTCCATATATCCCTTCTCAGCCTTCTTTTTTTATTTTTCCCTGTTTCTAAAACTCAGCATTCATCCAAAATATTTTCTTGACTGTGAATTTTCGCCATTAGCAGCTGCATTCTCTATATATATGTGTGTATATACTGAGAGATATATAGAGAAAAATAAATTCGCGAGAAAAAAAAGTGTCGACCAGCCACCGCCGAAATAATGTAGATAGATAGAAGAATATGTACATACACCCAACATCATACCACATTGCTTAGTTTTCCTCTCTACAAATTTTTCAGCTTTTAAATTTACTTGATATACTGCTAAAATCCTCTGCCCAATTTTCATTATTATGTCAACAACAACACGTGAGGAATGGGAAGAAAATAGTCTCTTTGTTAGGGAAACCCCCTCTCTCCCCTTTCTCAACATTTTCTTTCATTTTGGCCACGTTGCTTTTTTAAAAATTCTGACCATTCAGCAAAAATATTTTTTCATTTATTTGAAATGATAAAATATATTTTTCTATTATTTTTTGCTTTTCTCATAACTATTTTTGATAAAATAATTTAACATTTATGTAAACAATTAATGGCCCCATTTTTTTCTTTACAAATTAAAAATTCTTTAATCTAAACATTTCTTATATTAGAAAAAAAAGATTATTTCCCAATTTAATTAATTTCAAAATATTTCATCAATAAATAAAGTTTTTTCATCAAAACTTTTTTTTATAAAATTTAATTAAATTGTTTTACCGAATTAAAATATTTTGAAGTTTGAGGTTTGTAATTTAATTTTGTATAATTATGTAGTTTAGATTTTCTTTAGGAAAAATTAAAAAAAATTAAACTAAAAATAAATAGTTTTTAAAGTATATTTTTTGATTAGAGTTGTAATGAATTTAAATATAAATTAACGACTTTCTAGAACATTTTTCCTTATCATTTGTATTTTTATATGTATTTTAATTTGCTATTTTTATCATTATCGTAAATTTTACGTAAAAGAACTTTTCTGTTCAAAGAATAAAAAAATAGAACCTGTACCTAATATTTACATATTTTATCTTTTACATATTTACTTTGATAAGATATTTTTCCCAAACCACAAATAAGCAAGTTTATTTGTTAGTGTACTCAAAATAAAAAAAAGTTTGTCGTTTTCTAATAGATAAGAATTAATATTTAAATAAAATTTTCACCACTTTCTTTACCAAAGTAATTTTCCAAAAACAGAAAATATGATTTTTTGGTTAATGAAATTTTTTCTACATAGTATATTTTTAGATTTTAGGGGAAAATTCGCATTGACAGTAAACGATATTCCCTTGTCAAAACCAGAATATTGTAATCTTTCGATAGTTACGAAACAAAATTTTTTAAATAAATATTTCATTATCAAATTGGCAAAATGTTTTTTTAGTTTATTTTTTAAATTTTCTTTTCGTCATTTTTTTAATTTCACCAGATTTTTCTTCCCATTTAAATTTTTTTTTAATTTCTCTTCTACTTTTGTTAAATCAAAAACATTAATTTAAAACTTCAATTTTTCCATTTCAGCAGTGCTCATTATTTTAACATTGCTCACTTATATTTCTAATCTAATAAATTATTTAAAACATGGTCAAGGATACAACACCTATTTGGGTTTCTCTACCTATAAATCTTGGAAGGTGAGTGAATTTTTCGTAGATTTTTTTCAAAAGTTTTACAGTCAGAGTTCTATAAACTTTTTATTTGCTCAAGGATTACTGACTTTGAATGGCCTGACAGCGGAAATGGTGGGACAAGTCCTTTGCTCTATTCTGTTGGCGCTGCTGCTACGATTGGTGCAATGGGATTGTGGTGGATGTGGTCTTCGCGAACCTCTCCGTACCGTTTGACCCCGCTAGTTGACCCTGAATCTCAGACTCGTGAACTCCCTGTATGCTTTTTAATGTTTTTTAAATTGTTTTTTTTATCTCAGGACGGCTCTCGAATCTGCAAATATCTCAAAACGGATGCACTTATGCGCTTCATTTACCAGGATGCGACTACTCTTTATCAAGCCATTCGTCGGGGATCCACTGTTTCTAAAAATGGTCCTATGCTTGGCTATCGCTCAAAAACTGAAGATTTTGAGCCATATGTCTGGCTTTCCTATGAGGACGTCATCTCTCGAGCTAGCCGTGTTGGACGTGCAATAAGGACTCTTGATATTCCTATTGGACAAGAATCTTTCATTGGAATTTTCGCGAAAAACCGACCGGAATGGGTTATTGTTGAGCAGGCGGCTTATTGCTTTAGCAATGTCACTGGTAATTTATCTAAAATATTCTCTTTTGAAGTCCAATTTCAGTTCCGCTTTACGAAACGCTTGGCGCTGATGCTTCGTCGTTTATAATTAACCAGACGAATATTCAGTTGGTGGTACGCATTTTTTTAATTCTTTCCTAATTATTTTTTTCAGTTTTGCGATTCTATAGACAAAGTTAGGGGTCTTGTGGAGCGAAAATCTCAGTGTCCATCACTCAAGAATATCGTTGTTATGTCTCCAGCTTCAGACGAATTGACCGAAGAATTTCGACGATCTGTGGAGAATGAAGGAATTATTTTGTCTAGTTTTGAAGAATTTGAGGCGCGTGGTGATTTGAATGACATTGCTGACCAACCTCCAACTCCTGATGACTTGGCGACTATTTGCTACACATCAGGAACTACAGTATGAGCTTTTCCGTATTTTATGAATACATTTACCTATGTTCTTAGGGTGTTCCCAAAGGTGTGATGCTCACTCATGGCAACATCATCGCTGATTGTACTGCTTTGGACTATTTCAAGAACGCAAACTTGAACAACAAAGTAAAATATTTTTAAAATACTTGTAACATATAAACTTCAAGGATGTGATGATGTCTTTCCTCCCTTTGGCACACATGTTTGAACGAATTTTGGAGACGGCCATTTTTTGTGCAGGTGGATCTGTTGGATTCTTTCGTGGTGACATCCGCCTTCTGGCTGACGATATTAAAGTTCTTCGTCCGACCGTCTTGCCTGTAGTTCCTCGTGTTCTTAATAGGATTTACGATAAGGTAAATTTTTGGTCGTTTTATAATTAAATTTTCTGCAGGTTATGGCTGAAGCCAACAAATCCGTGCTAACTCGTTTTATCTTTGATGCTGCAGTTGCGATTAAAACTCGTGAAATTAACAAGTACGTATTTGAGTTTTCGGTTGTGCCTACAAAGTCCGCAGTTTTTTATCCGCAAGTCATAAAGTTTATCTTCTCAATGGACAGAGGAGAATAAGCGTTGACTGATGACTTTATCCTTAAATCACCATTCTGTGCATATTAAGACAAGATAAACATGACTCGGATAAAAGGTTGCGGATGTTGACGACATAACCAAAAAGTACCTCATTTTTCTTTATACTATATTCCTTCTATTTAGCTGGATTATTCGCAGTGATTCTTTCATTGACCAACATATCTTCAGAAAAGTTCGTGAAGGGCTTGGAGGGCGCGTTAAATTGATGGTTGTTTACTTTATTTATTACAAGATTTTACCTCAATTTTTAAAGGTTACAGGATCTGCTCCTTTGTCAGAGACTGTTTTGACATTTATGCGTTGTGCTACTGGTGCAATTGTTTGCGAAGGTTACGGGCAGACTGAATGTGTTGCTGCTGCGACTGTAATATCTTATAATTTAGTTACTCTGAACATTTTTTAAAGGTGTCAATAGAAGGAGATCCAATTCCTGGCCATGTTGGTGTGCCTGCTCCTTGCAATGCAATCAAACTTGTTGACGTTCCTGAGCTTAATTATTATGCAAGGGATGGATTTGGTGAAGTATGCGTCAAAGGGACTAATGTTTTCAAGGGATACTACAAACAGCCCGAATTAACAAAGGAGACCTTAGATGACGATGGTTGGCTTCATACTGGTGACATTGGTCGATGGACTGCTCAAGGTGTGCTGAAAATCGTCGATCGTAAAAAGGTATTAATTACACTAAATAATTGGAAAGATTTTCTCCCAAAAACTTTTCTTCATGCCTGTTTTATTCAAATTTTAGCATATCTTCAAATTGGCACAAGGTGAATATGTGGCCCCTGAGAAAATCGAACTTGTCTATATCCGCTCGAAATATGTGGCTCAATGCTTTGTTCACGGAGAAAGCTTGAAAACTTGCCTTATTGCTGTTGTCGTTCCAGACTTTGATGTTCTTCCTAATGCTGTTTCAGCCGAACTTGGGATTGCGGGCAAGAGCATCCAGGAATTGTGTATGGATGAGAAGGTTAAGAAGTTGATTCTAGACGACATCCAAGCACTGGGGAAGAAGGCAGGATTATCTTCATTTGAACAGGTATATAAAATATGGTTTGTAGTTCTTATTTATCTTATAGGTGAGGGATATCTATCTTCACTATGAGATGTTCACTGTTGAGAACGATCTGCTTACGCCTACTCTTAAGAGCAAAAGGCCACAGCTGAGGACGCATTTCAAGTCAAAACTTGATGGAATGTACATGAAGTTGCAATAAATGAGTGATTGAAATAAAACAGAGCCTATGTCCATAATTATATTCATAATTTAATTGTTGTATTGACGATTGGACCTCTCCCCTTTTCTCATGCTTTTTATTTGAATATAAATTGTATAATCAAAAATTCATTTAAGACAATTCCCGCCTATCGACCTCCATCTCTTCATTTTTTGTTTAATATTAATATAATATGTAAATCCTAATATAAATATAAAAATATGCATTTATATATAAATACTTTTGACTTTATAAATCTAATAAATTATACATATGTCTTTTGTCTTACTGTTTGTTTCTGATTAACAGCCTTGTAGTTGGCTATTAGGATATTTTTGTTTGAATAATATTTAATGTCATAGGGGGTATACCTAGTAAAAACGAGATTTAATTTAGAATATAGATAAACGTTTTTCAAAAAAGTTTTGTGATGACAGATTCTCCTAATCAACAAAATCAAATGCTATACAGTGAAAGTGATGAGTGGAAGGATATTAAACCAATATATAATACTGCTGATGAAGATTGTGCAGTGAAGATTTCAACAAGTGAAGAATGTATGTTTTATTTCATCTTTTTGAAATTTAAATTTCTCTTGTAGTTGATGATGCCTTTGCTTACTTGAGGGCAGTTATGAATGCAAATGAACTGAGTGGTCGTGTACTTGAATTGACAACAACTTGTATTTCTTTAAACGCCGCTAATTATAGTGTTTGGTTAGGGTTTTTTTCATATTAAATTAATTTATGAATAAATCTAAGGAATTATCGGCGGAAAGTTCTTCGTGCATTAGGCTTGAATATTGAAGATGAATTAAAATATTGTGAAACAGTTATCGGTGAAAATCCTAAAAACTATCAAGTTTGGTAAGCATTCAAATTCATAAGTAAGCCCTTTCTCAGGTATCACCGTAGAGCTATTGTGGAAGAATCTGGAGAATATCGAGCCGAACTTGAATTTACGGCTTCTAAACTTGAGGATGATGCGAAAAACTACCATGCATGGCAACACAGGTTTTTTTATTTTGCTTCAAAAATTTGGATTAGGATTTTTGTAAAGAAATATTTATTTTAAAAATTCTTGGTCTTATTTATGAAATACAACTTTTAAACCTACAACAAAAAATAGCGGATGTCCTTAAAAATTATACTTTATAGGCAATGGGTTGTTGAATATTTCAATCTTTTTTCACCTGAGGAAATGAACTTTGCTGACTCACATCTAAAAGAGGATTTAAGGAATAATTCAGCATGGAATTATCGTTATTTTATTTGCTTGAATTTAAGTGATCGGTTTCAACAAAATCATTTTTTGCAAATTGAAATAGGGTTTGTAAATTTTTATTTCATTAATATTATTAAATTTAGTTATGTCTTAAATTTTCTACGGATCTCACCTTGTAACGAAAGTGTCTGGAGTTATTTGAATGGGTTTGCTTTTGTTTTTTTTTGAATAAATATTTTTTTAGAATTTTAATAAATGATGACTTGGGGCTACAACGGCCTGAAATTGTTAATGTTGTACAAGAATTGCTTTCAAGAATTCCTAGCTGTCCATCTCCTCACTTGCATCATTTTGTTGTTAATTCACTCATTGAACAAATTCGAAAATGTACAGATAACAAACAAAAAGTCGAATATTCTTTAACTGCCAATCAAGTTCTTTTAATTCTTTTAATTAAAAATGTATTTTTACATTTTTAGCATCTAAAAATTCTAGAAGAAATTGAACCTACACGAATTAAGTATTGGCATTATATGAAAAAATTTATTGATGATTTGGTTAAAATTCATCCTCGTTGAGAAAATTTTTTAAAATATTATTTTTTAAAGAAAATTTTCATTCAGAATTATGTTATTAATTAAAATCACGTTAAATAAATTGTTTTACAAATTTTAGTTTGATTTAAGAATTAGTTTATTTGGCATTTATATCGAGAATTTAATGTTCATATAAACTAATTTTTGAAGCTTATGGATGATTGCAAAAATTGTACAACTTGTTCAAGAGAAGTTGAATCATCTTATGTTTGTATTTAATATTTATATAAAAATATTTTTATATTTAAATAGATAGACATTTATCCAGTCAAACCTCCACGACGAAATTCATGTGACGAAGATGTCTTGAGACAAACAATGATGCTACCTGATGGTCGATCGGTGAAAGTTGAATTATATAAAGGTGAGGATCAGATGGCAGAGATTATGGCATTAATGAGACGGTTAATTTTCTTTAAAAATAATTAGGGAGATTATATTTTGTAGAGAACTAAGTGAACCTTACTCTATTTATACTTATCGTTATTTTATATATTGTTGGCCAGAGCTGTGCTTTTTGGTATTTTCTTTTGGAAATTTTAAAAAAAAATTAATTTTAGGCAATAGACTCAACAAATTCAGTTGTAGGCGCAATTGTTGGCAAATTAGATCAACGGCAATCAGAAGATATTAATTTACCCCGCAGCCAAGGTTTTTTTCATTATTATTAGAGGAAAAATTAAAAAAACATTTTTGGTTATATTGCAATGCTTGCTGTTGACAAAGCTTTTAAGAATGTTGGTATTGGCACTACACTAGCAAAAGCTATTATCTCCGCTATGACAGACAGAGGATGCGAAGAGGTTTTGATTTGTAATATTTATAATTTTAAAAATTATTTTTTGAAGATTGTTCTTGAAACGGAGGCAAGTAACAACAATTCACTATCTCTTTATGCTCGTCTCGGTTTTATTCGTGAATCGCGACTTTTTCGCTATTATATGAGCGGTTCGGACGCTTTTCGGCTAAAGCTCTATTTGCCGGAATCTCGAAAAGAAATTGATGAGGAACCTAAAAAAGATACTTCTGTTGTCGCTGCTGACTTAATTTCGACTGTTTCTATTAAGGACGATTTATGTGAAGAAGAAAAGACAAAAGACTCTGTTTGAAATATAAAATATTTTGTTTTTAATTTTACCAGCATAAATTTTTATTGGCTATAATAATTTTCTCCGTTTACGTGTTTGACGATTTATTATTTGAGCAATTGTGATTTTAATATTTTATATTTTTAAGCAGAATGTTAGAGGCTGCATTTAAAATTGTATGCCTAGTTTCCCATTTTCGGACTAAAATTATCTTGGGACGACGAAATAGTTCATTTAGTATTAAATCCCTTTCTGGGCATACTTTGGGGGAAAATATGGTTAAGTTAGAATCTATTCTCCACGGCTATTAAAGATTTAGACCAACAAAGGGATCATAAAATTTTTCGAAGCAATTTTTGACTTATTTAAAGATTATTTCTGTCTTAAATATTTTTTTGTTTTTCAGTGAATTGCTCATAACTAGTCATTGAATAGTGAATTGTAAGTAATTATTCATTGATTAACTCGTTCTAGAAAAAAATATTCTGAATATTTACTTTTTAGTTTACAGATGGATTTTAAAGAATTGTATGAAAAAGCCCAGAAAAATGCTAAAAAGGAGGAGAAAAAAGTTAAAGAAGCTAATCGTGAAATGGAAAGTCGTAAACGAAAACAAGATGAGTTAATGGCTATTGAAAGATCTCGACAGAAGTTTGATCTAAAAAGGAGAATTCTTCAACATAAAGAGCAAATTAAAAATTCAACTGAACAAAAAAAGGTTTGTTAATTTGCATTTTTAAAATAAATTTAAATAAAGGATTTTGCTATTCCAAAGAAAAATTCTCAAGAAAACAACGTCAATAATTTACCAAAGCAGAATTTTGTTGATAGAAAGAAAATGTCTAATAAGAACTTAGAAGTTAAAAGATCTACCGACACGCAAATTGTAAATAAAATTAATTCAACGAAGCAATTAAATGGTTCCAAAGTGTCTATTGCAAAAGCAACACCACGTTTACCTGCACAGGTTTAAAAATAAATATTTTAAATATCAAAGTTAATTTCATTATGAATAAAAATGTTTAATTATATTTAATAATGTTTTAATTTTCACAATTAAATTATTTTTGTATTTCAGAATTTTACTAGTTTATTGGAACAAGCGCAGAAGAATGATTCTTCTGCCGTAGAGCAATTGTATAATGAATTAGAGTCTTCGTCGAAATCAAACAAAAAAGTTATTCCACAACAGCCAAAAAAGGTAGTGTCAGTAGATGGATTGGGGGTTACTGCTGGATTAAACCTTTCTCATTCTGCTGCTCGAGAAAAGCAGAAAGAACTTAAACAAAAAAGTAAAGTTGAAGCACAAATGGCTGAACGAGTTGCTTTAAATTCACAAAAATCGTTGGTTTTTTAAATTTAAAATATTTTTAACTTCAAAATTTTAGTGTTAAGCCAAACAAAACAATTAATACAAAAATGCCTTCTAACAATCAAAAATTAATAATTTCTCAATTTTCTACAACAAAAAATTATTCACAACCTTCGACAGATTCATCTCATAAAAAGCTTTCTTCATTGCCAACAAATGGACTTGAGAAGCAAGAATCGTCGAGAATGAATGGTCCACCTATTAACAAAACTATAACCAAAAAGTATATTATATTTTAATATTTTGTCTATAAAAAGTTCGAAATACGTGGGTGTAACCAGGGAGTGTAACCAGGGTCTGATTTTGAGAGGTATAAGTATTACTATAATCAGAAATACAACACTTTCGTGTAAAAGATTGGCCCTTTGCTATAGACATTTTTTGGCTTCGGATTTTTAGGGCGGTAATTTCCGTTTCCTTAAAATGTTGAATTTTTGCTTATTGTTCATGATTCCTTGTGACAAACATAATTTCATTTTTTAGCAAAACTAACAAAGTCAGAATCTCTTTACCTTCAAAAACAATGGCTAATAAAACTACAAACAATCTTTCAATAAATGCTCATCCAGATTCTTGTAATTCTCAAAATCCTCAAAAAAGGTATTTGCCAGGTGATGTTCGGTATCAGGGCCCAACACAAAATAAAAAAGTTTCTCTTCAGCAAAAGCCAGGTTTGTTTTTTTAATTTACTTTTATTTATTTTTTAATATTTTAGTAATTCCTTCTGTTAAAAAGAGTGTTTCCACTCTCTCTCCAGGAAAAATAGAACAAAAAAATGAAAAGTTTGTTTATATTTTTAAATAAAAATTAAAAAATGTTTAATTCTAGAATATTACCTTCAAATAATTTAAATAAAAAAACTAACAATAACAATAATGCTTCTTTTGTACTAAAACAACAATTAAATACTAACAACAAAAATCAATTAATTGAAAAGAAACAAAATCAAATAAAAATTGCTCCACCGTTTGTTAAGCGAAAGGAAATTCCTTTAAATAATGAAAGAATAAATAAAAATATATTAGAGGCTAAAAGACAACAAGCAGTAAAAAGGCCTTTAAAAACTGATGGAGTTAGCCTTGCTCGAATTAAGCAAGATTCTTTTAATCGTAATCAAATGCTTCAAAATATGAGGTTTTTATAATTTTAAGCTGAAAAATATCTATAAAAATTATCTTCGGATAAAGCGTTTTTTGTTGTTGGAATGCAAAAGACGTTTCACTAAAAATTAATATTTTTTAATTTTAAAGGAAAGCAAATTCAAGTAGTAGCAATAAAGCAATGAGATATGCAAATTATAGTGAAACTGATGATGATGAGGACGACGATGATGAAGGTGGAGGTTATGGTGATGAATATGATAGTGATTTGGCTGATTTTATTGATGATAGTATGGTAGATGATCTTCAAAGGGAGGATTTGGAAGAAACTTTGAGGTTTTTATTTTTTTAAAACACCTTAAGTTTTAGACCCGAAATATTTCCACAAATTTTTAAGGCTTATAAATCCACGTTATGATAAAAAGAAATGGATGATACGAGAGAGAATGATTGATGATCGACGGATGGATGTTCGATTTAAAGAAGTGGAACTAGAAGAACGTCGTTCAGCTAAATATGGCCTTGTTGAAGATTTAATTGAAGCAAAACGGGGAAGTAAAGCTCTAGCTTAAATTTCTTTAAAATATATTTAAATGTGATTAATGGTCGGGTGATTTGAAAATATTGAATTCTATTTTCTATTAATTCTATTCTATATCTGTAATCTTATCTTGGTGATTCTTAATTTGCTACATAATGTCTAAAAACGAGTCATTAAAATTGTGAGTATTTCAACACTTTTATAAAAGATTTTTTAACATTTATAATTTGGAATATTTAAAAATTAAAATATTTTTTAAATAAAAAAGGTCTTCACAGTTTTGGAAAATAAAATCTAAACTAGGGTAGCACCCCGAGCCTTCGGGGTCAGGTGTGTTGTGGATCGGGGTTTGCCGGTGTAGAGCCTTCGGGGTTCGGGTCAGGGTTTTTGCTAAAAAATCCGTTGGGGGACGGGATGCTACCCTAATCTAAACAATTAAGAAAAAATTACAATTTAGAGACAACACAAAGGTATTTTGCCTTATTATTTATTCTCCTTTATATTTAGGCTCTCTTTTCTCTGCAAAAGCTTTTAAGGCTTCTAAACGGTCTTTTGTAGGCATAATCTTAAAATAAATTTGACAAAATATTCCCAAATAAACATTTTTACTTGTGCATAGCATTGTTGTTCAACTACCATTCCACTAGCTAATTCTAATTCTGATCCTCGATCTATTGCTATTTTGGCCATTTTCGACGCTATAGGTCCCTTAAATTAGAAAAAAAACTAAATTTCTTTTTAAAAAATAAAATTAACTGTTTTCAAAATTTGGCGGGCAATTTCGAATGCTTTATCGACCGGATTTTCGACCAATTGATTAATCTAAAATTATTTTTTTGAGCAAAAAAAATTAATACTTACAAGTCCGATACTTAAAGCCTCACTGCCTGTAAGTACTTTCCCAGTAAAGATTAATTCTTTTGCTTTAGCCAATCCAACAATTCTTGGGAGTCTTTGAGTTCCCCCAGCACCAGGAATTATTGCTAATTTAGTCTCTACCAACCCAAGTTTTGATTGGGGCGCTTAAATGTTTTTTAACTGAGATAACAGTTATAATAACACAAATTACAGGCTATTCGAATATCACATGCCATAGCTAATTCTAGTCCTCCACCTAGTGCAAAGCCGTCAATCGCTGCAAGTACCGGAAAAGGTAAAGCAGATATTTCATTAAAGGTTCTTCTCAAAACTTTAAAAAACTGAATTTAGTTTTGACAAATAATAAAATCCTCTTACAGTCAACGAATTGAAAAACTTCAATTTCAGTCATTTGTCGTCTTTCCTTTAGATCAGCACCTAAACTCTAGAAAAATTAAATCATCTTTTAAAAGAAAACGTTCCACCTGTACAAAAAGTTCCAGGAACAGCACTTTTAATAATTAAAACACGAGCATTTCTATCATAACGAAGTCTATCGACAGCCTCACGAAACTAAAAAGAAAAAGGCAGATTTTTTCCAAATTTTAAAAACTTGCCTGATTAACAAGCGCTCTTGAAAGGGCATTTTTAGTACGAGGAACATTCATTTTTGCCAATAAAATACCCGTATCTTCACCGGTTTGTGATTCTAATAAAAGAGGAAGGGAAGGCATTTCTGTTGTCAATCCATTTTGATGTTGAAGCTGTGTTGGGGGCATTTTCAACAATTTTGTGTTGTTTGTTAATGTCCGCTGATGAATGATCAGCCTAGAGGGTAGTAAACTACTTTTCAACCAATCTGCAGCGATATGTCGATACAGGATGAAAGGGGAACGTATCAGCATTTCCAATCTCATGGCGAGAGAGGAAATGTTATAAAACTATACATTTTAATAAATACACGCATGTGAAAAATAAATGAAAGGAATTTATTTTAAACAAATAATATATGTAATGTTTTTAAAACAAAAAATGATAAAAAAATTTATTTTCTCTCAATTAAAAATTATAAATCACCCCATTTTAATTATTATTTTTGGATCGATTTGTTATAATTTCGCTGACGTATTTCCTCAAAAATTATACTGATTTATTAATCGCAACATTTAATCTTACATCTTTTAATTTTTGTAAACAACATTCCTAATCCTTCCTAACACGCATAATTGTTTTGATATAAAAATTGTTTTTAATAAAAACTTTTTTTTCAATAAATAAATTTTACTTTCGTTAAGAGGTCATGAGACAATAAGAGAAATATTTTAAATGAGATTTGTTAAATTATCTGTGTATAGGATGATTTGATAAAACAAGCACACCGATTAAAAAAATAATAAATTTTTAGGAGGTCAAATCTAAAATTTTACAATTTTTTTGGTATTTAAAGTCGGTGAACAAGTTTAGAGAAAGACAATTGTACAAGTGATGGTATAAAATAAATAAAGCTTTAAATCAAACAAAAGACCTACAAATCCAAAAATTTATTTGTAAACGGTCGAGTTTAATTCTTGAGGATGTCGCAAACCACTAATTGTCCCATTTTTCATTGTAAGAGTTTTAAACTGAAATTTTTTTGTCATTTTTGCCAATAATTTAAAAAAATAAAACCTTTGGTGTTTGATTATTGTTGGAACGCTGCGAAGGGTTTCTAGACAGGGAAGAATGCGAAGTTCCAGGTGAAGAGGTAATATTAACCCAAAAATCAATAGGAAGTAATAACAGAGCCTCCATAGCATTAACTGCCGCCCCATTTTGAATAGGCGATTCAGTACGATCCGAACCAAAAACGAGCGGGCCAAGAAGAGCACTCAATGCTTTGATTGTTAAACGGTCATTCTAAAATAATAATTAGTAAAAAACTTTAAAAAAATTAACCGAAATTGCTGAAAGACGCTTCCAATGACGAACTAAATGAGCGAGTGTATCCATATGTGCCTAAATATATTTTAAAATAAAAAAAATTTAAAATAAATATATACAGTTGGTAAATCCCCAATTAAGCTATTTAAATTGCCGGCATTACTCGTATCCTGCTGGCATTTAATAATATCCTTTCCATAAGTAAAAGGAATAACAGGCTCTCGAACTTGCGCCAAAAAATTTCTGACACAACCAGCAACACTGAGAACACTATAATTGTCCTTGAAAATTGAAAATAAAATAATTTTCAAAAATTAAATTAAGAGTTACCAATTTTGGAAAACTTTTATTGGACTGAAAAAGTTTTGCAATTAATTCAACTTCTCGAGCAATACCGCTAAAGTTTAATAAAAATAAAATAATTAATTTCAAAAAATGTTAACCAATTAGAATAAATATCTTCAAAAGGCAAGTCTGGGCAGTTATCCAAATAATAAGTACAATAAGTAATTAATGGAGGAACCATTGGACGGCAATCCGCACAAAAATCACCTAAAATAAAAATTTAAAATGTTAAGGGAAATTAAAAATCAAACCAAGTCTTGGACGTCCAGATTTAGGTCCAGCCGGTTTTGGCGTCATGATTCGAACAACGCAAGGAAGAGGAGCCTGCCTCCGACATTGTTCATGAAATGTAGCTAAAATAAAAATTTAAATATAAAATTTGGCCCTATCCCAAAAGAAAGGCCGAATCGTTTTTTTCATTATATGCAAGGAAAGGAAAAATGGAGAAAGATGGAAAGAAAAATGCAAACGGATGGACACGGACAAACAAAACACGGACGGACTCGGACAGACAAAAACGGACGGAAATGTTTTAGAAATTGATAGCCGTCCGTGTTTTGACTGTTCGTGTCCATCCGTCTCCATTCTCCCTTCCATTTTTCCTTTCCTTGCAAGGAACGAAAAAACGATTCCGCCCTTCTTTTGGGATAAGGTCAAAAATTCTAATTTTCTATAAACCTTTACAACGTTGACATTTAACGTAGTTAACACCAAAACGAATTGCCACTTCACAACGCCCGCAATGAATACGCAAAAAATTCCTTTTTGTTTCAAAAACATGTTCAGTACCAAACGGATTGTCGTCGATAAATGGTGGTGATAAATCACGTCGAAGTTTGCTCCTAGAATTTTTACTTAAACAAGAAAAAACGGAAAAAAATTAGAAATAAAAAAAAATTACAAATCGTCACAAGAGCTGGAGATACGAGTATTCCTGACACCAAGCAATCGACTGTTCTCCTTTTTGTGAGGCTTCAAAATTTTTTCTGGCGGCGAACCATCTCTTTCGCTACAATAATTTTTATGTTGTTCGTCAGCAGTTCTCTTTCGATTTTTTGGCGGCACAGGCATTTCTGTGGACTTTGTGTATGTTGTGTTAACTAGAGTTTGTTCCTGAGAATGTCTGTCAACAAAATTTTGATTAACAACACGAAGTTGCTCAATCTCCTTTTTGGCCCCAAACAATTCCCGTCGGCTTTGTCTAAATTAAAATTAAATTAAAAGAATGTTAAAAATAAAAAAACTTTAAAGCTTCTTCGAGTTGTTTATTTTTGGTAATTAATTGATTTTGTTCGCCTTTGACTTTTTGAAGTTCTTCAATCAATTTGTTTATTATAGCAAAAGAATTTATGTCTAATAAGAATCAACAGCAATTAGAAATTAGTTGATTAAAAGGCAACCGTGTTGTAAGCTGCGTGCCGTCAATGAATTGAAAGAATGCAATCTAATTAAATCATTACTGTCTGATCGAAGGAATGTTCGATGCATCTCTCATAAAATTGAATTCTATAAAAATATAAAATTAAAAAAAAAAATAAAAAAAATTTTTGCTGGGCAAGCTGACCATTGATTTTGGGTGTCCGACCAACTCTGAGGCGTCTACACTGAACCGACACTTATCTTGTAAAAATCCGGTGGGGTACTATTGAGTACCGCCGATTGAGTACCGCCGTTTGAGTACCGCAGGTTGAGTACCGCCGTTTGAGTCCCTGGCCAGTTGAGTCCCGGCCGGTTGAGTCCCGCTGGTTAAATTTCCCTGTCTTTGGAACAACATTCCCTGACTTTGGAACAACTTTCCTTGACTTTGGAACAACTTTTATCGTCTTTAGAACAATTTCCCCCGTTCTTGGAACAACATCCCCTGGGCCGGTATGCAAAAAAGGAGGTAAGGGTTAACCAACCCTCAGCTGCGGGTTTTTTGCGCCGATTTGCTGCGGCGCGAGCATTCCAACTAAAAAGCAGTGGGAAGAGCAGACAGTTAACGGCAGCGCAAACTTTGCTCTCTAACCATCGGGTTTGGCGCCGCTCATTTTTCATTTCTCCCTATTTTGGAGAAAAATCATAACTTTTTTTAAGATGGAGATAAAAATTTAATTTTTTTACCAAAATATAGATCGGAGTGTTAACTATGATCTACCAAAAAATCAAAAATTTTGACCGATTTTTTTAAAAGTTATGAATTTTCTTGCAAGGTACTACTTTCCCTTAAAAAATGACTAAAAAATGAGGTACTTTTTGCTAAAAATTGCCATAAATTGATTTTTAAATAAAAAATTCCAAAATTTATATCATTAAATAGAGGACATTCCAAACTATCTAAAAATATTTAATTTATAATTTTCCTATTAAATCTCGATTTTTTATGATTTTTTAAAATAATTTGTATCCTGCTCCGAGCAGGGTTAAAATTTTACCCGCAACTCTACAGTACCCCTTCTCCTTTTCCTTCTCTTCCCACTTTTTCCTCTTTATTGCCCATTTCGGCTCCTATACAACTCATCTAATCGTTAACTCATCTATTCGTTAACTCATCTACACGGCCAAAAAGGGTTAACTCATCTAATCGTTAACTCATCTATTCGTTAACTCATCTACACGGCCAAAAAGGGTCAACTCATCTAATCGTTAACTCATCTATTCGTTAACTCATCTACACGGCCAAAAACGCTCAACTCATCCAATCCTTGAAATATCGGGCGGTTGAGTCCCTAGCCGGTTGAGTCCCTGGTCAGTTGAGTCTCAACCGGCCCAAGACTCAACCGGCGGTAATCAACCACTCAAACGGCCGGGACTCAACTGGTCATGGACTCAACTGGTCATGGACTCAACTGGTCATGGACTCAACTGGTCATAGACTCAACTGGTCATGGACTCAACTGGTCATGGACTCAACTGGCCATGGACTCAACTGGCCATGGACTCAACTGGCCATGGACCCTACTTACCAGAGACTCAAACGGCCATGGATCCTACTTACCAGAGACTCAAACGGCCAGAGACTCAGACGGCGAGAGACTCAAACGACTGGTACTCAATAGTCTCGTTCCAAAGGATTGGATGAGTTGAGCGTTTTTGGCCGTGTAGATGAGTTAAGGATTAGATGAGTTAACGATTAGATGAGTTGACCCTTTTTGGCCGTGTAGATGAGTTAACGAATAGATGAGTTAACGATTAGATGAGTTGACCCTTTTTGGACGTGTAGATGAGTTAAGGAATTTTAGCCGTTTAGATGAGTTGAACGTTTTTGGCCGTGTAGATGAGTTAACGAATAGATGAGTTAACCGGACACGCCCATTTCTCTTCTCTTTTCCTTTTCCTACTTGCTGCGCCACAGCATCTTAAAATAGGCAGAGGCTGTTACTTGCCTTTCATCGCGGTACTTGTGGCTTAGTTGGTAACGCGCCCACTTTAAGTGTAGGGTCCGAACCCAATCGATTATTATGACTTATATAAAGTGTAAATCCCAATAATATCTTTGATAATTAATATTTAATGTCATTTTAAAGTAAAATGAATTTTTTAAATAAATTTTTAATTTAATTTTTCACTTTTTAAAACTGGTTTATTTGGCCATTCAAAAAATTTTTTTCCCATTCAAAAAATTAATAAATTTGGTTTTAAAACAAAGATAAGACTTCGTTTCATTATTTGGGTTGGACAAAATTTTTTTTAAAAGGAGTTTTTTCGAGATTAAGCTTCTCGAAATTGCAACCTTTAGAAAATAGCACGCGAATCTTTAGAAAATAGCACGCGAATCTTTAGAAAATAGCACGCGAATCTTTAGAAAATAGCACGCGAAAGAAATAGTGGGGAAAAGAAAAAGATACAGTATTTTTATTTATTTCAGTGCCACTGAAACGGCTAAAAGTAACAGGTTAAGATGCTGTGCTGCGCTAAATAAAGAGAATTTTTTCGGCGCAAGCAAAGAACCGGGTAACCCTACCCGCTTTTTTGCATACCGGCCCTGGTGTCGGAACAACAATCCCAGTTGTCAGAACAACTTTCTTAATAGTTGTAACAACTTTCTCAATAGTTGGAACAACCAGCATCAACATTGGAACAACTTCCCCGTTGTTGGAACAACTTTGCATAATGTTGTTCCAACCTTTCCCATAGTTGGAACAACTTTCCCCGTAGTTGGAAAGTTATTCACATATAACCAGCGGGACTCAACCGGCCGGGACTCAACTGGGCAGGTACTCAATCGGCGGTACTCAATAGTCTCGTTCCCGTAAAAATCGTTTAGGGTCACTTGAGCGCCTTCAGTTGAACTATTTAGGAATATATGGTCGCCGTGTGCCACACCATATTTTTTGGGGTTTTTTGGTAACTATAGAAACAAGAATTTTTAATTTTTAAATGTTTAATTCAAAATATTCTTTTTTATCAAAATTAGGCCAGGGAGCACACGGATCTGTTCTTAAAGCGAGAAATTTGGAGGTAAACTTTAAAAAAATATACAGATTCAAAAAAATATTTGTCAGACAAATAAAATAGTTGCTATAAAACAAATAACTCTTGTAGAAGATATAAATGTTCAATTACGTATTTTTCGTGAAATTCAAAGTCTTCGTTTATGTAATCACAAAAATGTATATTTTAAATTAAATTAATGGCTAAATTAAATTTTAAGATAATTAAATTATTTGATATAATTTTTAATAAAAGGAATGACGAATTAATTAATATTTCTTTAATTTTTGAATTTATTGAATCAAATTTAAAATTAGTAATTCAAGATGTTAAAAGGCCTTTTTGTGAATTAATACCTAATTTTTATTTTAAACAAATAATTTATGGAATTATTTATTTACATAATTTAAATATTATGCATAGAGTGATTTTTAATTTTAATTTTAAAATATATTCCTCTTTAAAAGGATTTAAAACCAGAAAATATTTTAATAACATCCAATAATCAAACAAAAATAGCCGATTTTGGTTTAGCTTGTATTTATTTCCCTAATGATGTTAATAGGGATTATGAACATCAGGTACATTTAAAGACAATTTCTTCTTTAATCTCTTAGTTGACCTTAAAAAAATAAAGGGAAATTAAAGGGAAGGGATAAAGTTCCAATTCCCCCATAGAGTCACTAAATACAATCAAAATCCGTGTTTATATTTAATTATTTAGGTAGCTACTCGATGGTATAGAGGTTAATAATGAGAATAATTTTTAAAAATTAATTATTTTTAAAGCTCCAGAATTACTTTTTGGTGCAACAAAATATACCCCAAAAGTTGACATTTGGGCATTAGGATGTATTTTTGCTGAATTCTTTAATGGAATACCTTTATTTATGGTTAAAAAAATAAAATTTAAATAAAATTTATTACTAGGGAGGAACAGATATAGAACAATTATCTAAAGTTTTCCAAATTTTGGGTACTCCAACTGAAGAAAGTTGGCCCGGATGGGAATTTTTGCCAGATGCTGGGAAAGTTCTTTTTGATATAACAAAGCCTGTTGAAAATTGGAAGAAATTAAGTAGTTTTTATAATTTAAATTTAAATTGGGGTTATTTGTTATGAAAGTTTTACCTTTTCTCTTTAATGTAAGGAAAATAAGAATTATTTGGAGAAAGTGTTGTTGTTATTTTATTTGTTATTTCTGCGTTCCCACATATTTCTTATTGTTCTGTGATGTAAATTAAATGTCCATTTTTTAAAATTAAATCTTAAGCAAAATAAATCAAGTCAAATCTCGGATATTTTGTTCCACCCTGCTCCCAAACAAATATTCTCTTTTAAAATTCAAACATAACTATTTAAATTTATCAATTTAAAGTTCCATTAGCCACAAATGAATGTATTCAATTTATCCAATCATTACTTCAACTTGATCAAAAAAGAAGACCTTCAGCCATTCAATGCCTTCAAAATAATTATTTATCATCTAATCAACAATGCTTTACTTCAATTAAATACAAACCTCCATTTTTAGAAGATTATTTAAAAAAGAAAATTTTTGAAATTAATTATAAAATAATTAAAAAAGAAGAAAATAAAATTTAAATTTTTTTTTATTTTAATTTATTTGCCTAATTTCCTCTAATTTTTTTTATTTAACATTGGTTGGATGGCAGTTTTTTTATGCCAAAAGGAGATGGGAAAATTAAAGAAAAAGGGCCCAAGTAAAATAAATAATTTGTAGCAATTTTAGTCATTCTTTGGCTTTCTTAAATATTTTAAAGAAAATAATTTTATTTTAAATAATTTAAAACGAAATATTATTTATAACTAGAGGACGGATTTTTATTGAAATAAAATCACAAAATATGGCCAAAAAAATATATTGAAATGTAACTTTGTTCATAATCATAATATCGAAAAAATAATGGCATAGTTGAGGTCTTTGCGGCAAAATGTATTTGCAAAAAATACAGGGTGTTTCAACTAAGAAATACTATTTGAAAAATCCATAACTTTTTTCTGCGTTGACAGATTTTAATGAAATTTGGTATTTTATATCTATATTTTCTAGCATTTTTTTTGACATAAAAATTTTTTCGAAATTCGAACCCTAACCCTGTATTTCAATTTCGTACTCTACCGTTCTCTTTTTTTTCTCTTCGCATTGCATGCTATCTTACTTCATTTATTTTCCTGCGTATGGCGAAGAGTGGATACTGTATTGAAAATGTAGTGGCTATCGCCTAGTGTTTACTCTAGTGTCTGTCTCCCCTTACAACAAATAAAGGGAAGTAAGAATGCATGTGCGGAAAAAGGGAAAAACAGAACGGTAGAGTACGAAATTATCTCGGGGTAGGGTTCGAATTTAGACATAATTTTTATGTCAGAAAAAATGCTATAAGATGTAGATATAAAATACAAAATATCTATAAAATCTGTCAACTTAGTAAAAAGTTATAGATTTTTCAAATAGTATTTCTTAGTTGAAACACCCTGTATTTATTCCAATAAAAGTCCGTATCTATTTATAAAATTTCTTAAATGTTTAATGTCCAAACTTCTTCTCCACGTCATTAACACCCTCAAGAGCATTCATTCTCTTTTCAATTTTTCCATTTAATTATTTAAATATCCATCAATCACTTTTATCTTTAACAAATTAACAAAAAAAATTTTTATTTTAATTTAAAGCCTCTATTTATTTAAAGAAAATGTCATTTGAATAAAAATTGAGTGAAAATAAAAAAAAGAGTGTATGTAAATATGCTTAAAATACTAGAGCAATATGTACATATATTCATTTTAAGATCAAATTAATTCTCATTCTTTTATTCATTTCTTAGACTTAATTAGAGGTTTTAAATAAAAAAGCCTGTCTTTTATTCATTTTTTTCAATTTTGTTGACAAGCTGTCCTTTCCTTTCATTTGGCCAACTAAAAATGCATTTTCTTTAAAAGGAGGGAAATAATATATTTAAAACAATTCCCCTTTTCCTTTAAAAAAAGAATTTTAAGGTATTGATAGGGCGTTAATTTACTAAAATAAAAAATATTTTAAATTCAAAATATGTTCAAAATTATATGTATTCCAATTAATCTTTTAATATTTTTAGAAAAAATGTTTATTAACGTCCAAACTTGTCCACGTCATAAACACCCCCCCCCCCCAAACCTCATCTCTTTCCAATTTCTCCCTAAACATTCATCACTTTTTTTCTCCTAAATATATGCCAAAATAATTCTTTAAACTAATTTTCTTTCGTCATTTTTTTCATTCCATTTCCCAAAATAAAATCATTTTTTGTTTAAATTTAACTAAAAAAATAATTTTTTTTCTAAAAAATTATTTAAAACATCCTTTTTTATTTAATTTAATGGTTGAATTGTTTATTTATTTAAAAGAAAAACTTTTTTTCCTTGATTAAGCTAATATATTTATTTATATTTACCTATTTTTTCCTTCCTTTAATTTTCCTCCAATAATTTTTTGTCCATCAGGAATTGGCTAAATCAGTCTTTTTTTGTTGGAATTTTTATTTAATTAAAATAAAAAAAAAGAAATTTTTACAAAAAAGAAATTATTAATTCCCTAAAGCATTTAAATAAATACACACAAAAATCTTCTTCCCTTTTTTTTTACAAAACACATACTCTATTCTTTCATCTTTTTTTTATCATTTTGCGCGGTTATTTATCAAAAAACATTTTTCTAATTTTTTTTCTTATTTTTCATCATTTTATTGAGCTTAAAAAAGGAATTGGTGTTATATTTCTTTTTTTTAAATTGAAACATTTTTATGAAAATATTAAAGAATTGAGGAGGAGGGGGGGGGGGGGGGGGGAGGGGGGAAAGGGGTTATTTAGGTATTTTTGGAAAATGGAAAGAATTTTAATTTGTTAAAAAAATTAAAAAATATTTTTTTAAATTTATTTATTTTTATCTCCGTCATTCTATATTTGTTTTCTAAAATTAAAAAAAAGATTTTCCAGAAATTTATTTTTCCCTTCGCTTTTCCTCAAAAATGGATCTCTTACATTTAAATTGTACTTTATTGGATAATTTATTTAATAATCAAAATAATTCCTCTACAATCTCACCAACTTATTCAGCTACTTCTTTAAGTAAAGGAAGCGCTAATGCTGTTTCTGATATGGCTTTAACTGTTGGAAATGTATTTATTTAAATTAAATAAAAATATTTAAAAATATTTATTTATTTAAAATATTTATTTAAAAAAGGTTGATTATTTTATTCAACATTATATATTTCCAATACAATTTTTTCTTGGAGTTTTTGGAAATTCAATTAATTTAGTAATTTTAATCTGAAAAAAATTTATTTTATTTTTTAAATAAAAAAAGGTTGTTTTACTTTCTTCTGGAATGAAAAATCAAGCAAATATTTTACTTGCAGCAATGGCCTGTGGTCTGAATTGAATATTTAAATTATTTTTAATTAATTTTTTTCTAGCTGATTTAGCTTTTTTATTTTGTATGCTTCCAAATTCTCTAGTTTCTTTTCCATTATTTTATCGTTCAATTGGTTTTGCATATTTTTATTTGTTTGTTTTTTTTATTAAATAATTTAATTGAAAAATAATTAATCTCTCTTTAATTTAAAGTTTAACAAAAATTCATTGTTTTGCTCTAGCCAATTGCTTTTCAACTGCTGCTACTTTGTAAAAAATTTTTTTTTATTTTAAATAATTATTTTTTTAAAGTTTTGTTTTGGCAGTTTCTTTAGAAAGATTTACTGGGGTTTGGCGTCCAATGCATACAGTAAAATTAAAATAAAATATTTTAAATTTAATTAATTCAAAAAGTGTTTTCAATTACGTGATAGACGCCTATTTTTACTTATTTTGAGTATTTTTGTATTTGCCTTTTTATTATCTTTTTATCACCATATCGACCACAGAGTTACTATACAGATTCAATGCAATAGAGTAATTTTTGGATTTAATTAAAAATAATTTTTTTAAATTTCTTTTTAAAGGTTTGGGCTAATTTCCAGCATATTAGCCAATTAAAGAATATTTCCCCTTTTTTATTAAAATATTTGAGAATAGCCAAATATGGCCAGTCATTAATTGCTGTAATTCTGCCTGTTATTGCTGTTGCTATTTTAAATGTTTCTTTAGTTTATTTTTTAAGAAAAAGGAGAAGAATATTAAATAATAGTACAAATAATGCTGACGGGGATTTAAATGAATTTAAAGAACAAGAATTTAGGTATTTAATTAGTTTTAAATAATTGGATATATCCAATAATTTATTAAATGTGCGATTCGAATTTTGTCTATTGTGTTCCCACCCGTGATACGGGGGTTCCGGTTCCTGAAGTGGAACCGGTAAATGTCTGGAACCGGTTCCAGAACCGGAACCGCCAAAATTTTGGAATTTCCGCATCACTGGTTCCCACTAAACTACATAAAACGAATTTATTTTTTGGGATAGTTGCATTATTCTATTGGGGATTTTTCTATTTTTTGGTGTATTGAAGGTCTAAAAGAAAAAATTTAAGAAATAATTTAAAGAATTTAATTTTCAGATACTCAGATATAGGAACATTTCAGCGTAGAGAAAGAAAAGTAACTGCAACAGTTATTGCTATTGTTACTTGTTTTACAATAACACACGTAAATAAATAAATAATAATTCTTTAAAGAATTAAATTTTTTAAAAAGTTGCCAACATTATGTCCAGTTATTTGGGAACATTTTTTGCCAAATAAAAGGAGGGTTGAATTAGTTACCGTTACAGCTGTTTTGAATTGTATTTTGGTGACTGGAAAAGTTTTAAACTTTTTCTGTTTTTGTTCAAGTTCGGAACATTTTAGAAAAAGAACTGTTTTGATACTTAAAGCACAATTGGTAATTAATTAATTAAAGGGATAAAGGGGGAGGGGGGGGGGGGAATAAGGGGTAATTAATTAATTTTTAAAAGTGTCAACGCCGTTCTCGAAAGAAATATTCTTCAATGGTTGCTCTATCTAATTTAGCTACACAAACTAATTTAACTTTAATTCAAAACGGTTCTAACAGGAAAAATTCGAGTTCTGCAAGAACATCGAGAACAACTTCCCATTCAATTATTTCTTCAAATCAACAACAACAACCAAATAATAATTATAGAATACAAAAACAGTCTATACTTAGTTTAAGAGAGGCATTATTGAGACAAAGTGGAGCTGAATTTGATGATATAATAATTAATTGTAATGGACAACAACAATAAATACTCACTATTAGATATCAATAGGGATTGAGATTTATATCCTTTAATGAAAGGTGTCTTTAATAGAAAATCTATTAGGCCAATCAACATACATATATCTAATATACCTTTATTCAATTAATTTCCATCTTAATTACCCTCTTTTTATTTCTCATCCTTTCAGTTACCCAGCAAAGAATTGAGTTCATAGTAATTAATTGAATAAATACTAGGGTTGTACCCCGAACGCTCGGGGGCGGGTATGTCGGGGTACGGGGTTTTCCAATTGTTTCGGGGCGGGGTTCGGGTCGGGGGAGCAAAATATGGCCGGGGTTCGGGTCGGGGTACGGGGGTTTAGTGGAAAAATTTTTAGAGAAAAAAATGCTCAAAAATAATTAGAAATCGATATATTTTCGTTGATTTATTCAAAAATTAAGTAGGATTTGAAGAAATTAGAGGGGATTTGAAGGGATTAGAGTGTATAACTTGGGATATAAGTGGATCTAGAGGGATTAAGTGGGATTTTTAGGGATTAAATGGTATATCTAGGGATACAAGGTGATCTGGAGTGATTTTTGTTGGTTCAAGGGATATTTGTAATTTATAAGGATATTGATGTATTGCGGATAAGGGTATTTGGACGGATATCAGGAGATATCTTCGATTAATCCTTAAATTTCCCACGAAATCCTTGTTAATTCCGTTAAATTCACGTAATTCTTTCAAATCCATTTTAATCTAAACCTTATATCCCTTTAAATCCCTTTATAACTCCTTAATTCTTCGATATACTACAAATTCCTTTATATCTCTGATTCCCGTTAACAGGACCTCGATAGTTTTCCAACTGTTATGGTTGGGAACCCCTTACTGGTGATACAAGGGGTTTGAAGGATTAAGGGTCGTTCAAGGGATATCAGTTAAAAATAAAATTAATATTTTAAAATTAAAATTTAACTCGTTAATAATTTGTTTTTGTAAAGAAATATAAAAACAAAAGAGTTCTCCTTATATGGATCCGAACCCAATCCTATATTAATGGAAATATAGGCTAAAACCAACAACTAAGCCACTCAACCACAAGTCTCTTAATTAAGAATGAAAGAAAATTTTGATATTTCATTCATTTTTCTTTCAAAAATAATAAAGGCAAAGTAAATTGTGAGGAAATTTTTAAAATTTTTCTCTTAAAATTCTCACAAAAATGGCATTTTTTGGGTGTATAAAACCCCGATAACCCCGAAACTTTTATGGTCGGGGTACGGGGTTTTCGAAATGTTTCGGGGCGGGGTTCGGGTCGGGGAGAATCGTGAAAAAATCGTTCGGGAACGGGGTCGGGGTACAACTCTAATAAATACACAAGGTATCTAATAGTGAGGCCCGACTGTATTAAATATAAATAAATATATGTTTATTTTTATTTTGTGAAATAAAAATTTTAATTATATTCAAATTTTTTGATAAAATTTTATTTAAATTATTACATTTTTTATTTATAAAAATTAATATTTAAAATTTAATAGAATGTATACTATAAATATTTACATAATATTTAAATATTAATTCATCTACTATAAATATTTATATATTTTATACAATTTATTTCCTTATTTAAATATATCAAAAATACATTTAATTGTTTAAAATTGTCTATAAATTATTTTAAATAGATAACAAATTTATATTAATTTTTTATCAATTATTTACTGATATTTTTCAAAAAAAAATAATTATTTATTATGCCTGTTCAAGAATTACATGGAATTCGTTCAAATTCATTAAGATCAATACTTCCACCTTTTAAACAACCAAAAAAAGTTTTTTGGCTTTGGAGACATAATTTTCGTTTTTTTCTTTTATTAATTGGATTTTTGTTGAGTACTTCATTATCTATAAATACAAATTTATTTAATTTTACATTAATTTGTATGGAAGAAGAAACAAATATTTTAACTAAAAATCAACAAAATTATTTAATGTGGGGAATGGGCTTAGGGAATTTATTGGCGGCTTTTCCTTTTATTTTTCTTTATTCAAAATTTGGTCCTCGTTATGTTTTTTTCTTTGCTTCAATAATTTCTGCAATAATTACTGGATTAACACCTTTGGCTAAAATATATGGATTTTGGCTGTTTTTGGTTGTTAGAATTATTCAAGTAAATTTTTATTTATTTTAGATTAATCTAAATTATAAATACTTAGACGGTGAAAATTATGTAATCAAGGGCTAAAAAAATAAACTTTGTTAATTTTAAATTTATACTAGATATAAAATGGTTTTGGGTTTGTACGTCGAGCAAATTAAGAAAGTTTACTTTATTTAGCTTTTGATTCCATACTTATTCCCGCCGCTATAGTTTGTCTAATTTAGTTGACAATGAAACTCCTCTAATCCTTAATTACTAAATAATCTAATTAAGATATAATCTCTAATAATCCTCTAATCCTAAAAAGTAGCTAAAATTATACAAACTCTTAAATTCTGAAAAAATTCGAAGAATTAATTCTAAAATATACATGCCTATTTAATTATTTAATTAAATTTAAAAGGGAATAACTTTTGCAGCAGATTTTGCAGCTTTGGGTATTTTATGTACACAATGGGCACCTTTAAATGAACATGGACTTTTTCTTTCATTAGCTTCAAGTTTCTCTCCATTTTCAATTTCTATCGCAAATTTTCTTTCCGGACTTGTTTAAATTTATTTAAATATTTTTAAAAATTATTTAAATTTTTAAAGTTTTGTTCTTCAAAAATATTTGGTTGGCAATTTATTTATTATATTTCTTCTATTTTTTGTTTTATTTTGGCAATTCTTTGGTTATTATTTTATGAAGAATTACCTCAATTCTCGTCACAAGTAACCTCAAAAGAATTTAACAAAATTCAAAATGGCAAAAGTAATGCCCATATAGAAATGAAAACAATTAAACAACAAATACCTTATAAAGTTAGTTAAAAATGTTGGAGAGATGAGTTTTTAAAGATTGGATCTTTCTTGTAAAATTTTTGGCAAAAAATTTTTTTAGAAATATTTTCAGATTTTTCCCTCAACCCCGTCTATTCCCCAATACCGGCATTTCTGGCAATTTTCCCAAGATATTCCCCGTCGCCAATTTTCAAATTTGGTGTTGTTGCTCACACTCCTAGATATCTAGGCACTAGATATCCATAACAAATAATAAATTAACTTTACTATTAATTATTTTTAAAGGCAATTTTAACTAATGGAATTGTTTGGATATGTTGGTTAAATGCTTTTGCAGAATTACTCCCTGGTGTATTCATTATGCAATATAAACCCCAATATTTTAATTATGTTTTGGGTTATAGTATTTTTGATACAGGATGGTTAACTGCTTTAACTTCTCTTTTACATATTCCTTTAAAATTAATTTTTGGTTGGGCAAGTGATAAAATTAGGTTTTTTTAATTAAATTAAATAAATAATTTGTTATTTTTAGTTTTATGTCAGAAAAACAAAAAATGATTTTATTTAATAATATTAGTGTTGGATTGCCAGGAATTAGTTATATTGGCTAGTTTTTATTTTAATTATAAAGACAATTTAATGAAAATGAATTTAGAAAAACTTTTTTTAAGGAAATTAGATTGAGAAGATTTTTTAGTGAAAAGCATTGATGGGTATTAAGCATTTTGTGGCTCAGGCTCCGAGTATCTGAAAATCAGCTTGGGAGCCGGTCGAAATTTACTCCCGGAGTCATACCCAAACTGACGAAAGGTTTAGTTTAATGTGGGAAATATTTTGTATACCTACTTGCTTTATACTGACAAAGAAATAGTAATCTTATTTGGTACGAGATACGAGGCCAAAACTACATAAGAGTCATTAAAGTTCAAACATCAAACAAAATCTGCTCTATATTATTTTAAGTAAACCGAATTAACCCTATTTTTTATTATAAAAATTCTAATTAAATTATTTATCATTTAAAGCAATTGTTTTCGCTCCCAATCCAAATTTTGCCTTTTTTGCTTTCATTTCTGTTTCAATTTTTTATTCGGCTGCTTGTGGAGGATTTTATAAATGTGCAACATTAACATCTAGACAATTTGGACATTTAATTATGGCCGGAATTCAATTAAATAAATGTTTAGCATTTTTTATAAGTCCGGCTTTAATAACCATTTTTGTTGATCAAATTAAAAATAAAAAAGAATGGAATTATATTTTTGTATTATTTTCTGTTTTAAGTTTTTTGGTTTGTTTTCTTTTATTTAAAATTTAATTAAAATTATTTCTTTTAAAGGCAAATATATTATTTTGTATTGTGGCTACAGATAAACCTCAAAAATTCACATATACATTAGAAAACTGAATTTAATTGAATAATTAGATTTAAATAAAAATTATTTTTTGTATAGTTAATTATTGTATGGTTAATAATCTCATAAATATTTTATTTTTAATTAAAGAAACTTTGAAATTTTTGATTAAAAAAATAAATAATTAAATTTCTAATATTCATTTTAACAACCGCCATTTTTAGTTTTTTCTTTCTCGGAATTTGCCAGCTTTGCAGGCTATTGCCAGCTAAAGTCTACTTCTACATATTTCTCTATAATTCTTTCTTTTCTCTTTTTTGGCATTTTTCTCTATTTTATTCATTAAAATAAATAAAAATATATTCAATAAATAAATATTTTTTATTTAAAATATTTAGTAATTTTGGTTAAAAATATTCATAATTTCTAGCAAAAAATTTATTTTAACAAAAATGTGCCAAAATATTTTTAAAATGTAAGTAAATAATTTAATTAAAGAATATTTTTTAAAGAATATTTACATATATTTCAGTCAATTTCCAAAAATATTCACTGTTACCATTTATTTATTATTTCTGCCTTTAATTTGTTTAACAGAAGAAATTGTAAAGCATTGTAATTCTGATGATCTCATTTTTCAATTTACGCCTTGTGATCAGAATGGTTTGGAGGGGGGGGGGGGTTTAAAATAAATTTAGATAATTGTATTTACATTACACAGTCTTCAGTGTGTTAAGAAATTAAATATATGTAGGAATATATAATATTTTTTGTGTTTTTGTTACTCAATCCTTCTACATTAATTAATCTCTTACAATCAAAATTTTATTTAATTTAATAATTATTAGATAAACGTTGGTTATTCGCTGTTCCTCGTTCTCACGACTTTCTTTGTACCCCAGAATCTGTTCCAGCACCTTTACATGGATTAAATTGCAGTTAAAATTAAAATTTAAAAATATTTCCTTTTATTAAAATAATTTGAAGGCGTTACTTGCCCAGCTGGACATTTTTTGGAAATGAATTCACAAAAATGTAAATTATGTAAACCAGGTACTTGTTGAAATAAAAATATTCTTTAAAATTTTCTTTTAAAGGAACATTCAGTTTGGGTGACCGTGTTCGTTATGAAGAATTTGAATTAACAAAATTACCAGAAGGGTTTTCTATTGAAAATTCCCCGGATGAATCATTTGGGGGAAAAACAATTAAATGTGGAGGAGGGGGAGGTTGGAATATTGAAGGGAATCAATTACGCTATAGTTGGACACCTTGTGTTTCTACTTTAAGTATTTCTCTACATTTAACTAGACCCGGATTTGCAGAATTTCAATATCAAGTATCTAGAGAAAGTAAAGGGTTAATTCAAATGCTACAAGTTCGGAATGCACAATGCCAAAGTTACGGGTAAAAATAAATTTTGAAAAATGAGGAAATTTAAATTACAATATTTTATAGAAATTCAAAATCTTTATTACTTTCACAACAAAAACATTTAAATAAAGAAAATAAAAATGAAAAAGTTAATCAACAAGAAGGGGCTGATATTCGAGTACAAAGATTATCTCTTAGAAGAGGACAAAATTTAGTTAAATTATTTAAACTTTTTCCTTTTTTTAAAATATTTATTTTAAAGATTACTTGGACTGTAGCTGTAAATCCAGTTCTTAGTTCAAGAATGGAAATGATTAGAATTATCAGAATTGATATTTCTGGACTTGCATTTGCACCTGAATGTTCATCATGTCCAGAAGGAACTTTTTCTTCTGTTCATGGTGCTCAACATTGTGAGGCTTGTGGAGAGAATGAATTTGCCCAGAAAGGGGCAACACAATGTCAACAATGTCCACCAAATATGTGGGCAGGTAATTGAAAATAATATATACTCTAATAATTATCCTTAATAATTATTGTTTTATTATCTCGCTGGAGCGTATAATTAATAGAGAGTAGTTATGAGAGAGGATAATTAATATTTGTGTAAATAAAAACATTAAAAATAATTTATTTAAGAACCTCGATCAGAATTTTGCCAAAAACGTCCATTTTGTTCTTCTCTCGATTATTTCCCTGTCCGTCCATCAATTTGTGTTAATTCAAGTGAAGAAAATTTAAAAATATTCTGGAAAAAATTAAATCCCCAAATTTGTATTGATAGTGGAATTTTAAATACTTTACCTAATAAAAAAGAAAAATGTTTGCCTTGTGGGCCTGAAATGGAGAGAAATAATGCTGGTTATTGTGAAAATTGTCCGAAAGGATTTATTTCTTCTGGAGAAGGTAAATGTGTTCCTTGTCCTTCTGGATCAATTCCAAATTATGGAATATTTTTAACAAATTGGGATTCCCTTCCACCAGGAATTGAATTAAAAAAAGAATGTGAATTCCTTTCTGCAGGTTTAAAAAAATAATTTTTAAAAATTTTAAATGTTTTAAAGAAATTCCAAATGAATGTCCAGTTAATCCATCTTGGATGTCTTATGGAAATAGATTGGAAAGTGCTACAACTAGAATGAGAGGGGTTGCTTTGGAAATTAATAGTAAATTCAGAGAATATACTAAAATCATAGAAAATATTTTCTTTTTAGTTAAATTTAAAGATGGATTTTCTTCCCCTTTACATACAGGAAAAATAACTAATGAAAATCCTTTGGGTAAAATATCAATGGAAGTTTCTCTTCAATGTAAAGGAAAATGTCAATTTTATATTGTTCAGGTGTTAATTATTTTAAATTAAAATTGTCCATAAATCCATAGGGTTCTAAAATATTTCAAAATTATTTTTTAAATAATTTTTTTAGAAAATAGAAAAAGAAAATTCCCAACAATTTATTTTTCCCGAAAAAGAAGAAAATCTTCAATTATTAAAAATGTTAACCGGAAGTTTAACAAATAATTTACTTGTATTCCCAATTTTAAATTCTTCTCCAATTCATTTATTAATTGCTTTTACGAGAACTAATGCAATTTTGGGGAAGGATGAAATTAATGATAGAGCAATTATACATTCAATAAATATTACAAATAATGGGGATATATCTACAACTAATAATTTGTGTATTAAATGCCCTATTTATGAAGAGTACTTTTTTAATTTTAAAATTAATTTTAAAAACTTTTTTTCAGTGGAAAATGTAAACCATGTCCTTCTGGGGAATATTTTGATAAAAAGGTTTTTTATAAAAAAAAATTTGGTACTACTGAAGATTGTGGGGCTCTTTCTGCGGACTTTTTTTGCGGACTTTTCCTCCCTTTCTTTCAAATGTATTTTTTAAAGTTTTGGTTGTTTTGCTTGCAGCAAGTTTTGCTTGTAGCAACTAACTGTCAAAGGATTAATTTTTATGTCAGTTTGAAAAATGTGTTCACCATTGATTTAAACATTATAACGATTTCAATTACTCGATGAACTTCAACAATGGATCACTGATCTCGGAAATAAAAAGAACATGTGATTGTGGAACAGAAATGCGGGTAATTTCAACCCCCCCCCCTCCCAGATTATTTTTATTACCTAAGATTATATAAAATGGTCAGATTTCCTTCTTCCTCTCTTTCCTCTATTTGAGCTTGGCATATTCAAACAAAACATTGTTGATAAAGAGAAGATTAAAATTAATTGTTGTTCAATATTTTTAATTGAGTTGTTCAATATTGAGTTCAATTTATTTTTTCAGTTGTTCAATATTTTTAAATATACATAAGAATGTAATGTTTTTACACAGAAATTCATAATGTTATACACCAAATCAATTTTATTTACTGCTTTTTTTGTTTAAATTGTTTTCTAAGGCAAAAAAATAAGTGTATGACTATAAAAACTAATCTTCTCTTTATCAATGTCTCGTTTGAATTTGCCACAGGGCAAATAGAAGGAAGGAGAGGAAGAAGAAAATCTGACCTTTATGTACAATCTTATGTAAGAAAAATAATAGGGGAGGGGCGTTGACAGTTAGTTGCTACAAGTAAAACATTCAAAAGAAAGGGAGGAAAAGTCCGCAAAAAAAGTCCGCAGAAAGAGCCCCACAATCTTCAGTAGTACCAAAAATTTCTGTAGGCCTTTACTTTTATTTTTTGTAACAAATCATGACTCTTTCAAATTATTTTATAATGATTTGTAACAAAAAAGAAAGAAAGGGGAGGGGGGAAATGAAAAAAAGACTAAATGACTGGATATATTACAAATAGGGTTGTTGGTTCTTGCAAAATCTTGGGATATCCGGAACCGAAAAAACATCGGTTCTTCGGTTTGGTCCAGAACCGATAACCCAACTAATTAGTAACTTTAATTATCTGTAATTACAAATAATTTCTTTCTTTTTTCTTTTAGAAATGTACTCGTTGTCCTCCAAACACAATCCTTAACCAATCTATTTATTTATTATCAAATATTAATTTAAATAATTCCAACAAAATTCCCTGTTCAAAATGCCCAAAATATTTTCAAAATTCTGAAGACGGACTTTTTTGTGAATTTTCTGGTAAATTTGAATTGGAAGAGGAAGATGGAATTAATTCAAAAATTAATTTTGATTTAAGTTTATTAAAAGGAATTCCCCTTTCTGCAAAGGTTTTCTCCTTTTTAAATTTAAAAAGAGAAAATATTTTTTAAAGGGAATTAAAATATTTGTCCGTGATGGACAATCATTTACTCATATTTTTAATTTTTCTTTATTTCCAAATTACCCAATTAAATGTAAAGATTCAATTCCAACAAAAAGACAAATTGAAGATGAAAAAGAAGAAGAAGAAAATAATGCTTTATTTTGTCGTTCTGCAGTTGTTCCTATTTTTGGGAAAGAAACAAATAAAAGTAGTGAAGGGGAAGAAGAATTTGTGTATATTTCATCTACAATGTATTAAATAAATATTTGTTTAATAAAAATTATTTTTTTAAAAAGAATTTCAAATAAATTGGTTATGATTAGTAAACAGAGAGAATATGGAGGGTTTAAACTTTCTGATGAACAATTAGAATATGGCAAGTTTTGGGGTTTTTTTGAGAGAATTTTTCGACAAAATATATTTAATTATATTCTAGATTCTTCTTTAAAATAATTTTTACCCCCAATTTATTTAAAAAAATATATTTACATATTTTCTCAGAATTAATTCAACCAAATACAAAAACTCAACGTCCTTTGGATATTCATTTCTTTTTTGAATCAACAAATATTTTAATTGAATGTCCAAATGGAACTATGGCTGCTGTAACTGTTAGATGTGATCCAAGTATTGTTACTAAACCTTTAGTTGGTTTTTTATTCCGAAAAAAAAATTTTGTTTTAATTTAAAGGTTCGTTTATCGCGTCATTGTCCAGATGGAACTTGTGATGGTTGTCTTTATCATGCTATTGTGGAAAGTGCTTTGGCTTGTCCTGTTTGTAATGAAAAGGACTTTCAAACAATTCGAGGAGAATGTAAAGACTTTTAAATTTTTTGATTAAAATTTGTTTATAAACAAAAATAACCCTCTAGGTATAACAAGAATGGTCATTAGTTGAGAAAAAAGTTGGGTCACGGGTTAACCTGTGTATCCTTGTTCTATAATTTGTAAAATTAAAATTTAATTTCAATTAATTAAAGGTATTAACGACATTCAAAAAGTGCACACAATCCCCTCTAAACACTGTGTTATTTCTGGTGCCCAAAGTCATGAAAGGGAAGAACCTTGCCGAACAATTATTTCATCAAATCTTCGTTTAATATTATCATTAACAATTATTTTAATTTTAATTCTTTTATTAATTATTTGTGCAATTTATAGAAGAAATAAAACGTAAAATTTTAAAATAATTTAAAAAATAAATAATTTAAAAATAGACTTGAATATCGTTATATGAGATTAATTGAAGGAAAAGATATGGATAATTCTGCAAGAAGTTGTGCTTTAAATAATAGTGATCAAGAAGATTCTGAAGAAGAAAATAACGAAGGGGAGGTAAAAGAAATAAATAAAGAATTTAAAAGGAATTTTAATTTTAAAGGAGATAATTACTAAATCTTCAAAAGCTCGAGTATTTTTTAGTAATAAAAAATCAAAAAAGAATAAAGAAAAATATGGAAAATTAGATGAAAGAACAGAATTTATTGTAGAAGAAGATTCTGATTAAACAAAAAATAATTTTTTAATTATTTAAAAACAAACATAATCGCATAATTTAAATTCGGTGCAACTTTTTAGTTTTTTATGTGAAGTTTTCCTTTATTTTGATAAAATATTTATTTTGAAGGAATGTTTTCTTTTTTGGAATCTATTTCACTATTTTTGTCACCTATTTTGGCTTTTTTACAACCTTTATAGGTACCTATTTTAGGGTTTTCACAACCTAAACATCCTCTCCCTAACTATTAATTTTAGTATTTTAGTTATTTTAATGAGAAATAAGATAGAAACTTTTTAGATTAAAAGAACGATTATTTTATATATTCAACTATTCCCACACTTCTACAAACCAACTATTTAGATGAACGCTCCACAATGCGCATTCAAGGACGAATAGTGAGTAATGAGGGCCCTAACACTCGCAAATCTGTTAAAAAATTAAATGAACTCAAGTTCTTTTAAATAAAATTTACCCCAGATGATATGGCTCAGCAACAGAATTTCCATTAGAATCATATGGAATAGCACACCACAACTCAGCATTCTTGTTGTCGTTGTTGTTGTTATTCTCCTTAGAGACAAATCGTTTGATTTGGGAGTGCACAACATTTCCAGTGTCCGATTTATATGCAATCATCAATGGCAGTTCAAGAGGAATTTTATTCACGTCCTTAAACGATTGACTCGACAGCTGGTAGTAGATGAAGAAATGACGCAATTGACGTTTCTCAAATTGAGAATAGGCACGCTTAAAAAGAAAATTTTTTTTTAATTTTAATAAAAAAATTTCTCTCACTTCCATGGTCATTGCCCGAACAGGATATGGAGTTGGTTGCTCTTTTGGACAGACAGCCACATTGAATTCTCGAATGAGTTGGTCACTTCCAGCCTTCCTTTCTCTTGCCATCCTCTTCTTTCTCCCCTGTTTGGAATGTGTGCCCGAAGGTGGAAGTTGAGGCCATTGAACCTTTAAAAAGAAAAGAAAAATATTTTTTAATTTTAAATTTAAAATGCCTGGTATTTGTCGCTTATCAACTTCCCCGCTTCATCAATCTCAACACTATATGTTGGTGGAGAAACACACGAAGAAGACCTCCTTCCATTAGAAGAACTCGAACAAGCTAAAAATTAATTTTTAAATTTAGAAATTAAAAAAAACACAAACATGTGCAAGACATTTGACCGCGAACAAACAGCTGTTGATATTGAGAAGAGTTTAGAAGTGTAGAAGAATTATGTTTTGATAATTTTAATAAACTTTTAGGTTTTTATAGTAATTAATTTGTCTTCACATTTTAGGTAATTTTTTTGATTCATAGGGTTGGGGTCGTTTTGGCACCTAAAAACTGGCACTTAGGCGAGATAAAATACACCTTTAATCAGGGCTCTCATCGACAAAATGCCACTCAAAAGTATCAAAATCTTGATAAAAAAGTATATAGGGAGAAAATTTCCAAATTTAAAGTATACTCAAAATTAAATTGGAAAATATTTGTTCGTGCTCAAATCTTTTATATTTCTCTCTTAAATGAATCTTTTCTAATAATTTCTTGCTTCCACTGAGCATTTTGTGCATTTCAACGCATGACATGTCGAAATTCGCTGATACAAGAAATAAAGCCCTGACAGTCTTAACCTCAAGCAAATTACTTTCGTCCATTTTCAGCGCCGCAGGCGAAAATTTTTTGAAATTTTAGAAGGCCGTAGGCAAAAAAATTCACTTTTTCAGCACCGCAGTCGAAAATTTTTTGAAATTTGGAGCCCAAGAAGCCAGATTTCTTTCTTTTTCAGCGCCGCAGGCGAAAATTTTTTGAAATTTTAGAAGGCCCAAGGCTAAAAAATTCACTTTTTTGCCCAATCCCTTCCCCAATTTCATTTTCAATCCAAAATGTTGATTTTAAAGTATATACTTTCAATAAAGTATAAATTCAATTTCTTAAGTATGGAGGTCGGTTTCAAAGTATAATACTTTCAAATAAAGCACGAATGAGAGCCCTGCCTTTAATCCTTGAGTAAAGTTACGATCTACTATTTAATTGCCCTCTGCCCAATGGCCTTTTGTCGTAGTTTCAATTGTCTCAGTCCGATTGTCGTATTTTTCATTAAAGGAAAAGGAACACTAAAGTCGAGATTCTCTTTGTTAAGTTTTGTGTTAAATTTTGTGTTGTTAATTTATTTTTCAGTTAAATTCTTGATATACGATGGCACTTGTTTTTGTAAGTATTAATTAGTTAATTTTAACAATATTTTTTGCAATTTCAAGGAAAGCGAAGATATTGCATATGAGGAAGATATAATTCGAAATCCTGGATTGCTTCGTCCATGGGAACGATATATTGACCATAAAATTAAAACAAAAGCTGATCCAAAACAAGTTCGAATTATTTTTGAAAGAGCTCTGAAAATATTTAATAGAAGCTATAAACTTTGGTATAATTATTTGAAGTATAGAAGAAGAACAATTGCACATAAACCACCAACAGATATTGCTTATTTACATCTTTCTGATGCTTATGAAAGATGTTTAGTATTTCTTAATAAGGTTATTTTAATTTTTTTAAATATAAATTTTATATTTTTTTAGATGCCTAGAATTTGGTATGATTATTGCAATTTAATGGTTCGACGTGGGTTAATAGCTGATACACGAAAAGTATTTGATCGAGCTCTTAGAGCTTTACCAATTACTCAACATATGAGAATTTGGCCACTTTATATAGAATTTGTTGTTAAACATAATATTCCTGAAACAGCTATTAGAGTTTATAGAAGACATTTAAAAGTTTATCCATTTGCTAGAGAAGATTATATTGAATATTTGAAACAAATTGATAAATTAGATGAAGCTGCACAACAAATTGCAATTTTAGTTAATGAAGATAGACCTGTCAGTGAAAAAGGCAAAACTGGACATCAAGTTAGTTTTTATTTTTGGGTTTTTTTCGATAATTTTTTATTTTTTTTAAAGCTTTGGACGGAACTTTGCGATTTAATTTCTAAAAATCCAAATAAAGTTTATTCCCTTCAAGTAGAGCCAATTATTCGTCAAGGAATTTCTCGCTATACTGATCAAGTTGGAATGCTCTGGTTACACCTTGCTGAATATTATATTAGAGCATCGAATTTTGAAAAAGTTTTTTTCTAATTTTCTTAATTTTTAAAAATATTTGTTAAAGGCCCGTGACATTTTTGAGGAAGCAATTAGTGTGGTTAAGACAGTCAGAGATTTTACACAAATTTTTGATGCATATAGTAAATTTATGGAAAGAATTACTTCCCTAAAAATGAAAGAACTTGAACAATGTAATTCTACACATACAGCAAAAATTGAATTAGAATTGGAATTATTAATGACCCGTTTTGAACATTTAATGAATAGGAGGCCTCTTTTGTTAAATAGTGTTCTTCTTCGCCAAAATCCTCATAATGTCCATGAATGGTTAAACAGAGTTCAAATATATGAAGGAGATCTTGAAAGTGTAAGTTTATTTATTTTGGTTTTATAAAAATTTTATTTTTCAGCAAACTTCTACATTTGAAGAGGCGGTCAAAGCAATTGATCCAAAACATCAAATTGGTAAATTAAGCCAACTTTGGATTTCTTATGCAAAATTATTTGAGAAATATAAAAAGTACACCGAGGCAAGACAAATTTACGAAAGAGCGGTAAAAATAAATTTTGCTCGTGTTGATGAGCTTGCTCAGATTTGGTGTGATTATGTTGAATTTGAGCTTTTACATAGGTAAATTCTTAGTTTTTCTATACATATCTTTAAATATAAAAATTTTGTAGCGATTATTCTGCGGCTGTTTCTATTTTAAAAAGAGCTACTTCTGTTCCTGCTCGACGTGGTCAATATTTTGACGAAACAGATAATATACAAACGCGTGTTAGTCGGTCTCTTAAACTTTGGTCTTTATATGCGGATATTGAAGAATCAATTGGAACTTTGCAAAGTTGTGCGGAAATTTATGATAAAATGATGGAACTTCGAATAGGTTTTGTTGAAATTTTGTAAATGTTTCTATAAAAATTTTATAAATTTAGCTACACCTCAAATTATCATAAATTATGCTTTGTTTCTTGAACAAAACAATTATTTTGAAGAATCCTTTAGAGTTTGCTTTAAAAAAATTTTTCACTAAAATTTCCTCTTATTTTTAGGCCTTTGAAAAAGGAATTGGTTTATTTCATTGGCCTTTAGTTTTTGATATTTGGAATGTTTATTTAACTAAATTTATTAATCGATATGTAAGTTTATATTTAAATATATTTTTTTTAATTTTTAAAAGGGAGGGAAGAAATTGGAGCGTGCAAGAGATTTATTTGAACAATGTTTAGAAAAATGCCCCCCAAAATATGCGAGAGGTTTTTGATTTAATTTTGATATTTTAATACATTAACTTAGATATTTACTTACTTTATGCACAATATGAAGAGGAACATGGATTGGCAAGACGAGCAATGGAAATTTATAATAAAGCTACGGATGCTGTTGATAAAGACGAAAAACATTTGGTTAATTTTTTTAAATTTTGTGAAAAATGTTCGGAAAACTTTTCTTATTTTTTATATCAATCACCGCTCTATAAAAATTATAAATAAATTTAATTTAAGATTTACAATGTCTACATCAAAAAAGCGATGGAATTTTATGGAATTACAAAAACCCGACCAATATTTGAATCAGCAATTGAAAGGCTTCCTGAAAATCGTTCAAGGTTTTGTAAAATCTTATTTAAATAATTTTATATTTTTAAGAGAGATGAGTTTAAGATATGCACAAGTTGAAAGGAATTTGGGTGAAATTGATCGTGCAAGAGCTATTTATGCACATTGTGCTGAAATATGTGATCCTAGAGTAAGTATTTTTTTTTAAATTATTTTTAATTGTTTTTAAAGGTTCATTCAGATTTTTGGGAAACTTGGAAAGAGTTTGAAGTTAAACATGGAAATGAAGATACAATTAGGGAAATGTTACGAATGAAACGTTCAGTTCAAGCAACATTCAATACAAGTGTTAATTATATGAGTGGTAATTATAAATATTAAATATTTTTAAAAAATGATTTTTTAAAGCTCAAATGCTTGCTTCTCTTGGTGGTAAAGCTGAAATGGCTGGAGAATTAAGTGCTGCTGATTCAATGGCACAGTTAGAGGCAAGAGCTTCTCAAATTGCTCAAGAGGAGGCTGCAATTTCTGCAAGAAAATTAGCTCCTTCTGAAGGTTTTTTTCAAAATTTTATATTTTTATTTAATTCTTTTCAAGATGGAAGAATATCTTTTGTTCGTGGAGAGATTAAAACAAATAAAGAAAAGACTGCCGAAAATCCGGAAGAAATTGACATTGGAGATATTGAAGAAGGAATGGAAACTGAATCAAATAACAATGATGTTTGATATTTGAGGGAAATTTTAAAATTTTTTTAATGTTTAAAACTTTATATTAAAAATCAATTTTTTCTATTTTTATAAATTTATAAGGACCTAAATAGTGGGGGAGGGGGGGGGGAGGAACATTCCCTGCCGTGACAATTTGTTAGTTCCTTCTCCTTATTTTTAAAAGGAGAACAAATACAATAGCTGAAAAAGTAAAAGCTTTGAGGGAAAAGGGGGAAAGAGTATTTTTACTTTTCATTTGCTCAATTGCTGCTCTTTATATAAAAAAAATATAAATTTGCGCCTTTCTTTCAATTTGAAAGTCAATCTTCATAAATGACTAGAATGATAAATTCAGTACAGGTTTGTTTTGACAAAAATTTGATTGTTTTTTGTTGCCCTTTGAAAAATGTTGGCAGCCCTCTTCTCTTTTATTTTTGAAAAGAAAAACTGTCAGACCCTAGATTTAAAAAATGAGGGTTTTTTGTGCATATAATTTTTGAAAATTTGATATCCCTAAATTTAGTTTATAATTAAGATTTTAACACCTTTATACCTTTTTCAGTCTGTCTTACTCGAATTATTGTTAACAATAGCTAGGCCTTCACTAACTACTACAGATTTTGTTCGCCCTTATCGATCAGAAACTGCTAGGTGTGAAAATGGGTTTGAAAGTTCAGAAAAGGCGCAAGATTTGGCTCGTATTTTAATGGATAACTATTCTAGGTGAAAGGATTTTTTTATTAAATTTTTATTTTTTGACAAAGCTTTTGTCCGAAAATTTTATTATAAAAATTAGATTTAAAATTGAAGAGAAAGAAAATATAAGTCTGATAAATTGCAAAAAATAAATTTACGTGAAAATAAAAAAAAGATTTATTAAAAGGAGTGCTTTACCTGAGCCAGCTCCTGTTAATGTGCATGTTGAGGTCTTTAAAATAAATAAAAATAATTTTATAAAAAAATTTCTTTGTAGATAACAATACAAGATATATCTGATATTTCAGCAATAAGTGGGACTTTTGTTATAGATTTTTGGATTTCTGCAATTTGGTAGAGAATTTTATTTAAAAAATATTTTAATTATTTTAGGCAGGATACTCGACTTAAATTTTCACATATTGACCCTTGCCGTCGAAATTTATCATTAGATCATGATATGGAACCAAGATTATGGTCTCCAAATGTCTGTATTGTAAATAGTAAAAAAACAAAAGTTCACGATTCTCCGAAACCAAATATTTTATTAATGGTTGGTTTTAGAAGGAAAGAGAAATAAATTTTTAATTTAAAAGATTTTTCCTAATGGAACAACGTGGTTAAACTATCGTATTAGATCAGAATCCCCATGCATTATGGAATTAAGAAAATTTCCTTTGGATTCAATTCGTTGTGATTTAATTTTTGAAAGGTTTGGGGAAATATTTAATTTTCTATTTAAATTTTGGGGGTCTTTCAGTTATTCCTACAATATAGCAGAAGTAACGTTGGATTGGCTTGAATGGTTACCTGTTTCGATTATTAAAGTAAATAAAAGAATTTTTATTTAAATTTATTTTAAAAAAGGATGATTTAAACTTGCCAGACTTTAAATTAACAAATATTACTTATGGAAAAACAACTGAGGTAGTTTTATAAAAAATTTCTATACTCTTCTCTATAAATTTTATAATTACACTGCGGGGCTTTGGAATCGTCTTTATGTTAGTATTTATTTTGATAGACTTTTTGGGTTTTATGTTCTCCAGGTAAAAATTTAAGGAAATTTTTTTATAATTATTTAAATTAAAAAAAGATGTATTTACCAACTTATGTTTCTGTTTTTATAAGGTTTTGTAGTTGAAAAGGAAATTTAAATAAAAATTATTTTTAGTTGGATAGCTTTTTGGATGGATACAAGAGCACTTCCTGCAAGAATAACACTTTCTGTTAGGTTAGGGGAGAGTGAAATTTTAGAGAGTTAAAAAGTGTTTTTAAATTAATTAGTTCATTAATGGCCTTAACATTTCAATTTGGCACAATTGTTAGAACTTTACCCAAAGCAAGTTATGTAAAAGCAATTGACCTTTGGGTATGTTCCAAAACTTATTTTAAAACTTTTTTTTCTTTTAAAGATGTTTAGTTGTGTTGGTTTTATATTTGTATGTTTTTTAAAAAAATAATTACATATAAACTAACTTTAATTAAAAAGGCTGCATTGGTTGAATTAGCTATTGTTGCATATAATGACAAAATTGTAGACCAGAATCAAAGAAGAAGAAAAGCTTCTGCTGTAGGTAATTTACTTGCTAGAGCAAGTATAACAACTGCTGGATTACCTGATATGAAACAAAGAAAATCCTCTAGGTTTCTTTTCAAGAAAATAATTTAAATATATTTTTAGAGGGGATATATTTCTTGATTATAATTCAAAAGAATTACTTTCTGTTACAACAAACAACAATAATCATTCAAATAAACAAGAAATAAAGCCAAATTATGGTTCCAATCAAATACAAAAAAGTTATTCACAACAATCAATTAAAAAATCCCCTCCTTCTGAATTGGGGAGTGCTATTGACAGATTCTCTTCTATAGCATTCCCTATGGTTTGTTTTTAATTCTGAAAAAAAAAGTTCATTTAATATTGTAGGCTTTTGCTGTATTTAATGCAATTTATTGGACGTAAATTTTTAAATTCTTTTTTTAGCAAATTTTAATTTTTAGTTATTATCTTTCATCGTATTCCTCAACAAAATCGCTCATTAACCGATCGCTTGATGTTTTATAATTTTTTGTGTGAAAATAACAAACGCCTTATTTTTCTTGAACTTTTCCTGTTTTCGTTTAAGTCGAGAAAATTATAAATACATAAAATCAAAATCTGTACTATAAACAAATTTTGAGATTGAAATTGTAAATACATATTGTAATACCTTCGCCATCCGTCTTTCACCGGATTTTTACCTTTTTTTAGTTCTTCGTCTTTCGCTATTTAAAATCTTTCGGCACATCACTGATATACAACATTGTATCGGGAAAAAGAAGTATACAACAAAGGTATAACTAGGATCTTTAGTGAAGTCACGGTTCCAAGACTTCTATTCCATCCAGGAATGAAATTCTCCAAGGAATTCATAAATAAATTCAAAAATTATCTATGTGATTCATAATTTATGGGATTTCTATTACCAGGATATCAGTTCTGGTTCATCTTTACACACTAATTAAGAAGAACAAACTATTAAAAAAGCTATAATTTAAAAAAATTGAAGACGTGGTGAGACTCAAATGTTTAAAAACCTAAAGGTTTAGGCTTCAAAAGGTTTAGACTAAAAGTAACCAGGTAACTTAAGAGTCTTAAAATATGGCATCAAAACGAAAGTTTTTGGGGTATAACTTTTTTGTTTTTAAATCAATCCAAGTAATTTTTGCTTTAATTAAAAGCTCTGGATGTGCTGGTTATTTTTTCATAGAAATTGTTTAGTTTTACCGTCTTTCAAAAAAGTTAGGAGCCGTTAACTGCGAATAATCGTGATTTAACATACTTAGGCGGGTGTAACTTTCTAAGAAATGATCGGATCCTTTCATAAAGTTAATAAAAAGAATAAAAACAAATATAGATTCTAATTGATAAAGAAAATTTCTGGAAATTATCGAAATAAAAAAAGTTATGGCATAGAAAAAGGCGTTTCGATGCTAAGTCGCCGAGACTCTATTGACAAGCAAGCCTAAAGGTTTAGGTTTGTGCTGAGACTGAAAATAAATGTAAAGACAAAAGAGTCTTGCTGACTTTTTGACATAATTCAAGTCAATTAATTGTACATGTATGTACTTTCTATTTTATAAAGTATAGGTATGTATGTTTCAAATCTCATTGTATTTTCAGATATCTTTTTACAATGAGCAACATTGAGGAAAAAACTCTGAGTGACGTAAAGGCTAATGAACTAGGAACTGAACTTGGGAAGATAGGAGAGACTCTCGAAAGCAGCTTAGGTTTTTTAATTCAATAAATGATGAAATGAATTCTTTTGTTTAGTGACTTGTGGTGGAATTTCAATAAATCCAAACATAAAAACTGAAGGAGGTTTCGTTGGTTTCTTGTAGTTTTTTAAAATATTTTAATTTTATAGATGTACACAATGATGATTCCATTTCGGTGTTGTCAAAATCCTCAGCAGAACCACTTGAAGCTATAGATGCTGAGATTGTTAAGGTTATTTTATTACTTTAGGTTTTACCCTTCTTTTCCTTGGTGTTCTCCCTTAAATCTTTGAGGTTGTTAGCGTTTTCGATTTTTAATTGCTTGCCAAAGCTTGGGCACGCGTCAATTTTTCAACTTTATTAACAACTATCGACACATTCTAGGTCGATGCTTTAGCAAATCAACAAGTTTCTGAGTTAACTATTGATGAGTCACCATCAAAGAAGGATTGTGCTGAAATTAACGAAGCAAGTAAAAATCCTTTGAATATTGTCGAGTGTCGTGAAGAGAAGAATGACGATGATAAGGAAAAAATCGAAGAAGAATCTGAAAAAAATTTAACGAAAGAAATTATAAAAGAAGGTCAAAATGGAGCTCAAGCAACTATTACAACTGAAATTATTCGAAGCAAAGTAACTGAACAAGATGATGTTATGGTAGTAGAAAAGCAAGAAGTAAAAGCTATAACAGCAACAAATATTGTTAAAGAAGATCCATCAACCGACGCATTTTCAGTAACAACAACGACAACTGCTTCTCGTGATTTGAGTTCAAGTATCTGGATTAGAAACGTTTGTTTACAAATTTAAACTTCAACTTTTGAGAATTGATTTTAAAAAAGCTACAAAAATTGAAAATCTCTAAACATAAGTTTACAGAAAAATTTTGCAGATCACTAACACAACGAAAGCTGTTGAACTTAAAGTATGCCTTAATTCAAGTGTTTTGTGTTTAAAAAAAATTTTTTTTTGTGTATATCATTTAACACATTAAGGCGCTTTTCTCAAAGCATGGTAAGGTAGTGACAGCAAAGATTTTCACCACAAAAAACAAGCAAAGTCCAACATGTTTCGGGTTTGTTGTATTATCTGATGCTTCTTCTGCTGATTTATGTGTTCAAAAACTCAATAGAATGAACTTCAAAGGACGCATAATAAATGTTGAGAAGGTTAACTATAAACGTAAAAAATATAAATGAGAAAATTGTTGCAAGTTTGAACGGTCTAGTCTCTTCAAAGGCTAACAATTTTTTGCAGAATTTTCTTTAGTCTTATTAAATAATAATCTGGACAAAAAATATTCAAGGCTGATCGATCAAATCTATCTCAAATTAATAAAAGCGCAAACGGAGCAGCTATTAACAACAACAATTCCGATGCACCCATTCAAAACAATCCTTCAGAAAATTCTTCATTTAAAGGCAATGGTGATTCATCTAGTGGGAAAACTAAACCAACCATCAACACTTCACAGTCTAAAACTCATGAGTCGGAGAAAATATCGACTGGAGAAGCTAAACGATCGCCTCGGGCTAGGATTATCTCCACATCTAATGCATCATCTAAAGAAGCTCATAACTCTTCTACAAAATGGGGAGGATCAGGCTGTAACTTTCACATTTTTTTCTTAACTTTTTTATCTTGATAAGCGTGGAAATTGGTGTCAGGGTTCGAACCCGTGATAAATTCGATTTATTTATACCCGTTTAAATTTGGTTTTTTTATTCTTTCAGTCGAGAACAGTGGCTTTGCTGGTTCAAGATCTTTTGGTTCTTCGAGATCTCGCATGAACGCATCTTACGCAACTGGCAGGATTATGGGAAACCGAGGACGTGCAGGGCGTATCAGTGGAGGACGAAATGTGCGAAACTCCTCGGCTCCTGGAATATCCGACAATTTCAATCGACCTCGTTTTGGAAGTAGTAATAGACGTTCTACCGGTCGCCGTCGTGAAGAAGAGAGTCGACGTAGCAGTCATCGCCATAAGCCAAATGATGTTCGTAAATCGTCACGACGAAGTCCAGCAAAGAGTAAAAATAATAATGATTCAACAGATAAAGAAGATCTCATTCGTTTTATGCGTCGCAAAGAAGAAGAACATCGTAAAAAAGAAGAGGAGTTAGTTATGGAACGTGAGCGTGAAAGAATTCGTTATGAGCGTGAAAAATTGGAGCGTGATAAGCTTGAACTTGAGACTTTAAGACTTCAGGCGCAGCTAGCTCAGGCAACACAGTTACAATTTGCTGCAGTTGCAGGTTTACCACAAGGTGGTGCTGCTGCTGTTTCGGTTCCTCTTATAACTGGAACAGGAGATTCTTCTACATCAGCTCTCCATAATCAACACTTTGGAGGTGGTGGATTTAATCATCGACGTGAGAGAGAGAGTGCTATGCCAACAGCTTTCTCTTCAGAACGACGAAATATTGATATGTCGGCTAAAAGTGAGATGAGCCGAAGCAAATCACGAACTTCTAAACAAAATGATAGGGATGAACGTTCTGACAGGTACATGTTCAATGAGTACAAATTGATATAAATTTTTGTTTATCACTAGCCAGTGTATTCTAAAATTCGTTGATGTTAGGGTCATGAATTTACACACGTTTCAGCCTCATTTACCATCTTTTAATTTAAGATTTCGTCATTCTTCACGAAGTGCGCGTGGTCCCGAGTCAACGCGTTCATCACGTTATCGCAACAAAAGTCGAAGTCGTTCACCTTTACGACGTTCAGGAACCTCTCGTCACGATAGTCTAAACAAGCAACATCATACAGGTGGTGCACTTTATCAAGGTGACAATGAACGTGAACGTCCAGCAGCCATCTACTCTGGTTCTCGAAATATTCCTATGCAAGTGGGCAGAAACAATAGTCCTCATTCGAAGCGTGTTGATGGGGGGCGATCTTCTGAATTTGGTTAGTATTTTTGTTTAACTTTTTTTAATAAAAATTTTTCTTTTTTATATTATGATAATAAACGATATTTCTACAATACTGGTGGCATTGATTCAACTAGCAAAGATGGTGGTTTTGCTGCGGCTAGAGGAGATCACCAAATGTCCGTTCGTCTTAGTAATGTTAGCAGCGATAGACAGGCGATGTCTTCACCGCCACATTGTGAGTCATCTGGCCGTTAATCTTGATTAAAAAATTTTTTTTAAGCAAATGAGCGAAGCATTCGTCGAGATTATTACAGTGGTGGCAATCAGTATAATACAAGTGGTACTGCTTCTTATACAGGCGGCGGGGGAACATTGCAATCTGATTCCATGTATGGTTCACGTATTCAACAACAGTCACAGGTTTACTTTTTTAAATTTTGGTTTAAAAATTTATAAATTCAAAACAGAGTCAGGCACTTTCTTCATCTCGTCCAACTGGTGAAATGTTTGGTAATGGAGTTTTCACTCAACCTTCTTTGGGCAGTGGAAATAATAATGCTCTCTCCAGCGGTATATTTTTCGGTTGATTTTTTATTTTTTGAACAAATTTTATCAGGATATGACTCTCAACATACGCCACAACAATTTGGTAGTGGAAGCAGTGGGTATTATCAACAAGGTTCAGTTTCGGATTGGGGTGGACAGATGGATGTTAGTGGTGGAACAAATGAACGAAATGCTGCAGCAACACGCTCTTTTCTTGGTGGAGGAAATAATGTTGGAAGTTCATCAACACAGTGGAATTCTGGAGGAGGTTAAAAATTGTTTTTTATGTCAACTTATTTGAATTCTTAAGATTGGGGCGGTACACTTGGTTCAAACACTAATAGAGCTGGAACGTCAAGCAGATACAACACGTCTTACAGCAAACCTGCGAGTGGTGGTTATTCTTCTGGAGGAAGACGTTATTAAGAGAAATAAGGAAGTATTTAAATATGTGAAGAAATGACAAATTAAAATCCTAATAGATTTTACCCATCAATTTTTATAATGCACTACTATATAAATTTTAATTTTTGGGAAAATTTTTTTTGAATTTTTCGGATTGTTGGGAACAACACCGTATTAAAAATATCTGCTTTTAGTGACCCTCGCCATAGTGTCCGTGTCCCAATTTAGTCCTTTGATCAACCAAAACTTGCCGTTGGATAAGAGCACTTTCATATATTCCTTTGCATTAAGAAAATCATTCACATTTCTGATTAAACATTGATAAAATCTTAATTTTATATAGATGCTTTCTTTAAAACCAAGAGTGTTAATTTCTGCATTGACTGCTTTACCTTCTACAGGGTTTTTCTTTTAGTATTTATTAAACTTATTTATTTTAGGCTTTATTTGACACAACGTTCCTTAAGTTATACTTCACGCCGTTTAGCATCCAATACTGTTTTGAATTTTGTTCCTCAGCAAGAAGCGTGGGTTATTGAAAGGATGGGACGTTATTTAAAGACACTCCAACCTGTAATTAATTTTCAAATATTTTTTTAAATTTATTTTTGAAGGGTTTAAATATTCTTTTGCCAATTATTGATAGCGTTAAATATGTCCAACCATTAAAAGAAATTGCTATGGAAATTCCTGAGCAGAGTGCTATTACTTTAGATAATGTTCAACTTACACTAGACGGAGTTCTTTATGTTAGAATTATTGACCCTTATAAAGTTTTTTTTAATTTTGTAATTAAAATAAAATTTCAATTAAAGGCCTCTTATGGCGTAGAAGACCCCGAATTTGCTGTAAAACAATTGGCACAGACAACAATGAGATCTGAAGTTGGAAAAATTATTTTGGACACAGTTTTTAAAGAACGTGAAGTTTTGAATATTGCAATCGTTGGTATTTATTTTTTTGAAAAGATTTATTTTTTAAATTTAAAATTAATAGAAGCAATAAATAAAGCAGCAGAGCCTTGGGGAATTGTTTGTTTGCGTTATGAAATTCGAGATATGAAAATGCCTCAAAAAATTCAAGAAGCGATGCAAGTAATTTTGAAAACTTTTATTTTAAAAATATTTTTGAAATTATTTTTAAAGATGCAAGTAGAAGCTGAAAGGAAGAAACGAGCAGCAATTCTTGAATCAGAAGGACATAGAGATGCAGCTATTAATATTGCTGAAGGGGAAAAACAAGCTTGCATTTTAGGTTAATATTTTTTTAATATTTTCTGAATTCCTTCCCTTTAACATTTTTTTTTTTAAATTTTTAGCTTCTGAGGCCAAAATGCAAGAGCAAATCAATGCTGCTAATGGAGTTGCCAAAGCCATACTTTTAGAGGCAGAGGCTCGTCAAAAAGCACTTAATCACATTTCAAAAGCTCTTAATGAAGTTTTTTCTAAATAAATTAAATTTTTATTTTAAAAAATATTTAAGGAAAAAGGCCGAGATGCTGCTAATTTATTAGTTGCCGAAAAGTCTGTAAAAGCTTTTGAGAAATTGGCAAAAGAAAATAATACTTTAATTATGCCTGCTGATTTAAGTCCAATAAATTCTTTACTTATTCAGGTTTAATTTTTAAATTAAAAATCTAATTAAAATTAATTTAAAAAGGCAATGTCTGTTTATAAACAACTTTCTGACAATCCACAATCTTCAAATGTTGAAATTAAACAGAAAAAATAGTTTTGACAAATTATTGGATTTTTGATTATTGTTTTTGTTTTTAGTAATTTAAATTATTTGTTTTGAAATAAATTTGTTTAAATTCATTGTGTAGACGGTGTTTCCCCAACTAAAAGGGCTGGGTCTAGTTAGCCACTGCCTGGTTCGGGCTTGGGCAACCTAACTGAACTTAACCCGCTCCTTACAACCTCTGCCATAATTGTTGTCTTATTTGTTAGTTGAGTAGGTCGCCTGTCACTGTCGGGCTTGGGCAACCTAGTCCACAGAGGTGGTGCAATATAAAGTATGCACATAAGCACATTAAGTGCTTATGATAGCCACTGATTTTCAAAATGTAAGACGGGACTAGATTGTTGATTTCTACTTTTTAAAATAATCCTCATTTTTTTCTCACGCAAATCCTTTTAAGGTAAATAATATGAATTAAGGATTAAACTTGGCGTACTTTATAGAACATAAAGGAAAATAACAATTTTTGTGATTTTGTAAACACGGGGTCATAGGATCGATACCGGATCAAGGCTAAACTTTTATATGACCACTCTGATTTGATAGTTTTTACTTAATTTAAAAATAGTTTTGCACAATAGTAAAATCTCTTTATAATCCAAATGCCAAATTAAAGATTTTGTTTTCAGGTGGGGGAGGGACACAAAATATTCCATTGGATTATTAAATATAATAAAATAATCTTTTTTGCTTTATTTAAAAGATTATTTTTTTTCTCTCATGAAAATAAAGCAATCGCAATAATTGGCAAATATTTTTAAAGACTTTTAAAATAATCTACTTGTATAAACTAATAATAATATTTTCTAATTCAATGTTTTATTACTTTAAAAAATATTTCCTTTTAATAATAAATAGGGTGAGAAGGAATTTAGTTAGTGGGAGAGGGATAATTATTTTCTGCTAAAAATTTTTATCGTTAATTATCTAATATTTTTAAATTAATTGTTTAGAATATAAATGAGATTTTGGCCAGATCTTGTTTCTAATTTACTTCCCGGCTTTGCTCTGGTGGGTACACTAAGTTATATAATTTTTTGTTTATTAAAATTAGAGGGAATAATTAAAAGGAATGGGGAAATTTAATTTATACATATAAGGAGAGTTAAGTAGAAATATGCCTTTTAAATTCTGTATATCCACCCCCTAAAATATATTTAATTCCAAATTTTGCTCTTTTACCCAAAATTTCAGTTAACGACATGTACTTCTTTAGTTTTTCTAATTGCCATGAAAAAGGCTTCTGGTGGCTTTATTGCTGCTTTTTATACACTTAGAGTTATGGGTAATTAATTAATTTAAAAATTAATTAATTAAAAGATTTACTTCTCGGTTTATCCCTTTTTTATGCTGGATTTCATGGAATTCTCCTTTCAGTGTATACTGAACAAAATGAACAAATACCGCCAATAAAATGTTTATTTACTGCTGTCCATCTACATTTTTGGGTTGGAAAAAATTAAAAAAAAGAGAAATTGTTTTTAAGATTTTTACTGATTCTGCACAATTATTGCTTTTGGCATTACTTTGTGTTGATCAGTTTATTTCTGTTGTTTGGACAAAAAGGCATAAAGAAGTAAGTGTTAAGGGGTCTTCTCTCCTTAAAACATTTACGGTAATTTAATCACTCCACATATATTGTAAGGATAATTAATCTAGCAGCATTTAAAACGCTTAGGCGGGGGTTAAACGATCTAAAAGGGATAAAAGATTAAGTATTAGCCGATGCCCCAGTAGCTCAGTGTTAGGAGCTTTTGTGTGTGGTGAGCGAAAGCGCTATTCATAACTACGAGGAGGTCGCAGGTTCGAATCCTCCACTCTGGCTAAACTTTTACTAAACTCTATATATTTTTTTAGTTTTCCGAATATTATTTCAATACAGCATTTATATTTTTTGTATTAATACTTTCAATGTTTTCGTTTATTCCTGCCTGGATTCAACCAATTATATCATCAGAAAATTCAACAATTAAAGTTTCTTCATTTTGTGCAATGCAAGATGTTTTATTAAAAATTAATTTTAAAAAATAATTTTTAAAAAATAAAAGGTTCTCGGTCAAAACTTTTATAATATTCAATTAGAAATACGTAAATGGTTCCCCTTTGTTTGTATTGCAATTCTTTGTCTAACAGCTTTAATTCTTTTTTCTTTACAATTAATTCAAAAAGGACATTTTAAATGGTCTGATAATAATAAACAATCAACTAAAGTTTTTTTTTGGAAATTTTGAAAAATAATTTTAAAATTTAAAGTTATTTTTATTACTTCTCTGTAGAGCTTTTTTATTTATTATTTGTGTTCACATTCCTCTTTTAGAATTACCTTTAGTTATGAAAACTGCTTTTCCTGACAGACGTTCTTCTAATAAATTAGATGTTTCAAAGTCTTTTTTAAATTTTGAAAAAAAAATATTTTTAAATTTTTAAAAAGAATTCCAAATGAGCAAAGATTTCTTCAAGAAATTTTAATTCGAATTTGGCAATCTCTTTTAATTGGATTGGTATGGCAGAAAATTTATTTTTAAATTTTTTTTTATTTATTTCAGTTTGAGCCTTTATTGGACGCCTTCTTTCTGCCTCAATTTCCTGCAGAAATTTGTGCTTTCTTTAATTTACACGAAGTAAATAAATATTATTATTGGAGATATTTTTAATTATTGGGCCCAAAGAATAGAGTTGTTAGTTTCAAACTTAACCGTATATTTTCTGTTCAGTTAACCGAAGAATTTGGTAAAACCGACAACTTTACCCAAAAATATGGACCGATTTTAAATAGGGGGCTGAGGAGTTATTCGAGTTTTTTTCGAGCTAAACAAGCTCGGCTCGCTTGATCTTTCGATCGAGCTAGCCGATAAACCCCCTAATTTTAAAGTTTCAATTTTTTAGATGAAAAGAACATGGCAAAGTGCCGATGGTAATTTAATTTTTAGGTTGGAAATTAATATTTAAAAAATAAAAAAAAGATCCTCCATTGCCATGTCGTTCTGTTGGGGCCTCCGGTTTTGATATTTTTGGGTCTTTTCATTCAATTACGGGAAATATTATTGGAGAAGCTGGAATTCCAATGGAATTAAATGCTGATATACAACGATCTGTTTCTTTCTATTATGATGAATAAATAGAAGAAAATAAATTATTTTATTATTTGAAAAAGATTTTGAAAAAAGTTTTTAGATAATTTAAAGCCAAAATGTACTAAATAAATTAGAGTTTAAATCCGGATCCGGGTCCTGATTTTCCAGATCCGGTGGTCCGGTATCCGGGTATTTTGATAAACCCCGAGTTTTCCGGATTTTGATCCGGAAAATCCGGTCCGGTTTAAAAGAAAAATAAAAATCCGGAAACCGGATCCGGCATTTTGCTAACTTTAAACTCTAATATAAATATCATTCCTTATTTTTAGATCCTCAATGTTTATTTTCCACATTTAATAGCGTTAAAAACATTTACTATATTTTTTATTTAATAGATTGTCAAGATTTCAAAGATTTTAAATCATTTTTTGGTTTTTTAATTTAAAAAAAATATTTACGTCAAAAACTTCTAACTTTTATTTTTTAAACTTAAATTTTTTAATTTATAAATTTTTAAATAAAATGACGAAATTTTTTTCTTTCAATTTTTATCATTATATATTTAATTATTTTACGTTTATCCGCCCCCACTTAAATAAATCACAAAAAAGAATTTTCATTTTTTTCTATCCAACCTACCTAACAAACAAATTTCCCTCAAGAAAGTAAAAAAGAAGCAATTGCTCTTTTTACTTTCTAAAAAGCTTTGTTTTAATATTTATATTCACTCTAGTTAGGAACAACTAGATCAGCTTTAAGTAGAAAAAAAGATTTAATGTTGTTTAGGTTAGAATAAGAAATATATTATTTGTGATGATTATTGTGTGTGTGTTTTAACTAAAAAGAAAGATATGATGCGGCAAAAATAAAAAGACAAGACAAGAAGCTTCTTCTTCCTTCTTCTTCTATTCATTCTTCCCTATCATCTACTTACTACTTACTAAAAATACTTTTTATTCTTTTCTTCTTCCCCCCAACATTTCCTTCTTGTCGGCCAAATCGATCAGTCTCCTATGGCCTATTATTTTTTTGTTCTTGAAATCTTTTAGTCCTCACACATTACTCATCCCTTTTATCTTGCGTAAAAAACTCCCAGAAAATTAATGGCGAAATCCGATCAGATTTAGTAAAGATTTTCTTTCTTTTTTAGTTTCTCTTAAAAGTTTGTTTTTCTCGATTTTTAACTTTTTAGGGATGACTATTGTATTGAGGGGAGGGGAATCTGGGAGTATTGGTAGTGGACAACAACCACTTTCCAATTCCTCAACACAACGTGCTAACCGTTCTAGCGGCGTTGGTTCTCGTTTTAATGGAAATCGTTATCGTCGAACAGCAAATTCTACAATAGCTGGTACTGGATCTTCTTCTTCCTCTATTGGTAAAAAAAGAGAAGAGGGAATATTTAAAATATTTAAAAATAATTTTAAGGTGGCCATCCATTAATTGGAGCAGATCCACAGAAAAAAGAAATTAAACATCGTTTTGAAATTACAGCAAAATTAGGCTCGGGGACCTATGGAAAAGTTAGTTTGGCATTTGATCACAAAACAGAAAGAGAAGTTGCTGTAAAACTTATAAAGAAAAGTGCTATAGAAAATAAACAAGATTTGGTTAGAATAAGAAGAGAAATTCGAGTAAAAAAATAAAATTTAAAAAGAAAAATATTTTTAAAAAATTTTAAAGATAATGTCAATGCTTAATCATCCAAATTTAATACAAATATATGAAGTTTTTGAAAATAAAGATAAGGTAAAAATTAAAAAGGGGAAGATAAATTGGAATATTTTTAAAGATAATTTTGGTAATGGAATATGCAAGTGGAGGAGAACTTTATGATTATGTTAGTAAAAATGGAAGTCTTTCTGAACAAGAAGCAAGAAGAATATTTAGACAAATAACTTCTGCTGTACTTTATTGTCATAAAGTAATCTTTCTATTAATAATTAAAAAAATTATTTTTTAAAAAGAACAAAGTTGCCCATCGAGATTTAAAATTAGAAAATATTTTACTCGATTCAAATAATAATGCAAAAATTGCTGATTTTGGTCTTTCAAATTATTTTGGCCAAAGAAATAAATTATTATCAACATTTTGCGGCTCCCCTTTATATGCCTCAGTAATTTAAAGAAATAAAAATATTTTTAAAAATAATTTTTTTAGCCAGAAATAATTAATGGGACACCTTATAAAGGGCCAGAAGTTGATTGTTGGAGTTTGGGAATTCTTTTATATACTTTAGTTTATGGTTCAATGCCTTTTGATGGAAGAGATTTTAATCGAATGGTTAACGAAATTAAAAGAAAATATTTTAGAAAATTAATTTAAAGGTAAGACAAATTAAAAGAGGCGCTTATTATGAACCAGATACTCCTTCAAGTAATTATTTAAATATTTTTTTAATAAATATTTATTTGTAGCTGCATCTATGTTAATTCGTAATATGTTGCGTGTAAACCCTGATAGAAGGTATTTTTGAATTAAAAAAATAAATTTGTGTTTAAGAATATAAATTAAAATTAATTAAAATTTTTGTCAATATGGAAAACATTATTACCATTTTATCACTTTCGACCAATCATTCCTCGCCCTCTATTTCCGTTTACTTTTATTAGTCTTCGAACTAATTTTAAAATAATGGCGGCTCAAAAATCGCATTGTCACGGATTTTTCAAATAATTTTGGGGAAATTTTTGTTTTGGCAATGAATAAATTGTATTTATTTAGAGCAACAATTTATGATATTTCTGGACATTGGTGGTTAAATTTAGAAGAGAATATGCCCGTTATACAAGAATTGCCTGAAAATCAAGTTTTAATTTAAATAATTTTTTCTAAAATTAAAATAAATTAAAGATAACAGACCCAACCCCTTTAACTGAAAGGGCCGAAATAATGGTTGTACAAGAATTGGCAGACGAGACAGACGTTTTTATGGAATTCGGACATTTAAGTCAAACAACGAGAAAAAAGATTGAAGAATTTAGAAGAAGGAGGAAGGAAGCTGAGGAATATAATGAAAATTCTCCAATAAAACCCCCAAAAACTCGAAAAGAAGATGAAGAAGATAAATTAAAATTAACTTTGGAAGAAAAAAGTTTAAGAGAAATAAAAAAAGAAGAACCAAAAAATAAAGAAATAAATGAAGAAGAAATTACGAAATTAAATAATAATAAAAATAATATTTTTTCTGATCCATTAGAAAGACTTAAAAAATTAGAAAATAGATTGGGAGGAGGAGGAGGGAATAAAAAAGAAGCAAGTCCAAAATTGGAAGAAAATAAAAAATTGAAAAAAGAAGAAGAAAAGGAAGAGGATTTAATTAAAAATAATAAAAGAAAATTAAGTACAAAAATAAATTTAAAAAGAAAAGATTCCGTTAATGAAAATGTGAAAACACGAAAAGAAGATAAACAACAAAAAACATCAACAACTTCAAAATTAAATGAAGATCCAACAAAATATTGGCGTTTAGAAACTGACAGTCTAAATGCTTTAATGAATCAAGTAATTTAATTTTAAATTGACAAAAAAGTTCTCTTTTAAAGGTATTAGAACAAATGGAGAAAGGCCCAGTTTCCCTTAATTTAATTGCAAATATCCGTGCCCATCCATTTTATGATGAAAGGCCGGAAGTTAAAGAATTATTGGAAACAATAATTGCTGCCCAACCAGTCGAGATACAAAGAAAAGCTTCAAAAATAACAAAACAAAAATCGAAAGATGTTGAAAATAATTTGGAAGAAAATTCTTCGAAAGAAATTAAAAAAGTTGGAAGTTTAAAGAAAAATAATAAAATAATTAAAGAAAATGAGGAAGAAGAAGAAATTGAAGTAAAAACTGTTGAAGAAAAAAGAAAATCTTTTGGTAAAAGAAGAAGGGGTCCAGCAGAAGAAAGACGTTGGCATAGTGTTGAGGTAAATTACAGGAACCAAGCCGGTATAAAAAAAATAAATTTCCGTCTCGGGAATCGAGATTCCCGTTAACTCAATCCGTGTATGTACTTGAGGGCAGGAATAATTATAGTTTATAATTATCTAGTTAATCCGACACGGGGTTGACCCGCGCGGGAATTTACGATAATCCACAGATACCCCAATTTTCCGAAATTAATTCCGCGTATACTGGAACTAAGAGTATTTGAACTATATGGAGAATATTTAGGAGAAGGGGACTTTTAGAAATATTTTTAAATGTTTATGTATATCCTAAATATTTATTTAAAAAAGGTTGGATTCTCTACTGATTCATCTACAGAAGAGATTAGTCAACAACAAAATGATAATTCTACTCCAACCACTCCAAAAGCAACAATACCCCCTCTCCCTCCTCCACAAATGTCAGCACCTAAATTTGTCGGAACTGCCAGAATTTCCCGTTCTGAGCCTTTGGGAGGTATTGATGATGAGGAATATTTAGAAGATGAAGATGAATTTTATGATGCTGCTGAAGAGGAAGAAGATGAATTTGAAGGGGAAATAGATGAATTGGCAGAAGAAGTTGAACAGATTATTGGAGAGGAAATTAAAGGAGAAATAAATAAAAAAGAAAATAAAACAAAAATAAATGAGAATAAAAAGGTTGTTGGGGTAGTAGCTACAGTTAAACCAAATATTCCTCCAAAAATTGTTGAAAAATCAGTTATGCCAGAACCTGGACCTTCAACTTCAAAAACTACAGATTCTTTAGAAAGAGGATTGGCTAAAAGAGTTGTAAGTTATTTTTGGAAGAGAATTTTAAAAGAAAAATATTTTATTTTCTAGAGTAAAGGCAAATATCAATATAGCGATTCTGTTGAATTGCCAAATCAAGATAAAAAAGAACAAATTAAAAGAAATAAAGTTTGGATGAAAAGTCATGATCCAGATGCTGAATCTTTGTCTGCAGAAAATAGTAGTAGTTCAGCAATTGCTCCAAAAGCCGAACCTGAAGAGGAAGAGGAGGAGGAAGAAAATAATGAAGAGGAAGAAGAGGAGGAGGAAGAGGAAGAAGATATTCCGTTTAGACCTAAACCTTCAACAATTATTGGATTTAGAACAATTCATCCAGGAACGGGTTGATAATTATTAAATTTAAATTAAAAAATAATTATATTTTATTTAAAAAGATGGAGGAATACCAAAAGAAGCGCCAATTGTGCAAGTTAAACCCCAAAATTCCCAACCTCAATCACCAATAAATAAAACACAAAATATTCAACAACAACTTCCACACCATCAACAATCACCTAAAAGAGAAAGTCCAGAACCTTCTCTTCGTTATGAAAGTGCTGCAGCATATATTAGACGTAAAAATAGGGAAAGAAGGGCAAGGAATGCAACTGTTGCTGTTACAGAAGATACTTGGACTAGGCAAATATTTAAAAATATTTTTATTTAAATATTTTTTTAAAAGATTTCCTTCACAAGAACAACCTAGCGAGCCAAGTTCTCCAAGACATAAAAATAGCACAGGCTCTGGCAAATTATCAAATGGAAGTGGTTATGGTAGAAATGATGAAAATAATTATTCGAGACAGGCAAATTTAAATTATTTTTGAAAAAACAACCGCCCATCTACTGTAAACGAGGAGGGTATTTTTTGATATTGCCGCAAGGCATGGACCAGGGTTTTCCAGGAATGCAAACACCACGACTGTTTAAAAACAACATCCCTTAATTTTTATATTTTCGTTTCATTTTATTTATTTAAAGACATATCTTGATCGTCGAAAATCTTTTCATGAAATGTCTCCCCCAAATGATGATACTCCTTATGATAGATATGCAATTGCTGGTGGATATTTTAATTCTTTGGTTGGAAATAGTTATATGCCTTCAAATATTAGTAAATATGAAGAAGAGGTTTATAATGCTTTTAATAAGCAATATGGAGGAGGAACTTCTACTAGAGCAGCAACAAATAATATTTGGCCATCACAACAACAACATCAACAACAACAAAATTATTATGGGGGAATTGCTAAAGAAAGGCCTGAAAGATTTGAAGTTTATAAAACAATGGCTGAAAGAGCATCAGAATTTGGAAGAAACGAGTAATTTAATAAATTAGTGAAAATATTTGCTTAATTTAAAAATAGTTTAACTCAATATCAACATAGAATGTCTGCAGGTGGAAGTTGTTATTATCCAGGAGAAAGACCTTTAAGTTCTTATGCTGGTGGATCAATCGGTCTTCGTTCAGGACCTCGTACAGAAGAATATGGAGTGGGAATGGGAGGAGGGGGAATACGTAGAAGTATTTATGAAACAGAAAGACCTAGTAAATAATAAACAAAAATATATTTTTAAATGTTTTCTCTTGTTTAGTAACTCCTTGTAATGAATATATTAGTGGAAACTATTATTCTCATAATCAACCATTACCTGAACCAGAATCTCCCCCAAGAGGAGGGGAAGGAAGATTTAGACGAAAAATAGCTGCTTTGAGGGATGCAGATGGAAGACGTTCTTCATATGCTTCACGTTCACAATCTAATGATCACATGGCTTTACTTTCAAGAGGTGCTTATATGCCTGATGAATTGGAACAAATTGGTGGGAAAAAGAGAGGAAGTATATTTTATTTAAATTTAAGAACCGATAAGTGGAAATTCTCGTTATGCAACACCCGAAATTGGTGGAGGAGTAGGGGGAGGAGGAGGGGGTTATTCTAATCAACTACCCGAATATGCATATATTGCTTATCACGATTCTGGAATGCCAAATGGAGGGGGCGGGCAGCAATATATTAATAGTAGATCTAGTAGAAGAGATCAACATAATGTTGATTTGGATGCTGCACCTATACGTGGAATTCTTAAAAATAGACAAGTAAAGAGTAAAAATGTTATTATTTAATTATTTATTTATAGGCTTATGAAGGGGAACCAAGAGTACAAGGTTGGAAAATAATTTTAAAAAGTAACACAAAATTCTTTTCCCTTTCCTTTTAACAATTAAAAATTTTTTTTAATTTTCACAATTTTTCCCCCAATTTTTTGCACTTAATTTTATCTAGGTCGTCTACGTAGACATCAATCTGTTGATAAAGGATATTTAAATAGCCATTCATTGGATGAACATCAAAACTATAATAATCAGGAATTTTCAAGAATTGGAAGTTCTTATTCACGTCGGTATGGAGGTTCTTCTGATCATTTACCCGGAATTATGCATGGAGGGGCTGCACCCATTTTGCCTTCGTATCAACAGCAATTTAATTATTTGGATTCTTCTGTCCCTTCAGGCACTTTATTAGAGCACTTTTAAATAAATTTTGACAAAAAAGTATATCTTCTTTTCTTTTTTTAAGCAAATCGAGAATATGATTATGATGTTAATTTAAATAATAAAAAAAGAGGAAGTGCAGGCCTTTTAAATTTGGGTAGACGTAAAACAACAGAAGTTAGATTGGGACCTGAATCTGTTCCAAATTCGAGAAAACAAAGTGCTAATATGTGAGGATATTTAAATTAACTGTTAAAAGAGTAGGGTCCGCCAAGCTTAATAAAAAGAGTTTTGCAAAAATTTATCCCAATCTTTTATAGAAAAATAAAATACAATCGAGGGCTGCTTAAGCGATATCCCCCTCTTCATTATATAATATACACCTCATAAAATCAACTTTATTTAACATTCTCCAACAAGATTTTCAATTTTTACAATATCAAATTAGTAGAATGGGTACTCACTAGTGTTTAGCCGGAACCAGAAATTTGACCGGAATAGGAACTGAAGGGCTGGAACCGGAACAGGAACCAAAAAATCCCGGAACTTCCGGCCTACCGGAACCGGAACTTCCCAAAACACTAGTATACATAATAGAAAAAGCTTTTTTGTTAAATTAAAATAATTATACATTATTTTTAAAAAAAGTTTATTGGAAGAAGAATTTAAACGTCCTCGTTCACCAATTGAATGTATTAAATCACTATTTCGTGGTGGAAATCAAAAAATAACAGGAAAAGATAATTTAAATTCTGTTGGAGGGCCTTCATCCCGTTATTCAACAAATATTGGGGCAAATAATAATGGAAATGGGGGAAATTATGGATATACTACAAGTGGAGGAGGAGGAGGAAATAATAATTATATTAATAAACGTTATGGAGTTGGAGGAGGAGGAGGAAGGTAATTAAATAAATAAAGAATACCTTAATTAATTAATTAAAAAGATCTGATGGAGGGAGATTTACTTCAACAAATAATTATAATGGAGGAAATCGAACAAATGCTCCCAATAGATGGGGATATGAGGTAAATAAAATTAATTTAAAAAATTATTTGTAAAATTTATTTTTAAACAGGACACACATCTTTAAAAGAAAATGTTTGTTTTTAATCATTGCTAGTCTTTAAATGTTTATTTTCTAGTCAAAATATATGTTAATACCTATTTTTTAATTAAATATAATTTTAATGTTCCCAAAAAGTTTTTTCTTATTCTTATAAAATTATATCGGTTTTGACTAAACATTATTGTAGTTAGAGACCGAGTCGAGATTTCAGATGAAAATTTCGATTGAAATCGTTATTCTTCAAGATATCTAAATTCTTGTATGATATTTCCAATTCGGTCTTTCTAATTAAAATAATTCAAATTTTCTAAACAAATATTTTCTAACCAAATATATTTACTTTTATTTAAAAATAAATGGCAATAAATTAGAATTTTTATTTTTTACATTTTCCACAAGTAAATGGACAATATGTTCTCATAATAAAATAAAAAGATATTTTTCTACAATAGTCAATAAATTGGTTACAATCAACAAAATAATCAGTACATTCTTTTTTTAAAAATATTTTAATTAAAAAATTAATTTAGGTAAATACCTTTTTGTTCTTCTTCCTTTAATAAATAATTATTATTTTCTTCTTTTTCTTCTTTTAATTTTTTTCTTAATTTCCTTTTAAATTTATTTTCAATATTTTCTTGATAATTAGTATTTATTTTTCTAAAAAATTTCAAAAAATAATTTTTTAATTAAAAAACCTTTTTTTAATTAAATAATTACTATTTCCCTTCTTCTGTTTATCACAATTATATAATTTCATTATTTTTTCAATATCTAATTCACTCAATTCAAAAGATGTCCCAATTATATTTGTAAACTTGGAAATTAAAATTAATTTTTATTTTATTTCTCTTTCAAAATTTACATCATTAATTACAGCTTCTAAGGTATTTTTTCCATTTTTACTAAATGCTGAAGAGCCGTAATGCATAATTGATCTATTTAAATTTAAAAATATTTTTATTTAAAAAAATATTCCCTACTTATAATCATATGGCTCATTTAAAGTATCTTGTATAGCAGAAGAAACATTAAAAAAAGAAAAATAATTTTTAAAAAAATATTCTTTTTAACTAACAATATCAAATTGTGAATCTAAACCAGGCAATATATTCTCCCAACGAATTATTATATGATTATCTCTATCTGCTCTACTATGTTCGTGCCAAAAGCCCAATGAATGCATTAATTCATGAATTATCTTTTGAAAAAATATTTTTTTATTCTAAGAATCTGTGTGTTGGGGAAATTGTAGCAGAGGTTTCGGAAGTGGCTCAAAAGTCGGAACTCGGAAATCAGCCTAAATTTTCGGAAATCGAGAGGAAAAAAACATCAGAAGTCGGAATTCGGACCGACCTCTAAATTGTGGGGTCTAACAGAAGTTTAAAAAGAAAATAATCACTCCCGAGATTTCCTCCCCTCCCTCCTTTCCTTCCTTACAGTTTCATTAAATAAACATCCTTGTCCCAATGAAAGTTCCTGTTTACCACCAGTTTTCCCAACTTGAGAATAGCATCTACAAACAATTTATTTAAATTATTTTTGTCAGAATTATCTTCTCTTACCCATTACCCCTTACAATATTTAAATAATCATTTTCAAAGTTTCGAGGCTTGAAATGGATACATCCAAAAGTACGCCTTAAAATAAAATTGAAAAAAGAAAATATATTTTCTCTATCAATTACCGTCGATAAATTCTAAAAGCTTTTTGTAAAAGTTTAACTTCACTAATTGCTAAATAAAAATTAATTTAATAATTTAAAAATAATTATAATTTACAAAAAGCCTCATCCAATTCATATGGAACAATACCGTTTGGCCTTTAAAATATTTTTTATAAAAAGGGGTAAATCTTTCAATAACCAAATTAATTGATGATTCTTTAGAGCATTAAATTGAACATTTGGATCTGATAACTAAAATATAGTCAGTCATTTATGTGTTGAGAGTTTATACACTAGTGATCGAGATTTTTGAAAAGCCTGGGCCTGTTCCTGGGTTTGATTTACTGACCTGGGCCTGTAGTCCAGGAAAAACCCAGGAAGGTCAAAAAATGCCTGGGTCTGGACTCTGGGTAAAGGAAAAACCAGGCCTCGGTCCAGACCCAGCTCGACCACTATTATACACAATTCCTCTACCTGCTTAAGTAATACTTCATCAACTCCATCAATATCTCCTTGAAACTTTCCTAATCATAAAAATTATTTAATTTATAATTAAAATAACCAGAACGTAACCAAGCTGGTTCTTCTTTTAATGCTAAAATTTTATTATTATTTAATTCTTCTTTTGTTAAATTTTCTTTCTCGTCTGTTCTATTTACTTCATTTAATACAGTTGAATCGTAATTCTGTGATGCTAAGAAAGAGACACAATTGAAAAATAAAGTAAAATAAAATCCAAAAATATTTGCTATTAATTCCATTGCTTTGCTCCAATTGAAATTTTAATTAAATTGAAACAAAATTAATAATTTTTCTCCAAATTTTTAATTAAAATTTAACAATGAACACCGGTAGGAATATAAATTGATTTTAAAAGTTTTCTTTCTCAACTACTTCATTTAGCCAAGAAAACAATAAATAAAAAATTTTCCCCTCCTTCCTCTCTTTTAACCTCCCCCTCAACATCCCGAATCTAAATTTCATTGACCATTTACTTTTGTGGGTTCCTAAAAACAAGTGACAAAAGCCGGTCAATTTGTTTGCATTCCTGAATAGCGATTTGTGCGAAAAGGAAAAAACATTTAAGAGTGGTCAAAATAATTTACTAGAAAATTAATTTAAAATTTTATTTTAAATTTAAAAAATAATTAAATAACAATAAACAAAAAAATAAAACAATAGGTAAGCATTTAAATATACCAGCATTTAAATATACCCTTTTCTCTCTATTGAGGTGATGAGAATATTAAGTGAAAATAAATAAGAAAAAAAAGTCAAATCAGCGAGATAATAATGAATAAAAATAAAATCTTTTAAGGCATTATAAAAATAACAATAAATTCCCTCCTCTATATAGGTCAAAGTATTGAAAAACAAATAAATTTTTGAATTTAAAAAATTAAATATTTAAAGACTTGTTTCTCTTTCATTACCATTTTTTGTTTTCCATTCATTTCTATGTCTTGCCCTCGAATTAAAAATATTTTCTTTAATATCATCTTCATTTTTCAATCTTAAAAGAGCTATTGATGAATGTGAAGGCTTAATTTTATCTTCTTCAATTGTTGAATTTGTTGTTATTTCATTTATTGAATAACTTCGTTTAGGTGTTTTATTAAATGATTGTTTAGAATTATTATTATTAGATGATTCATTATTAAGAATTTGTACATTCTTCTGTGCTGCTAAACGTTTTTGAATTAATTCATTTTGTTCTTGTCTGTCCTAAAAAATTTTTGAAAAAAAAATTGCTTAAAAGAAATTTAATTTTACTTTATAAACAATAAGTGCTCCACAAGGACACCAAATCATTAAAGAAACAGCAACAACAATAAAAACTATATAATCGGCAAGAAATTTTCCTATTAAATTTTAAGGAATTTTAAATAAAATAAAAAATATTTTTACGTTGTTCTCGTCCATTCAAATTTCGGAAAAAACGCCAAATTGGACTTGAATCCGTTGTTTCTTTTACACACACTTTCTAAAAAAATAATTTTAAAAATTAAAGAATTTTTCAACCAATCCAAAAATTGGTTAGCCCCCCCCCCCCCAAATATCCCATTTTTACCAAATTATTAAAAAATACATTAATGCAATGTCCATAAATACACATAGAATTGTCTTGTAACCAATGCTCTGGCTCCACTGGGCTACAAATACCTGTAGTAATTGAACGGCAACAACGTTGACAAGCAATTTTAGCTAAAATATTAAAAAATAATTTTTAAATAAAAAATTTAGTAGAAACCATCCTCACAAAGACAGGGCATCAAATCAGAAGAAATTGAATGACAAAAAGGAATACAATCACCATTTAAACATTTTCCTCCATCTGTGCAATTTGTGCCATCCTCTAATGGTTTTGGATTTGGACATTTTTCACTAAATCCACTAAAAAAGTAAACATTTATATTAAAAGCTTTAATTTTTGTTTATAAAATCTCGAGTCTTTTTTACACTAAAGGTTTCTTAACTGAAAAATGGTGTTTGGATGATAACTAAAAAAATTAACAAAGGAAGAATATTGAAGAGGTTGGCGGAATTTATCAAAGAATTATTCAAAACTTTATCAAAAAAATTAATAAATTACCTGCAATTAGCTTCGGCCTTGCACATATCACTTTTTTGTGCATGGCAAACAACATCTTTGCTAAGAAAAGTACAATTTAGCGAACAACATTCAGAATGCCTTAAAATTTTAATAAAATCCCAATTAAACAAATAACCTTGGAGAACAAAAGGCTCCTAATCTTAATTTACATTCTTTAGTACAACAATCATCTCTAACACCAAAATGTTGAAAATGAGCACCCCCATCACATTGTTCACCTTCCTCTAATATTCCATTACCACAAAAAGCTTTCTTTTCTTCCACAAAACACCGATGAGCAAGAGAATAAAGTACTCGATGAATTGAACGTATTGAACATGAAGAAAATTGGTAATTATTTTTATCATATCCAGTATTTGCACTTTCCCACATAACAAAACGTCCATCTCTTGAATTTTTTGGAACACATTCATCTTGCATTTCATCATCATGAATACTACCCCAAGAATGCCCAAGTTCTAGAAATTAAAAGGAATTTATTAAATTTAAATAAATAACCATGTGCAAGTACAAGGTCAACAACTCGTGTAATCATTAAATCTGATCTTCGTCGAACAGTAATCAGAGCTAAAATTGATAAAAATATTAGATACATACTATAAACGAATATATATTGAGTGAGGAAAGGCACTTTCGAAGCTGATCACCTGATGTGCGAAAATGCTAGGTAATATGGCGAATAAAGAGAAAAAATACATAACAGCAAAGAACTAAATAATTTACCTGTATTCATATAGTGGCTGTTATTAAGTTTTTTGACCGCACAAACACCCCTCCTGTCAGGATCTCCAATCTATAAAAATTATAAAAAATTTTAACCAGAAAAACAAACATTTGCCAATCCAACAACACCAGATTGTAACGATTTTGCAGTAATAAGTATTGTTAAACATGTCGAATTTGTACCTTCCTCAGACGAAAAAGACTAAAAATAAATAAATTATAAATATTTAATAATTTTAAATTAAAACATCTAAAATATCAACAGCATTAACATCAGATTGAATTGGAGAATTGAAATGACTAATAGAAGAAGAATCCTCAGGCTTCACAAATATTTTCATTTCTTTAATAACAAAACCCAAATTTGAAAGTCGATCGCCATTAATGTCCAGTCCCCATTCAATAGGCGAAAATATTCCATTAACTCTTTCAATTAAATTTATCTAAAGAAAAGAAATAAAAATTTTCATAATTTCATATAATGCCCTCGTTAACATAATTTTTAAAGAATACCAGGAACTAGAAAAGATAGATAGGATGCATATTAACAATAAAAAAGATGATCTATTGTTGGAAGGACCTCATTCCCCTATGACAGCTAATTTAAACAAAAAAATATATACTTACAAGATATCTAGCAGCATTTGCATAATTTCTATTGCCAATATCTCTATAAAATATATAATCAGCCACTAATTTTAATTCACATCGATTTTGCCGTATTGAGTTTGAAGCAATTAATTGACTTTGTAGAAAAAATAATAAAATAAACACCAACATTTATTCAATTAAAATTCTTTTTCTATTTTTTTCGTAACGATTTCTTTAATAAATTTAAAACAGGTTGATAACCCTCAAAATGAATAAAACGAATGTAGCGACCCTTAAATGAATTTAAATATTTCTAACAAAAATTCTAGCTAACCTTTATAAATAATGTTCGAAGAGAAAGAGCTTTTAATTTTTTAATTCCTCTTCTATATACAACAATATTAGATAATTCAGTGTTTAATGATTTTGGTTCTACAAAAACAATTTTCCCTTCTATAGCTGTCTCGTCTTTAAGCTCGATAACTACAGTCGATCCTTACAGAAATAAGGGATTTTTTAATGAAGGTAAAACAAATTTATAAAATGTGAAAAGCAATCAACTTTTCAATTCCTAATTTATAAATTTGTTTTACATTTTTTAATTTACCTATAGATTCTTGAAGAAAATGACCCAACGTTACAGTCATCCACTAATTATTTAAATTAATTTAAGTTAAATTATGTCGGAAAAGAAATATTTAAAGATAAAACAAGATAGTAAACAATCATAAAAATCAACAATTTTTATCCAAAAACAAAGAACATTTGCAGCGATTAACACAAATAATTAACATTTATTTTTACTTAACTGACGGTTGTTTCGGCCAAAAAGTCTTTCTTAAGTTTGCCCATAAAAGCTTTCTTTTCGGCACTCGTCTGGAATCGACCATGTCCAAATTTAGAGCTTGTATCAATCCATTTAAGATCAATTTTCTCAAAAGCGAAACGCTTCGTTTGGGTTATAAGGCTCTTTCGCAAAGTGATCGGACGTTTCTTCGGACCAACACAACAGCCTCGGATCATAACGAAGTCTTGATTAACAAGTCCATAATGAGGAAATCCTCCCTTAATTAAAAAGGATTGTACAATAAAATATATTTATAAATACAAACCATTGGATTAATCGTCTTTTCCGTTGTATCAAAATCCGTAGAACCATTCTTTTTCCCTTCAGGTGTCAAACAAGATTTTCCAATACGATAGATCTTTTTGTTAATTTCTGTTCGATGATGATATCCTTTTTGTCCAGCTCGAGCAACTGTGAACTGGACTCTCGAAGGGTGCCAAGCACCGATACAAGCAACCTATAAAATAAAATTATGATGAAAAACACAAGAGAAACCTTTCGAAGTCCCTTGTGTGTCTTACGAGGGAGCTTTTTCGTATGCCAACGACTAGTCACACCCTTGAAACCTTTTCCCTTTGTGACACCTATACATCCAATCATTTCGTCTTGCTCAAAAACTTGATCCACCGGAATTTGCTTTTCAAAATGTTCACGAGCCCAATCAACTTTTTCGGCAATAGTTCCACCATTTATTTGAATCTCCATGATGTTGGCTTTTTTGTTGCGATGTTTCATTAGCTTCATCTAATGTAAATAAAATGACAAAATAATCCAAAAACTTCAAACCGGTGTCCGGAAAATTGGGCTCTGGAAAATTGGGCTCCAAGATTTTTCGGAAAATTGGGCTCCAACTTTTCGGAAAATTGGGCTCCAGCGGAAATTTGGGCTCTTCGTGAAAAAAGCGGAATATTGGGCTCTAAAATTTTGGGCTCCAGAGGAATTTTGGGCTCTATGGAAAAAAGTCAAATTATGCAAAAAAAGAGATGTTTGTATGGGGTACACGCCGATGTACCGCCGCCGTTGGTGGAACAACATCTCCCATTGATGGAACAACATCCCCCGTTGACCCCCGTCATTCTAACAACATCCTCCGTTGACGGAACAACTTCCCCGTTGACCCCCGTCATACTAACAACGTCCCCCATTGATATTGCATAATTTGACTTTTTTCCATAGAGCCCAAAATTCCTCTGGAGCCCAAAATTTTAGAGCCCAATATTCCGCTTTTTTCACGAAGAGCCCAAATTTCCGCTGGAGCCCAATTTTCCGGAAAGTTGGAGCCCAATTTTCCGAAAAATCTTGGAGCCCAATTTTCCAGAGCCCAATTTTCCGGCACTCCTTCAAACCTGAGTATGTGCGATAACTCGAACATAGGCGCAATACTTCTTAATTTTGTTCAGATCCGCTTCGATAGACTTTTGACCATCTTCATCCTGCCATTTCTTCGCATATTTAGTAAATGCCTTCTTTTTACATTTGTACCTAAAGATTTTATTTTTCAAAATTAAAAAATAAATAAAACCAGTTCTTGTAGAAACGGCGTTTACAGTCCTCGCTCAAATGCTCGGCAAAGACAGCCTTTAGAGGTCGAGGGCCACGTGGAGTTTCAATATAACCAACAACGCCGACAATGACCATAGGTGGAGTTTCAATAATTGTTACGGCTTCCACAACTTCCTTCTTGTGTACTTTTGATCCAATCTTATCAACATCACGAACAATATGCGTCATTCCAGCTTTGTAGCCAATAAAAGCAGTTAAGTGGATAGGCTTTGAAGGATCATCCTTAGGAAAAGCCTTACACTTTCCAACATGTCGTTTTGACCGTTTCTTGGGAGTGAATCCCATAGACCCATGTCTAGGAGCAGAAAACTTTCGATGAGACATTGGAATAAAATATTTTTCACTATAAAGTTTATCTAAAGCAAATGAAAATTTTAGATTTTTAAAGATAGAGAAAATGTCAAGGCTTTCGAAACCCGATTCTTGCTAATCGCAGCATTAGTAAATCGTCTAAAATTGGAAAACGAAAAAAATAATACAGAACCTTAAGAATTTTAGGCGAGTGACAAAAGATCTCAAGACATAAGACCACACGACAGAATACCCAAAGACAAAAGGCCAACAATACTTATTGTTAAAATGACAAATTAGGTAAATTTATTTCTTAAACTTCACAAAAATTTTACTTCCATTTTAGGCCTTAACTATGAACTTTTTATCAGCGGATTATGTTGTGGTTGGTGGTGGAGTTTGTGGTGTGTGTATAGTTGATGAATTAAATGAATTATTGAACAGTGAAGAAGTTCCGGGTACTTCAGATAATTCTATAATTTTTGTTAGTGGTCTTGGTGGATATATAAAGCGGGCAGTAAATATTAAAAAGGTTTTTCAAAGAATTTTCATTAAAAAGTTCCATTTTCTTTAATTTTTAGGTTGGACAAATATCGACATCTTTTGATATAAAATCTTTAAATTCCAATATATTTAATGAATCTAAAAGAATAACTTGTTTAAATGATGAAGTAAATAAATGGATTCCTAAAGAAAAGGTTAACTTTCTCTAAAAATTTAAAGAAAAAATTTTTTGTTTAGAAGCTAATTCTAAAAAGTGGAAAAATTATTTCTTACAAAAAATTAGCAATTGCTACTGGCGCTTCTCCCAAACAAACAATTCAATCAAATCCTTTAATTATTCGACTTCGTGATACTCAAACAATTAATGATCTTAAAGAGGCTCTTTCTAATTCTCGACGTGTTTTAATTTTTGGAAATGGGGGAATTGCTTCAGAATTAGCGTGAAAAATTTTTAAAAAATATTTTTTCAAATTTTATTTTTTATTTAGCTTTAAATTAAAAAATATAGAAGTTATTTGGGTATTTAGACATAGTCATATTTCTGCAACATATTTTGGTTTTTAAATATTTTAATTAAATTATTAAAAATTTATAGATATGGCTGCTGCAAAATTTTTTGAACCAAAATTAAATGAAAAAGAAGAAAATAAAGAAAGTAATTCTGAAATAATTTATGATAAAATTACTTTAGTTGATGAAAATAATGAACAAGAAAAAGACAATTCTGAGTATTCTGGTTCAGCATTAGGTCCTCATTGGATAGCTAAACTTGCTCTAAAACATTCAGATAAGGTAATTTATAGAAATCGAGTCTGGACCGAGGCCTGGGTTTTTCCTGTACCCGGATTCTAGGCCCAGGCATTTTTTTTCCTGGATTGGTGTTTTCCTGAACCTAGGTCAATAAATCAAACCCAGAGTTCAGGAACAGGCCCAGGCTTTTCAAAAATTTCGAACTCCAGTAATTAAGTATTTAAAATATTAAAGAATTTCTTTTTTATTTTTAAAGGATTCAAGAAAATTATTTATTTTAAATGAAATTGAATTAAATTCTGTTTTTAATTCAAAACCTGAGAAATTAAAAGAATATGAATTGCCTAATTATTTTTCTAAAAATTCTGATTGGAAATTATTTGTTAATTTAAATGATGGAAAATATATTGGATGTGATTTAATAATTGAAGCTACAGGTGTTGTGCCAAATACAAAAATTTGGAAAAGAGATTGCCCCGAATTAGAATTAGCTGAAGATAAGGGAATTTTAATTGATGAACATATAAGGTATTAAAGAATTTTTCTTGTAAATTACAATTTTTTAGAACAAATATTCCAAATGTTTTTGCTGCTGGAGATGTTTGTACTCCAAGATGGACTGAAGAACGTTCACATTGGAAACATGTTTTTCTCTTTGATTAAATAATTCTGGAATATTTTTTAGATTAGACTTTGGACTCAAGCTAGACAAATGGGTATTTATTGTGCCCGCGCTATTTTAATTGATAATTTATTGCCTGACATTGCTTTTGATATTTTTACACATGTGACAGAATTTTTTGGTTACAAAGTAATACAAATTTTAATTTTTAACAAAATCTCTTTTTTAAGGTTGTTCTTCTCGGTGATTTTTCTGCTGAAAAATTGGAAAAACCTTTTGAAATAAATTATAGAATAACAGAAAATGTTGAATATATTAAAGTTATAACAAAAAATCATCGAATTCAAGGAGCCGTTTTAATTGGTGAAACAGAAATGGAAGAGGTTATGGAAAATTTAATATTAGATCAAATAGACATTTCTCAAATTGAGGATAAATTACTTGATCCAAATATTGACTTGGAAGATTATTTTGATTAAATTTTTGAAAATGTTTTATTCCTAAAATATTTTTACAATCCTATTAAATAATTTACTTTTAAAATTAACAAAAATTAACAATTTTCTTTTTATTCGTTCGATTGCCCCAATTCTAAACGCAAAAAATCTTTAACATCTGCCCCGTGATAGTCAAGATATTCAAAAACTGTTTGGCGAGGATTAAGCATAAAAGCCTGTCGCATCAATTGAGATTCATTTTCATCAATTTTGGTTGTCTAAAAAATATTTAATTAAAATTGTTAGAATGGGCCAAATGAAAGGGGATAAAAATTTGAAGTGTTAATATTTTGATTTTAGTTTTAATTCAAATTAAATTCTGTGTTTGTTTAATACCCCAAATTAAAAAAAATATTTTTACATTTCTAGAAGAATCACCACTCTCATCATCATCCATCTTTTCCTCATTCTCTGAAATTTCTTTTACTTCATTAATTTCTTTATTTTCATTTGGTTCTCCTAATGTTTCTGGTACCATTCCAATAATATGATGACAAATTTGACGACCCAATTTTTCAATCGGAAAGCCCGAATTTTCTTCCCTTCTTTTCATTGTCACAATTGAAATAAATCGCCCCATTTCAACATTACCAAATTTCTCTTTAAAAAATTATTTAAATTTAAAAAGAATTTTTATCAAACCATTTGGGTGTGAATGTCCAAAAATATTAAATTCAGGCGAAGTATAGATTATTTTGGCACAATTTAAAGATATTTTTTCTCCCAATTTTCCAATAGAAGATACAATTAATTCTTCGAAAGAATGACCATTGGGAAGTTTTATTTCATTTGCAGCTAAAAATTTATAGGATTTTTATATTAAAATCCTTTTGAGAAGCGAACACTTTCATAAGACTAATATATATTTTGCTGTGGCACGCGTGGGTAATATTGAAGAGTACAGACCCCATTTTTTCCTCCCTATTTTTCCCCCTATATTTTTACAAAATGGTCAGACTTTTTCCTTCCTTCCATCCAATTTGCCTTTCTAATTTTTGCCTGAATCAAAGAAAAAGGATTATTTTTGATATCTTATTTCCCATTTAATAGAGAAAATGAGTCTTCTCAAAACTCATACTTGTTAAATACAAAAAAATAATCCTTTTTCTTTGATTCAGGCAAAAATTAGAAAGGCAAATTGGATGGAAGGAAGGAAAAAGTCTGACCATTTTGTAAAAATATAGGGGGAAAAATAGGGAGGAAAAAATGGGGTCTGTACTCTTCAATATTACCCACGCGTGTCCTATACTAGAGCCAAAATTAAACTAAAAAACTTACAAATTTCTAAGGAATTTAATTCTCCATTGAAATTATTTTTGTAATCAGATTTTGAATTTAAAATATCTTCGGCATGCTTAAAAAGAGCAGTAGTAAGTTGATTGGCCTATAAAAAGAAAACAAAAAACAAAAATTTTAAGTGATCGTTAAAGAAAGAATTTAGAAAATTAAAAAAATACCAATCCCCGAAATTCATCATTTTTTGCAACAAAATCAGTCTCACAATTTAATTCAATTAATGCTGCAATATTTTTTCCAGTAATTAAAGCACATAATCCTTGTGAAGCATTTCTATCACTTAACCTTTAAATTTAATTAATTATTTAAACATTTATTTATTTTTGGATACTTTGCCGCTTTTTCCCATCCTTCTTTAACAGCTACTTCTTTTATCCAACGAAGTGCTTCACTATAATTTTGTTCACCAAATTTAGCCAAAGCTTTTCGACATTTTGCATAACTATAGCCAGTTTCTTTTCTCATTTTAATTAAACACTAAAAAACTAAAAGAGAAAATTTTAAATTTAAATAACCTCTTTGCTAATGTTTACATCCAAATTTTTAACTTCAGCAGGCTGAATTGAGAAAGATCGAGTAATATTTGGAAGGAATAAAAAATTACAAAATTTCTTTTGTAATTTAAATGCATTCATCATTTTTAAAGTAAAAAAATAATTTACCTAAAATTAACTATAAATTAAATAAAATGTCAAAAACCTAATGAAAGGAAGGGAATTTCCTTCATTAAGCTTGTTTCAAATTATCGTATACATTAATATAGTACCTTTACCATTTTGGCTAGGTACCATTCTGTCGCGTACCATTTTGTCAAATACCATTTTTAACAAAAATTCCATAAATGGTCATTCCCAAAAAAGGTCACTTTTGGTAAACATGGATAATTCGTCGCATTAAAATTTTATTCTTATTTTCGTAGTTAGCAAGTATTTAACTTTTTTTTATCACATACTTTTCAGTAATTTGACAAGTTTAATATTTGTTATAAAATAAATTTTTCACGTTAATCGTAAAATGGCAAGTCCTGGTGAAGCAATTTTAGCTCTTCATGGAAAGCGTACAACAGGTCAATCAATTCGAACACAAAATGGTATTTTTATTTTTGAAATTTAGTTTTTTCTTTATTTTTAGTTATGGCGGCTGTTGCAATTTCAAATGTTGTCAAATCATCATTAGGGCCTGTGGGACTTGATAAAATGCTTGTGGATGATGTTGGAGTATGTATTATTTTATAATTTGATTTTCTATTCAATTTTAATAAAGGATGTAACCGTTACTAATGACGGAGCTACAATTTTAAAGCTTCTTGAGGTTGAGCATCCTGCTGGCAAAATACTTGTTGATTTGGCACAATTACAAGATGAAGAGGTTTTTAATTATTTTTGTCTGATTTGAAATTTTGCAATTTAAAGGTTGGCGATGGAACTACTTCTGTTGTTGTTGTTGCAGCTGAACTTTTGAAGGCCGCAGATGAATTGGTTCAGAAGAAGATTCATCCAACGAATATAATTAATGGATACCGTTTAGCTTGTAAAGAAGCTATTCGTTATATGACTGAAAATCTCTCTTTTCCTGTCGAGGAATTAGACAAAGGATTAATTATTAAAACAGCAAAAACTTCAATATCTTCTAAACTTATTGGATCGTGAGTTAACTATTTTTTACATTATTCCTTTTTTACACCTTGATTGAAACATCAAATTTAATAGTGAATCTGATTTCTTTGCTGAAATGTGTGTCGATGCAGCAATGGCTGTTGAACGAACTGACAGATCTGGCAAAGTTACTTATCCTATTAACACAATAAATGTTTTAAAAGCGCGTGGGCAGTCGAGCAAAGAAAGTTTGCTTATTAAAGGTTATGCTCTTAATTGTACTAGAGCAAGTGAAGGTTTGGATTTTTATTTTTATATTGGAAAAAGTTCTTTTATTTTTAGCTATGCCAAGAAAAATATTAAACGCTAAAATTGCTTGTCTAGATTTTTCTCTTCAAAAAACTAAAATGCATCTTGGTATTTCTGTTGTAGTTGAGGATCCATCAAAATTGGAAGCTATTCGACGAGAGTATTTTTTTGAATATTTTTTAATTTTATTGTAAAATATAATTCAAGGGAATTAGAAATAACAAAAAGAAGAGTTGAAAAAATAATAAAATCTGGAGCAAATGTTATTTTGACTACTGGAGGTATTGATGATTTATGTCTTAAACAGTTTGTTGAGGCTGGAGCTATGGCTGTGAGACGATGTGCTAAAAATGATTTGAAACGAATTGCTAAGGGTACAGGAGGTATTTTTATTTTTAAAAATTAATTTTTAATGAAAAATTAATTTAAAGCGACTTTAACTTCTTCTCTTGCTACACTTGAAGGGGATGAACTTTTTGAAAGTTCTTTACTTGGAAATGCTGAGGAAGTTGTTCAAGAACGAGTTTCTGATGATGAATTGATTTTAATTAAAGGAACAAAAGCTAAATCTTGTGCTTCGATTATTTTGAGGTTAGTAAATATTTTTACACTTTAAATGGCATTTGTGTCCTTAATATTTAAGAAATTAAAATTCAATAACTTTCTCTAAGAAAATTTAATTTTTAGGGGTGCAAATGATGTTATGTTAGACGAAATGGAAAGAAGTGTGCATGATGCCTTATGTGTTGTTAAACGAGTACTTGAAGGGAAGAAATTAGTAGTTGGTGGTGGAGCTGTTGAAACAGCACTTGATGTCTATTTGGAGAATTTTGCTCTTAATTTGGTTTTTTTGAATTTTTTGTTTCTTATTTTAAAAAATTATTTAAAGACAAGTAGAGAGCAATTAGCTGTAGCAGCATTTGCTGATGCTTTGTTAGTAATTCCTAAAACTTTGGCAACAAATGCAGCACAGGATGCAATTTCTTTACTTGCAAAACTTCGTGCTTTTCATAATAAAAGTCAAAATGATAAAAAATTTGAGGATTTGAAATGGTTTTTTAAATTTTTTTTATTTAAAAAAATTTTTTTTTGAAAAGGTCTGGACTTGATTTAGTTGAAGGAATTGTTCGTCAAAATAAAGATGCTGGAATATTTGAACCATTAATTAGCAAAGTAAAAAGTTTAAAATTTGCAACAGAGGCAGCAATTACAATTCTTCGAATTGATGATTTAATTAAATTAAATAAAGTTGATAAGAAAGGAAGGGATGAAGATGAATGTGAATAAAGAAGAAACAAGGAAAAAAAGAGTTTTTGATATATTAGTAAATTGAGAATTAATCTCATTTTGACGAAAAATTAAGGTTTTGTTATTTTAAATATTTTTTTCTAAAAAATTGTTTTGATTTGCCTAAAAGTGAATTTGAAAATTTTTGGTTTCCGCTTTCATTTTGTTATTTTAAAATTTAAAAATAAATATTTCTCGTAATTTTTTCGACTTTAAATATGTTTATTCATTTAAAAATACTTGAAGATATTTTTAATCAAAAATTAATATTTTTGTCAGTTTTTTTTAAAGTTTTTGCAATGGTTTGTGAAAAATGTAAGTTTTGTGATTTGTGTAACATCAAATTTAATTTATTTTTAGGTACAAACAAAATATCTAAATTAGCAACTGTCCATGTCGACAAAAATGCAAGTGGATCACAAAGATTAACCAACGAAAATAAATTTCTCAGTTCAAAACAAAAATTTAAGCCGGGCGTTGGGGAATTTAAAAGATGCAGAGTTTGTAAAAAGATGACTCATCACATCGCTGCAAATTATTGTCAAGATTGTGCTTATCAAAAAGGAATATGTCCTATGTGTGGAAGGAAACAAATAGAAACATGCAAATATAGACAAAGTTTAACTTGATAAATATTTTTAAATTAATTGAAATTTTGCAAAAAAATGTAAATTTTTAAACAAATGTATTAAACATGCTCGATATATTAAAGGTTTTTTATACCGTTTAAATTTTTTGGTTCTGGGATTTGCGAAGCCTCCCGTTATGTTGGGGGGGGGGGGTTGATTTGGACGATAGGATTTCTCTGATGATTAAATTCTGCAACGATTTTCTTCGTTCGAATTTTGGTCGTTAATAGTAAATTGAGTCTCTTTCTGATAATTATAGCGTGGGACAATAGTTAAGTGACTCAATTTTTATATTAGTTTTTTACTTTAATTTTTGGTCCTTTTTTACTTTTACAAAAGTTTTAATAATTGTTATGTTATTTAAATTTATTTTTCTATTTTTCATTAATTAAAAGTCTAAAAGAAAATGGTTATGGAACAAAATAGCAATTTGGGTGAACAGGTTGAGGAAATTGCTGCCGGGCATCATGTTACCCCCGTTGATATGACAACTGCAACAAGCAAAATTCAAATAGAAGTTTTTTTTAATTTTAATATTTTTTTATTTTTTATTCAAAAAAGGCTTCAGAAGTCAGAAATCCAATAAATAAGCCAAATTGGACTTCATATTTACGTTCACAACTTGTTCCACAAAATGAATATAATTTTATTGTTGCATTGGAAGGAGCTAAAAGTAAGGCAGAACGGACAGAAGTATTAAATAAAGACCGTTTAAATACTGCAAAATGTTTAATTAATTTGGTTACCGAAATTACAAAAGAACAATTAATTCGTTATATTTTAACTATTTTTGACGATTTATTACAGGTATTTTTTTCTTTTTTTTAATTAAAAATTATTTTTATATTTTTTTAAAGGAAGATAAGTCTAGAGTTGAAATATTTCACGAATATGCTGCTCGTCAAAGAAAAACTATTTGGTCGTGGTTTCAAGGAATTTTGACTAGAAATGATGGTTTTATTGTTAATCAAGTATTCTTTAGAAATTTAAACAAAAAAATAATTTAACTAAAAAGATGTCTACAATTTTTGCTAAATTGGCGTGTTATGGTTCTGTTCGTATGGAAGGGCAGGAACTTCATGCTTATTTTAATTTTTTGAGGATGGAATTAAGAAATACTGTAAGTTTTGTCAAAAATAATTTAAATAAATTTTAATTTTAGTCTAATGAATATATAAATACATCTGTTAGGTGTTTACAAATGATGCTTAGAATTGAAGAATATAGAAATGAATTTGTTCAATGTGAAGGTGTTCCAAGTATTTTGACAGCTTTGGATGGAAGAACAAATTTTCAACTTCAATATCAATTAATTTTTTGTCTTTGGTGTTTATCTTTTGACTGTAAAATTGCTCGTTATATCCAAAGTATGGGAGTAATTCAAACTTTGGGGGATATTCTTTCTGAATGTTCAAAAGTTTGTTTTTAAAAATTAATTTAATTTTTAATTTATTTTTTTAAAGGAAAAGGTTGTCAGAATTATTTTACATACTTTTCGAAATTTATTGGAGAAAATAGATAATAGAGAACTTGTGAGGGAGTCGGCACTTCAAATGGTTCAATGTAAAACTTTAAAAACATTGGAATTAATGGATGCTAAAAAATTTGATGATGAAGATTTGGTTAATTTTTTAAATCTTTTATGACTGAAATTGTTTCAATACCAGCCCAATTTTAATTATAAAAAATCTTTTTTAGTTGGAAGATATTGAATTTCTTTCTGAACGTTTACATACTTCTGTTCAAGATTTGAGTTCATTTGACGAATATTGTACTGAAATTCGTTCTGGTAGACTTCATTGGAGTCCAGTACATAAATCAGAAAAATTTTGGCGAGAAAACGCTCAGAGATTTAATGAAAAGAATTTTGAATTAATAAAGTTTTTTTAATTTTTAAATAAAAAAATTTAAATATTTTTTAGAATATTAATACGATTACTCGATTCTAGTGATGTTTTGGTACTTTGTGTTGCTGCTCATGATGTTGGAGAATATGTCAGACATTTTCCACGTGGAAAAGAGTAAAAAATATTTTTAAATAATTTTTATTTTTTTGTTGAAGTATTGTCGAGCAATATCAAGGCAAACAAGCGGTAATGAAATTGTTAAGTGCTGAAGATCCAAATGTTAGATATCATGCACTTTTAGGTTTTTTAAAATAAGTTTTGTTATTTAAATTATCTTTTAGCAATTCAAAAATTAATGGTACATAATTGGGAATATCTAGGAAAACAATTAGATGTATCAGAAGGAAATAAGGGTGGGGGAGGAGATGATAATACAAAAAATAAAGACTAAATTATATGAAAAAATATATAGATAGATAGAAAATATAATAATGAGTCTAATTTTTAGTAGTTTTTAAATAATATTATAAATTCCTAATTTTATAAATGCATAAAATAAATCTCGAAAAACTTTATGAGCAAGACTTAGGACAATTTTCGGCCTAAACAGTAACTACTATAATTTTCGGGGTTTAAATTTTTATAACATTGAGGGGTTGATTGAAAGTAACATATAATTTCTAACTATAAAAATGAAACGATTAAGGTGTGGTGGTTGGCTGAACAAAATATTCCACAGCTAAATCATCAGCACTTCGAATAAATTGAAGTTCTAATTTAACTGGCTGTTTTAACAAATTAGATAAAATTTCTTCAGTAAATCCATAAAGCCAATAAATTTGTTCCATATTTCCTTTTGGTATGAGAAAACCAGTCACATAAACAACATTTCCCCTTCTTTTAGTAATTAACTAGAAAAAAATTTATTTTATTTATTTATTTATTTTATTTTATTTAAATACGTGAAAAATAACAATTTCACGCAACAAAAAAAATGTCATATAAAATTACAAAAAAAATGTCAATACAAAATTATGTTATAAAAATAAAACCTCCAACAATATATAAGCCTTAATGTGTAAAAACAATAAACTTGTATGTGTTTTTCTAATAAATAATATATAAATTAAAAAAAAATGTCGAAGTTCTGTCTATAATGATTAAATAATTTTGGAGATATCAAAATTAAGTAATTTTTGTCTGAAAGTTGATAATTTAGTACATGTTAATATTTCATGTGGTAATTTAGGATAGAGTCTTGCCATTTTATCTAAAAAAGAAGTGGTGCTTAATATTAGTGTTAGCAATTTGACTATTAATTTTAAATTTTTTTCGAGTAATGCCTGATAAAATTTGGGGATAGTATTGTTTATTTATTTTGATTAGGCCGTAAATTATTTTATGATAGCAGATTAAGTCCAGTATAAGTCGTCTATCCTTTAATGTTTTTAACTTGAACATGATTAATAAGTTTTCATAATTAAGATTTTCTGTATATTTATGACGAAGTGATCTATGAAATATGGCCTTAAGTGCTGCTTTTTGAACATTTTCCAATTTATTTATATCTTGTTTTACAGTCGTGGAAAAAAGTATGGAAGCGCTAGAAAATTTTTTCCTAATTCTTAATTTTTCAGTCAAAAAATACGTTCTATATATCAATCGAAAGCTCTATTCGTATCTCAGTTGACATGTTTCTGCATTTTTCATGAAAATGAAAATTGGCCGAGATAATCCGGATCTGCCGGATATACCAAATCCCACTTTTTCGGAAAAATTTTTCGGAACAAATTTAACAAACCCAAATGATAAAGCATATTTTTCTGAGTATTTTCCACAAAACCGCTTAGAAATATCTTTTTCCGGAGCAGAGATATGATTTTTTGAAAATGGCATTTTTCGTCAATTTTTGCAAAAAATTCAATTTTTAAGGGAAAAATGCGATTTTCAAAAAATCATATCTCTGGACCGGAAAAAGATATTTAAAAGCGGTTTTGTGGAAAATACTCAGAAAAATATGCTTTATCATTTGGGTTTGTTAAATTTGTTCCGAAAAATTTTTCCGAAAAAGTGGGATTTGGTATATCCGGTAGATCCGGATTATCTCGGCCAATTTTCATTTTCATGAAAAATGCAGAAACATGTCAACTGAGATACGAATAGAGCTTTCGATTGATATATAGAACGTATTTTTTGACTGAAAAATTAAGAATTAAGAAAAAATTTTCTAGCGCTTCCATACTTTTTTCCACGACTGTATATAAGGATTAAATATTTGTGAAGATGATTCAAGTATGGGTCTAACATATGAGCAGTACATTTTAATAAGGAATTCAGGATCGTTAGATTTAATAGCTTTTAAAAGAGTATAAAGTCGAGCATAGGCTTGTCGAGTAATTTTTAAAATATGATCTGTCCATTTAAGATTTTTATTAGTGTATATGCCTAGATCCCTAATGGAATTAATGACTTTTTCAATAGTAGTATTATTAAAGGAATAGTTTGTAAAGGGATTAGATTTTCCTAAGTGTAGTACTTTACATTTTTCCAATGATATTTCTAGCCCATTTTTTACTGACCACTCAAAAACATTATCAATAAATTTTTGTAAAAAAATAGTGGATTCAGATTTTTGATAACAAATATATGCTTTTAAATCATCAGCAAAGAATTTAATATTAACGTTGTGAACATTACAGAAATTAGGGAGATCATGTACATAAAATAAAAAAAGTAAAGGACCAAGGACAGAGCCTTGAATCACTCCACTTGATATTTTATAAGACTGGGAATAAGTATCTTCAATTTTTACTCTAGATGATCTATTAGATAAAAAGTTTTTAATCCATTTAAGAAGAGCTCCTTTTACACCTACTTTTTCTAATTTTTGAGTAAGTAATGTGTGAGAGACCTTATCAAATGCTTTGGTGAAATCAAAGTAAACAATATCAACATTCATTTTAGAGTCTAAAGCATTTGTCCAATCAGAATGAGCCTCAAGTAAGTTTGTAGTTACTGATTTAGTCTTTAAAAAACCATGTTGAGATTCAGGTAAGATATTATTAGTTATAAAGAATGTTAATAGTTTTGAATGAATGATTTTTTCAAGAATTTTACATAGCGAGCAAGTGAGGGAGATAGGTCTGTAATTGGAGATATTTCTGGGATCGCCTTTTTTTAGTAATGGTTTAATAAGTGACTGTTTCCAAACTTCTGGTAATTCACCTGTCATTAGTGAGAGTAGTTAGTGGGAGGGGGATGTCGTGGCTGTCACTAAGCTAATCCCCGTCAAGTGGTGGAGGGGTCCGACAAAAACCAAAAGGGAGAGGTAATGCGCGGTAAAGATCAAAGGGAGTGGACACTGTCGTGGGGGAGGAGGGGTCAAATAAAAGGGAGAGTGCATCGGTAAAGATCAAAGGGAAGTGGGCAGTTCGTGAGGAGGAATGAAAAACCCAAAAGAGGGGTAAGTAATTTTAAAACATCAACGTCGCGGGTGTCACTAAGCTAATCCACTACCCGTCGAGGAGGAGGGGTCCGACAAAAGGGCATGTCGCGGCAAAGATCAAAGGGAGTTGGCAATGTCGCGAGCGAGGAGGGGTAATAAGAGAGTGGTCAACCAAAAGAAAGAGTTAATAAAATAAAAGAGGGTTCAGGCAATTTGTAAAACATCAACGTCGCGCGCGGTAATAACATGAAATCTTGTTGTATTCTGTTAATAATCCTATAAGTACTAATAATGTTTTTATAATCTTGTTAGTCCATAATTTTATTAAAAAAACATTTGCAATTTTAGTGTTTAAAAGTAGTAAATTTTAGGGAGAAAAGTGCGCATTTAAGAGTTAGGAAAAACAATGAGCATAGTTTGAAGTTTGAAATAGTTGATTTTAGGGAGAAAAGTGCACATTTAGGAATTAGAAGTTGCAAAAAGCATAGTTTAGAGCTTGAAATAACTTATTTTAGGGGAAAAAGTGCAAATTTAAACAAACAAATATGCAATTTTTAAATTTTATTTAAAATCAACAGATTTTTAGGCATGCGCGCGTGTTTTGGTGTAATCCACTGAAAATCCAGGTATAAAAGGGTGGAAATTCTGGATTCTAGTATCATTATTTCAAAATGAACCAAAATTTGTTTTCCCAAATCCTCCCTGAAGTTGATTTCCATATCTCTTCGAGTGGAATTACCGTCCTAAGTTCCCGACTTACCACTCCACGATTTATTCCTTATGATCAATCAGGGAGCTGTAAGGAGTGTAAGAGCACTGAAGTGGAAATTGACTTTATTGTGACTAAGGAAGGGATTACCATCTACTGTACACGAATTGGATCGGGTACTCGATTTGTTCCGTTCGATACAGTTTATGATTTACCTACTCATTGCTTTTTCAAAATCAAAAATAAGGGAAGAGTTTTCAATGTCCCTCATGGAGTACAACCACAACAAATTATCCATCAAAATCCAAAGAGAGGGAAAAGAAAGTACGAGGAATTGCCTTCACCTTCCACTCCTCCTCCTGCTAACTTACCTTCTCAAATTTCCCCTACTCCTCTTGTACCTCCAATTGATTGTCCAAATGTTATTTCCAATACCTCTCGTCCTGATACACCTCCTGATAATGTAGAGTTTGAGAATGAGCTCCAAGAATTTTATGATAGTTTAATGGCAGCTACGACTGGATTAACTTCATCACCGAAGAAGTTGGAAGAGTCAGATGAGAAAAAGGACGATACAATTGTTCCTATATAAACTTTAGTTTTTTAACGTAAATATTTTTAATTATGGAATCGCAATCATTTACTAATAAAGATTTGTATTTTAAATTACCTTTTGGTATGATTTTGTCTGGTCCAAGCTCTAGTGGGAAGAGCTCATTCCTATTAAAATTTATAGCAGACTCCCAAGATTTGATCGATCCCCCTCCAAAAAGTGTACTGTATTGTTTTGGGGAGATGAACGATAATATCCCCATTCTTCAAAAGTCTGGAGTTAATGTATATGCAGGAGTTCCCCCAGAGGAGCTAATAAAAAGTTATTCAAAACCTTTGCTCCTAATTCTAGACGATTTGCTCCTGTCCATAGATGAAAAATATCTTTCGGAATTGTTTACAAAAAAGTCTCACCATCAAAATTTTGCAATTGTTTTTGTAACCCAAAACCTCTTTGAGAAAAAGATTAAGGTCGCCCGTCAAAATGCCCAATATATTGTTTTGATGAGGTCTCCGAATTCTGCACTATCTGTGAGAAATATTGGAGTACAACTATTTCCTCGTCAGTTGGACTATTTCCTTGATGCGTATAAACAATCAACTAATGAGTCTTACGGATATTTGCTCATCGATTTGCATGCATCCTCAGACCCTGCGCTTAGACTCCGTACCCGTATATTTAAGGACGACGAAGAAAAGATAATTTTCATTTCCAAAAATGTTTAGTCAATTAATTTGTGAGAATAAAGATTTTTTACGCTCTTTAGCGCTAACAAAATCCGAAAGGAGATATAAAAAACTTTTAAGGAAGGCTGATACTAGTCAGTTGTTATCCATTGTTGAAATTTGTTTGAATATTGTAAAATCCCGTTTTAATCTTAATACTCGTCAAAAGAACCGTTTAATCCCACACGTTGATTTTATTCGTAAAATGAGTCGTGCTAGAAGTGAAAGAGGAGTAAGAAAAGTTTTGAGGCAAAAAGGTGAAGGAGTAGGAGTATTTGCTGTTCTTCTCACTCCTATTCTAATGGAACTAGCTCGAGCAATTAGTATAAAAGCCTATCAAAATAATTAAAATCAATCATAAATGGCAAAAAATTAATTCTTGTTCCAGAAGAGATTTATAGGGGACTTACTTCATCTAATTTTGGTGAACCAAATTTAGATTTCACAAAGAGAGCGGTGGAGAATGCTAAAAGTAAAAAAGAAAACCTCTCTGCCAAAAATATTCATTACAACCAAGAACTTAGACGATATCTGAAACTTAGGAATGAGAGTGAGAACAAACCTGTTAGAGTTGAAATGGTTGCTAATCCTAAAGGAGCAATTATGAATAGAGATGTTATTAGACCCGCAACAAATATTACAGACGATAACGATGATTTATGGATGAGCGATGATTTTTCCTATTCTGCATACCCACAAGAGCCACCTGCCTTATCATATAATATTGTTCCTCCTTTACCAAATTCTCCAAACGAACAAGTAGAACCCAAAGGTCGGCATAGAAAATTATTAAGGAGCGGAATTTCCCCCACTCCTCCTACACTTAGACAAAAAATCAAGAGAAAAATTGAGGAGGATGATTATGGACAAAATAAGAGACGACATTTGAGTAATTACAAAAATGAGAGAAGAGATGAGTATATGAAACTTTCTGAAAAGGCTAGGAGTAGAAAGCAAAATTTAGAAAGGAAAAAGATGTTGAAAAATTGGAGAATTCCTTATACCCCTGAATATAATGCTCATGTTGATGATGATTTTCCTCCATCTCCTCCCATCCCAACTATTCCTGAAGGTCTTGATGCTCCCCTTGTATCTGACTCTCCTCCAACTAGACAAATTACAAAAAGGGGACAGTCAGAAGAGTTTGAAGGTACAAAGAGATGGAAGAAAGGATATGATGAACACCACGAAGCAAAATTAAAACGTGAACAGAAAAGAAAGGAATATTTAGAAAGAAAATTAAATATTAGAGGGCAAAGGGTTCCAATTGATCAATCAGCGCTAGTTAAAACTCGTAAGGACGATGATATTCAAAGACGACTAAAATTAAAAAGAAAATGGGAAGGTCCTGACGAAAGTCCTCTAATTGCCCTGAAAAAAGTAAAACCTGTCACAAAAATTCAATCAGCAAAAGCAGGTAGAGAATGGATGTTAAGACTTATAAAAGCTAAACGTAAAGAAGCTGGTATAAAAAGATTTAAACCAACGCTTTGGTAAAAATGGCCGACCCCACCCAGCTATTAAATCGACTTTACAATAACCCAGATTCACCTGCTGCCTTTTCTGGAGTTGATAGGTTATGGCATGAAGCACGTAAAATTCTCAAATACTTACCTAGAAAAGTTGTACAAGACTATTTGGAGGGGCATAGGACATATACACTTATGCGTCCAAAAAGAATACATTTTTTTAGAAGTAAAACTGTAGCTGCAGGTTTTATGACAGATGTGCAAGTAGATTTGGCAGACATGCAGGCTCTCTCTAGACATAACAAAGGAAATAAGTATATTCTCCTAGGAGTTGATGTTCTCTCCAAACGACTCTTTGGCGTCCCAGTTAAATCAAAGGGTTCAAAGGATATGTTAGAGGCATTTAAACAACTAATTGGTCAAATGCCTATGAAACCTCATAGGATATTCTCCGACAAAGGGTTAGAATTCAAAAATAAAACTGTCAAGGAATATTTTGCTCAAGAGGAGATTCAAAAATTAGAGGCTACTCATTCAACTGTTAAAGCTGCAGTAGCTGAAAGAGCCATAAGAAATGTAAAGCAACGACTTTACAGATACTTTGCTCAAAATAAGTCACTTAATTGGGTTGATATTCTGGAAAAAATTTTAGCTGGAATAAATAAGTCAAAGAGTAGAGTGCATGGACTAAGACCTATAGATATTGACTTTTCCAATGCCCAGGAAGTGTGGGAGAGAATGTACGGTAATGAGATTTCAAAGAAAAGAAAGTCAAAATTGAAAGAAGGAGATTTTGTTCGCCTATCTATTGGAAAGAGTGCTTTCGAAAAAGGATATATTCCAAATTGGGGAGACCAAATTGTGCGAGTGGATAAAGTTCAAGACCAATTTTATCCTGTCCGATATAAAATTGCTAATGATTCTGGAGATAAATTTAAAGGGTATTACTACCGAGAGGAGTTGGCACGTGTGAAAAAAGATGCAGATACAGAGTATAGAATAGAGAAGGTTATAAGAAAGAAAAAGAGAGCAGATGGTACATATGATATTTTAGTAAAATTCATAGGTTATCCCGAAAGGGAATGGATCCACGAAACCCAACTTGTATAAAAGAGGGTTCATTTCATTGTATTTACCTCATTTGAATAAAAATGTCAAATAGTTTTTATGTTTGTTTGTTGAGCAATGTGTCTGATTATCCGGATAATCAACCGAATAAATTCAGGGTCCACTTACCTAAACCCCTTTATTTCTCTGGTGATTGGGTATGTGGTGTCCATAGTATCAGTTATCCATATTCATGGTCATCAACTATTGGTACACTTGACGAGCAATGGATTGATATTAATTTTACAGATAATAATAAGAAGGGACAAACTATACGAATTCCAGTCCCAAAAGGGTCACATAATACACCTGAAGAAATTTTACAATTTTTGATTTCAACTTTGAGACATCAAAGTTTAGCTCTTGATAACACAGCTCTTGAAGAGTCATCTGAAGGGTTCTTTGATAAACCAACGATTATTAATAGGAGAAATAAACGCCAAAATGAAGAACTGAAAGACCTCACACCATATAATGAAAATGAGGAAGAGAATGAATCCTTAAGGTCTCTCTCTCCTTATCAGGAGGATGTCGAAGAAACATCACCACCACAAAAGGATAAAATTAATTTAACTAAACAACCAGAGAAGGAAAAAGAGGAAGAAAATAAAAATGCGGATGATAAGGAAAAAGAAGAGGAGCAGAAAAAGGTGTTGGAAAAAGTGGAGGAAAAGAAAAAGGAGCAACCAAAGGAGGAGCAAAAAAAGAAGGAGGAACGGAAAAAGGAAGAGTCAAAAGTGGAGGAAAAGAAAAAGGAAGATAAAGTTGGAAAAGAACAGCCAAAAGTGGAAAAGAAAAAAGAGGCTGAGAAGGAAAAAGTGATAGAAAAGAAAAAGGATGATGAAAAGTCAAAAGTGGAGGAAAAAGAGAAGCCAAAAGAGGAACATAAAAAGGAGCAAGAAAATGTTTTGAGTGTTTTAGGAGTAGGAAAGAAAAAAGAAGAGAAACCAGTGGAGAAACCGAAAGACTCATCTGTTCTAAGTACCTTAGGAGTTGGAAATAAAGAAGAGAAACCGAAGGATGTGCTAAATGCAATAGGACTGGGAACGAAAGAAGAGAAAAAGGAAGTTCTGAGAGAACTTTCTCCATACAAGGAAGAAGAGCCATTACCACCACCTCCTAAGAAGGAAAGAAAAGAGCAATCAAATGATACTAGAGTAAAAGATAATAGTACACAGACACCGAGTGTTCTAAGTGCCTTAGGATTAGAAAGAAAAGAATCATGGACTCAAACACCATCACCACTATTAGAAACTATTGGGTTAAAACCTAAAGAAGGAAAAAATGATGTTTTTGATATATTGCTTGGAAAAGAGAGTAAGAAAACGTCATATACAGCTACTCAGTTAAAACAAATTATTGATTCAATATCGATTAATTATCTCGCTGACTTTAAGAGATTTAAATTATCCTTTACTGATTCCAATATCAAATATGTATCATTTTCGCCCCAATTAGGATATGTTCTTGGTTTTGCAAATTCACAAAATGTACAAAATAATGAAATTGCAAAATATGCTTATGATTTAAGAGGAGGCTTTTCAAGTTTTGCAATTTATGCAAAGGGACTTACTGAAAATATGATCGTTGGAAATTCTCTAAGTTCTCTACTCCGAATTGTTTCTGTCTCAGGAGCAATACCTGGAGAGTACCACGAGAAAATTTATGATTCTCCCATCTATGTTAGAGTGCTCCCCAGAGAAGTTAATGAGATTGAAGTTGAATTAAGAACGATGGATAATGGAAGACTTGTACCATTTGCTTACGGTACAGTAAGCATAATATTGATTTTTAAAAAAGTGATAAACTTTTGAGACTATATAAACCCTCGTTTTTTATTGTAATCATTTTATTTTTGATAAAAATGGTTCATGTTCAATTTGATACAAACTCAGTAGCGTACAATTTTGTTGTAGATCAATGTGGGAGTGGTGCTGAAAATTATTATTTTAAGGGAGCCTCACCATACCAGAGAGGGTATGGGCAAAGAGGAGCAGGAGTTGGAGATGTTATGAGAGGATTGTGGAGATTTTTTCTCCCAATTATCCGGAGAGTTGGAAGTACAGTATCTGCCGAGGCTCTTAATACAGGACAGCGCGTACTTGAAAGAGTTAACCAAGGTCAGCCGATAAAGGAGGCATTTTTCAGTGAAGGAAAAAGAGGGGTAGACACGGTTTTAGAAAAAGGTGGACTACCAAAACAATTTGGGACAGGAAGAAAGAGTATAAAAGGAAAAAGAATTCCTTCACATCAAACATTTATTGGTAAAAAGAAAAAACGTGTAGACGCTTTTGGATTTTATTAAAAATGTCATTTAAAAAGATTGATAGAGATAGCCTTGATACAATTACAAATGCTGTAGAAATTTTTCAAGTTCCTCCTACCAATGTTACCATTTCATCCTCAAAAACATTTGAAATACTTCCTAGTAATCCATTAACAGACACACCTTATCATTTTAAAATTCATTCGAGTGAAAATTTTATTGATTTATCCAAATGTTACCTATTCACCGAATTTCGAATTCGCAAAGAAAATGCGAATGGACAACCTGTAAATATTACTCTCGACGAAAATGTTGCTCCTATACAAATGATTGGAAATACTTTTATTAATAATATGAGAATAAGTATAAATGGGCGTGAAATATTCAATTCAAACTCTCTTTATGCATATAAGACTTACTTTTCCCATGAGCTATCTTATTCGTTAGGAGCAAAAAGTTCTCATTTAAATTCCGCAGGCTATTATTACGATTCAGGTGTATCACAAGAGTCCGGAGCAAGTTTTAATTCAAGAAAAAATTTGTTTGTTAATAGCCGAACAGCACAATTTATTTCAAAACTAGATGCTGATTTATTTAATCAGCCTCAATATTTGGTAAACCATTGTGAGGTTGATATAGAAATTTTACCCAATGAACCAAAGTTTATTCTTATTGCTCCTCTTCCTGTCGGAGCTCAACCTACCCGTTATATTTTTGAAGTAATAAGTTGTAAATTATATGTAAAAAAGTTGGACTTGATGGATGGCCTTGCTCTTGATATTGCCAGAAGACTTGACGTTAAACCTGCTCGATATGCAATTAGAAAAACTATGATGAAGCCGTTATTTATCAGTCAAGGAAGATATGAGTTTCACGCTAATTTGTTTATGGATCAAATCCCCCGAAGAATTACTCTAGGATTAGTTGCAAACTCAGACTATGTAGGGACACAAGAGCGGAGCCCTTTCAATTTCCAACCTTTTAGAGTTAGAGAAATTAGTATTTTAGCGAATGGACGATCATTTCCACAATCTCCATATGATTTTGACTACGGGTCAAATCGATATGCGAGAGCATTTCATGACATGAATGATGCTATAGGATTTTCTGGTACACCAGATAACAATGGTATAACATATCAACAATATGGAAGAACACACTGTATCTATGTCTTCAATCTTACAAATAGTGGTGAGGATAATGGTGGCACTTTTGATCTAATAAAAAATGGATCAACAGCTGTAAATATTAAATTTAGTCAGGCTGTTCCAGAAGGAGGAGTTATGCTTATAGTAATGGGAGAAACAGATGCATTAATAATGTTAGACAAAAATCGATCAATAACAAGTGATACTACTATATAAACTCAAAATTGTTCATTTTCTTTTCATTTTAAATAAAAATGTTTTTTAAAAATATTGCAAAAGTTTTATTATTAATTCGAGTTTTTACTCCTTGTGTTACTACTCTAAGTACTGACGGGAGTGTAGATGTTCAAAACCTTCCAGAATATAGGGAATATTTACAAAGAATGGGATATCCCCCAAAGAGGAACATTACTGTTCCAAGTATATCTGCTCCTGCTGCTCCTCAACTCTTTGGTAGCCTCCCTCAAATTCAACTATGTAAGGAATCACCGCAAGATATATATGGACATATATTTTGTTGGGGAATGATTTGTATGTACATTCTTCTTATTATAAGTCTTGTTATTTATCAATTTCGATCAATACATTGGGTCAGATTAAATATTTTGCGAAGAAATGTACAGCAGCCAGATAATTCAAATTTTGAGAGCAAATCAAAAGACGAACAAAATCTTCGAGGGGTGCTTTCCTTGTGACTTGCTCCCTTCTCCTAATAGTTTGAAAAGCCCTACAGCTCTTATTGTTAACTTGGACTCTCATGATAAAGATGGTTCACATTGGATTACACTTTATTTAGAAAAAGATCAAATATTTTATTTTGATAGTCTTGCACTACCAATAAGTTCTTGTATTGTTAATGCATTTTTAAAAAATTTTAAAAATGTAAAAAGAAATTCTAACCCATACCAATCACCCCTCTCAAAGACTTGTGCTCACCACTGTATTTCCTTAATATATTTTCTATCTCGAGGATACTCCCTTCCCAAATATTTAACATTACTAGAGTCAATCAATAATACGGATTTATTTGCATCTAAAATTGTAAATAAAATGATAAACAATTAATTATTATGTATTTCAAGATAACTTTTTGTAATTTTAAAACAATCTGGACAAAGATAAAATTCATATATGAAAAAATCTCCTGATCGAGATGTAAAAATTTCAGTTTGATGTTGATCCAGAGTAAATTTCAAACAATCATGGCACCACTTTCCAGCTCTGAAGTAGTTTATGAGTACACTTAATCTTGCTCCCAGGTCAAGTTGAGCGCCATCTTTGATGGCCTGACTCAAAGCATTCATATATTTCCTCTTGTGAAATTCTCTATATTCACAAGTTCCGTGCATAAATTTAATAAATTCTTCTTCTGGAGAGGAGCTCATTTTTGTAAAATTTTAAAAATGATTAGAGAAAATGTTTGGAAATCAAAAAATTTGACCTATTTATCAAAATGTAAACTTTCAAAATATCAAAAATGGGGGTATAAAAGGAGAGGAATTTTTGAGAAAAAATCATTCCTTAAAAAATGAATTCTCATTCCTCATCTAATAAAGTAATTGACGAGTGCACTAGAATTTTGGGGTGCACTACAAAATCTTTAAGAGATCACCTCAATCATCCTGATAACCATGTGCTAATTCTAAAGGAGCTCCTTGGTCGTAAGGTTCAAACGACCTATGAAGATAAAAATGGATTTAAAAAAATATTCATTATAGATGGCCTTACTCGACATGGAGGAAATTCTCTTGTAGCTTATGGGAGGTTACCTTTTCCATATAATGTGAGTGTTGCTGCACACTTTTATGCTCGTCACCGGATTCGCCTACGTTACCCATACCTACAATGCATTATCGAGCGTATTCCATTTGGAGGAGAGGATCGATTTTATCCTTTGGAATTGCTTGAATTTGTGGAAGAAAAGGAGGATCGATTGGCAAGAAAATGGTTGAATCAGCTCTCCAATGATATATCAAACAAACTAACGATATCAGAGGAGCCAAAGAGTCCAGTAATTATTTTGAAAAAAGATCAAGACTTAGAAATTCCTAATTTTGAACTTTGGTAATTAATTATTTGTAATCAATTTATTTTTGGATAAAATTTTTATATAGTCAAAAATGCACGCACCCTATAAAAATACACGCGCATACGAAAAACACGCACGCATACCTAAAATGTATGAATTTTAATAAAATATAAAATTGTATTTTCTTTTGTTAAAATATGCACATTTCTCCCTAAAATCAACAATTTCAAACTCTAAACTATGCTTTTTTGCAATTTCTTTTGCTTAATTGTGCACTTTTCTCCCTAAAATCACCTATTTCAAACTCTAAATTATGCTCACTAGTTTCTTAATTGTGCACTTTTACCCCTAAAATCACCTACTTTTAAAAATTAAATTTGCACAAGTTGTTTATAAAAAATTTATTTTAAATTAAAACAATAAAAATTATAATTGAAAAAATATGAGGGAGGGGTAAGAGACCGGCTTCGCCATTCGACTCCTTCATCTAACTCGACCAGGGATGTTAGAATGTCCGCTACCACTGTATCTCAATGAGAGGTATGCCTCACAACATGTGAATGGCACATGTTGATAATCATCGTAAACAATGAGAGGACGACCTCACAACATGTGAATGGCACATCTTGATATTCATTGAACAATGGTTGGTATAGAGAAGATAAGGAGTACCCCTGACTACTTTCCGGCTCCAAGAAATATTGTGACAAAATTGACAAAAAAATTATGGGGGTGAAATACGTGGATGGCGATTATTTATAAATCCATAATTGAGAATAGAAAAGTCAGAAGGGCGGATAATTCCCTTACTGACTACAGGTTTATACAATTTATGTTGAGGCTGTGAAATGACACGACCATCTTTAATTGATGGTCGCAAAAAATTGGGGTAAATTATATCGATTGGTTTAACTTCTCCTGTTCTAGCATAATTAATTACCTGCTCCTTGAATGTGTTGTATTGTAATCCTTGATTGTTGAGCACATCGTAGTTGAGGGTCATTCCTCTAACTTTCAGAACATATTCAGCTTCTTTTTGTCCTTTGCGTTGAAGTTTGAGACCATACTGTTTCGCTCCTCCACAGCAATATTCCAGTATATTGTGAGAGGAGTACTCATCGGTAAACTCTCCCAGATGGGGCCCCAGAGGAAGAGGACATAAGTTGGTCGGATGAGCAAAAATTAGGGAGTCGGTGTCTGTGTAGAGCAAAGAGCACCCAGGAGAACGGACAACTTTTTGCATTGCTCGGAGCAAATGAATTCGCGCTGCTGAAGTTGTCCATAAGGAGATGACAACATTGGAGCAATTGTGCTCCTCAATCCAATCTTTCTTTTTGATGTAAGAGATGAGCAAAATATCTGGTGTGAGCTCATCTAAGCCAGTGATTTCAATTGATTTGTCGTTGTAGTATTTGTGTAGCTCTGCTGGATTGTCTGTAATAGCACATTGAGAGAGACCAAAATTTCTCAAAGAGAATCTCCCCCATAAGTTGTTGAGCATCAACTTCGCTTGTGTGCGTCTTCCTTTATTTGGTCCCATCTTGCTCCTCTCTATATTGATCCCAAACTTCTCTTTGCACTCATTGATGAATCTCTCCTCCTCCTCATAATTCCCCTTCATAGAGCTATCAAATCCTGAAGAATGAATTTTTGCTGCCATAAATTCACTAATGTATGGAGCAAATAATTTGTCGTCTGAACTGTCATACTCCAAAACTCTGAACACCTTGGTGATGATGTATCCTTCCTCTAGAGCCGCGTTTAATTCAAGTGTTGTGCATGTACATACCCATCCACGTTGCTGGTCTGAGTGTGGGCAGGAGTAATTTTCATTTACACCTCCTTCAGGGTGCTCCCTTGCACATTGGGAGCAGAGAGGAAAGAGCAACCTCTCATCATCTTCTCCTACTTTCATTGGGAGCACAGGAATATCAATGCTCCTCGGAGGGATGACAAAGACTTTCAGAATAGCCAATCCAAAATTGTTATCCTCCGGCTTGCTCCAGTGAACATCCTTGTTGAGAATGTGGACCTTTGGGTGCCCCACTGGATATTTGGTAGTTACATTAATAAATGGGTACAAGGAGGTGACGTCATAATATGATATTTTCTCTCCTTCTTTTGGTGAGTAGAAAAGTTGAAGTGGGCCAGTACGTCCTCCAAAGAAGCATGCACGTAGATCAATTGGGCCATCATCCAAATACTTTTTGAAGGAGCTCCTCATCTCCCTGTCTTTTTCCAACATGCTCCTAATTTCACACTCCCAAAAGACTTGCACTTTTACTCCTTGACTTTTGATGTATTCCATCCTCTTTGCATCTTTCTCCCGTTGTTTACCGGCTGAAATTCCATTAGGGAGAATAGTGTTGTCTTCCGGGTAGCATCTCTCACACCCATGCCAAACACAACCATTAATCTCTATCCCTAATTGCTCCTCCTCAATCCATCCATCCAACTTGAAGTTGCCAACCTTCTTCTCTCCTCCATCTGAATGAGCAGTTTGAATTTTTACTCCATGCTCCTCCTCATACCATTTCATAAATTTCAGAGCAAGTTTGCTCTGATTATCCACATTATCGTAGCCTTTCTCCGGAACAAGAGCCAAATGGTTTTCTTTCAGATGATTAGTTCTGAAATGGTTCATACACGCGGATGCAATTGTCATTGACTCCTTGAGCACGTCAATACCATTGTGTGCCTTAGTTGATGCAGCTCTTTGACAAGGAGCTCTCTTTGTAACATCCATAAATTCTCGTCTGAACGTTATAAGAGCTGCTAGTAGAATTTCCACATCATTTGTACAGTATGCTGCCAACTCCTCATCCAAGTAAAAAGGGAGCTCCTTGTGCTGATCATACCATCGATCAAATTCTTTTCTCTTCTCTGGCATCATCCCATCTGCGAAGTAGTCGGAGGGGACGGGAAACGCATTTTTTCCATAATTCTTAGGCTGATTAATGAGGTGGGGGAAGAAAGGTTTGTCCTCAACCTCAAGAGCAAAAGCCGGGACAAGAGATGCCAAAGACATTGGCATCAGGTTAAAACTGTCCCTGAAGATGAGCATACTCTTTTTTCCAATTTTCACTTTCATCTCATACATTTTATTTCCTCTCTTCAACATTTCAGGAGTAAAACCCATAAGAAAGAGCTCCCGGAACACTATTACCATATCAAACCTCCCTCCAAAATGTGAAAAGGCGATGGTGTCGTAGTCTGTTGTTAATTCGATTATCCATTTGACAAAGGAGATGATTGGATCGTTGGAGACTTTCTGTAGATCCACATGTGTTTTGGAAAATGGGCGCTCTGAAAAAGTTACAACTCTGTTGCTCCCACAAACTTTGCACTGCTCCTGCTCCTCCTCAATACATTTGGGGCAAGTAACTCTTGCTGCGATAAAGTTTGCTTGATGATTTCTCTTGTTGTTTCCATCTGAGACATGTTGCATGGTCTCCAGATCAAAAGCTACAAATCGGTAAGGTTTTTGCTCCTTGGGCTCCAAAGGTTTAATAAAGCATCCGCGCTTTGGGTCGTGGTATCCGGAGCAATTTGAACAATACTTTTCATTGCAAACATGGCCGCTTCTCCCACCTCTTGTGTTGACATAAGTATCCCAGATCACTCCACACTTCTCACAACGTTTGGACTGTTGACAAAATTTCGAATTCAAGTGATGATTGAAGCAATTTTCGTTGTTAAAGCTCTTGGAGCACCCGTTACATTTTGTGGAAAAATTGTTCCTAGGAGGGCATGGGAAGAGTGGCCCTATTCTGGAGCAATTCAAACATTTTGCTCGGCATGTGGAAGAGTGTACTTTAGGATGAGAGTAAACTGTTTCACATTCCAAACAATAAGGCTGACTAAAGAGCCCACCGGTGCAAGTAACTCCATTGAAATGGGAGCCATCAAAGTAGAGGAGCAGTGGTGAATTATAATTATCGGGACCATATTTAAAACATGGTTTGTAGTGCCCCAAACAATCAAAAATAAAAACTTTAAAACAAAACTGGCCTGCGTAAATCTCATTCCAAAAGTCGACGACGGGAGGAACCCATTCCTCAGCATTGTACTCCTTTTGACCAAGAGGAGCTCCAACATGCTCCATCAGCTCCTGTGTCTCCTGTACAAATCGTCCTCTTGATCCAAAACGACTATGAATGTAGTCGTAAAATTGAGAACGAGACATGTTGCCAATAAGCCGCACAAGTGTTGCTAATAAAGAATAAAATAAGCAATAACCATCATTGTTGTTGTTGATTTTGATGATATTCTTCTCTTTGATCTGATGGTGGACAGGAGCAAGTTTTCGAGGAGCTCCGCCAGTAATGTTGCTCTCATTATTCAAATTTTTCTTGTCGACAACCATTACATTAACTGAAAAGGGTTTTCCCCACAGGGTAACACCCGCCTGCTTCTTACTCTGAGAAACATTATTAAATTGATTAAGCAGGACATTGAAGGTATTTTGTGTTGTGGGCCTAAGTGGAATCCAAATATCAGAATCTAATAACTCACTTGTTACTGTGCAACTCAGCTCCTCTGGTACAAGTCCATTGTTCTTCGCGTTGTTCATAGCCTCATTAAAGCATTGTTGGAATATTCCTGATAATAAAGCCTCAGGGTCGGCTGGAATATTCTGAATAAGGAATTTCGAATAATTTTTGGTGATTTTGAATTTATTGATGTATTTTGTCGTGTTTTCTAGTTGCTCAATATATTGATGTAGAGCAGCTTCTCCTCCTGATTGATTAACAGAGAGGAGGTTATCAATAAAGAACGCTCTTGCGCGTTTTGTTGGAGGAATATAGTCCATTATTGAAAAAGGAGCTTCTATTAGAAAAGAGCTCCTATGAAAAAATAGCAAAAATTTATGGGGAGCAAAGAGAGCTCCTATTGAAAATAAAAAAAATGAGGAGCAAATTAATAAATATTTTAAATTATTTAAACTTTTTGTAAAATGAATACAAATGAGAAAAAATCTTTGTTTTTATACTTAATATTTTGCCAAAACTTTTTATAGGCGGTATCTTCAAAGAGGCGTTAAAAGTTTAATTTGCATAAATTTAAGAAAGAGAAAATAATAATTTTAAAATATAGGCGGCATCTTCAAAGAGATTTTAAAACAAAAATTTGCATAAATTTAAAATATCGGCAACATCAAAGAGAAAACATAAATCATTTTATTTTTCAAATTCAATTTTATATTTGGGTCAAGGTCAATTATCTGAAAACTTGACAAAAAGTATTAAAAACAAAGGCAAAATTTTGGGGGAGCAAAAAAAAGAAATTGGGGGTTGAAAAAGCAAAATTTTATTTTTTTTAAAATATTATCAGCTATCATTTTAACGTGTAATCACTAACAAATCATTATTAAAGATATAAAAACATAATAATCATAGTATGGTAATCACTTGATGTATCAATGCGGGTAATCACTTGCCTCAATAATCACATACCGTATAAGCTAGGTAATCACTTATAGGTTCACATGATACGGGTGCATGTTTACATTGGTGTATCTAGTAAAGTACACGAATCATCACCCTCGACAGTGAAGACATGAAATTACTGATTCTCCACTATTCACTAACCAATTTGATTTAACATAATTTTATTGCCACCCGAATGTTTTACAAATTGCCTAAACCCTCTTTTATTTTATTAACTCTTTCTTTTGGCTGACCACTCTCTTATTACCCCTCCTCGCTTGCGACATTGCCAACTCCCTTTGATCTTTGCCGCGACATGCCCTTTTGTCGGACCCCTCCTCCTCGACGGGTAGTGGATTAGCTTAGTGCCACCCGCGACGTTGATGTTTTAAAATTACTTACCCCTCTTTTGGGTTTTTCATTCCTCCTCACGAACTGCCCACTTCCCTTTGATCTTTACCGATGCACTCTCCCTTTTATTTGACCCCTCCTCCCCCACGACAGTGTCCACTCCCTTTGATCTTTACCGCGCATTACCTCTCCCTTTTGGTTTTTGTCGGACCCCTCCACCACTTGACGGGGATTAGCTTAGTGACAGCCACGACATCCCCCTCCCACTAACTACTAGTGAGTATCTAAATAGTTGTGTTATTGGTAGAGTAAGGCTACCAGCACACTTTTTGAGTAAATAATTATTTATATAATCAGGAGAAGTATTAGATTTTAGTGGCAAGTGAGAAAGAAGTTGGTAAACTTCTACCTCTTCAATATCAATATATTCAATAGTAGAACTATTAAATTTTATAATACTAGAAAAATGAATTTCGGATTCCTTAAAAGTTGAGTAAAAATAATTAGCAAATGAGTTAGCCTTTTGTTCATTATTAGATAAAACCTCTGTATTATTAATTAATGTTGGTATTGTGTTAGTCTTTGATTTAATTTGACTTGAAATATAGTTAAAAATATTTTTTTGAGACTTATTTTTTAGAAGTTTTTTTTCCTTATTTCTAAAAAATTTTTTTTGTTCATAACGAAGTTTTGCTGATGTACTTAAAAACTTTTCATATACTTTTGGATAGTGAATATTTTTCCATAATTGTTCCTTATAACATTGAATTTTTTGGATATGAGGTGGTAGATTTATGGAGGAAATATGTTCTTTTGGAATATGAGATTCAGCTATACTAAGTATTAGCTCGATGAAGCAATTGTATATAGAGTTAATATTATAATTCTGTATATAACTAAATTGAACCTTCCAATCAATATTAGAAAATATAAATTCCATAGCTGAGTAGTTTCCTTTTGAATAGATTGTTTTTAATTTATTACAAGAATTAGAGAATGAAAATGGAAACGAAAGAGAAAAGTATATCTGATTGTGATCTGAAGTAGAAAAGGGAGGACCAGAAAAAATATCAGAAACTATTTCTGGTGTTGATGATAAGATAAGATCGATAGTATTATTTAGTCTTGTGGGGAATTTGATTAGTTGAGTTAATTTTGCATTTTCAATAAATTCTAAAAAATATTTTTCAGAAAGATCTAATTTATTATGTAATTTAAAATTCCAATCTATATTTGCAAAATTAAGATCCCCAGTAATTAAAACAGGATAGTCTATTGATACTAAGTCATAAAGAATGAAAATAAATTCAAGAACATTTTCAGATTTAGTTTTGGGAGGCAAATAGACATTTAAAATCCTGATTTTATTATTATTTGACAATATATCAATCCCTACTATATTTATCTGAGGAATTTTTTTAATTTGTAACTTATTTATTGGAAAAAAAGATTTAGCTAAAATGGCAACACCACCTCCGTTTTTGTTTCTGTCCGTGCGGAATACATTATAGTCAGAACTTGGACAGATTAATGAATCAGGAACTAAATTGGAAAGCCAGGTTTCAGTTATTAAAAGTATATCAAATTTTTTGGTTTGGAGCAAAAAGGTAAATTCAGATAATTTATTTTTTAGTGATCTAGCATTAAATAGAGTACACTGAAACCTGGGGGATCCAATTAAAGAGCTATTATTTTTTTTCAGAGAATTTTTATTTAAATTATTTTTCAAAAGTCAATTTTTTTTATTTTTTCTAAAAATGTGAACCTCCGATCTTAGAATTACTGCTTCTCCATAAACAATCCAGTCAAATTGTGGGTTATCCATTCTCTTTTTTTTGCACTCTTCAATTAGTTCCTTCCGTCGTTGCAATTGCTCTGGTGTCATTGATGCCCGCATATTGATTTGAGGAAAAGATTTTTTGCCAATTGTTTTCCATTTTTTGAGAAGTTCATGCTGAAATTTTCTTGATGGTAAAACAATTTTTAAAAGACGGGCATGACCATTATTGGGTGGGTTAGACTGACGTCCCATACGGTAAAAAAACCTGGGTGCGCACTCAACCCCCACCGAGTCGAGTAAACTTGTTATTGTTTTGGAGTCATCCGCCATTTTTTCTGATGGAAGTTTTTTTGTAGATTCCGTCAAACCAGTCACAACAACACTTCTTTCACGCTCTAACTCCTCTGCTGAAATATTGTTTAATTTTGCTGCCCCTGAAAAATATCCATAAGGTTGTTTTTCTTGTTGTTTTTCTTTAAGTGAATCGATTGATTTACTAAGAAGGTTAAATTGTTCAGTCAGAGTTTTAATAAAGTTTAATAAAATCGGAGTTTGCTCTGTTGTCATAGACGGAATAAAAGTATTGATTGTTGTTAGTGTTGTTTTCACCAAACTGACTTGACAATCAATAAGAAAATTAAGAGAATTTGGATTTTCGTTGTTGTTGCTATTATTGGAGAGAGGCGAAATATTGGCCTCTGTCATGCACTTTTAGGTTTTTTAAAATAAGTTTTGTTATTTAAATTATCTTTTAGCAATTCAAAAATTAATGGTACATAATTGGGAATATCTAGGAAAACAATTAGATGTATCAGAAGGAAATAAGGGTGGGGGAGGAGATGATAATACAAAAAATAAAGACTAAATTATATGAAAAAATATATAGATAGATAGAAAATATAATAATGAGTCTAGTTTTTAGTAGTTTTTAAATAATATTATAAATTCCTAATTTTATAAATGCATAAAATAAATCTCGAAAAACTTTATGAGCAAGACTTAGGACAATTTTCGGCCTAAACAGTAACTACTATAATTTTCGGGGTTTAAATTTTTATAACATTGAGGGGTTGATTGAAAGTAACATATAATTTCTAACTATAAAAATGAAACGATTAAGGTGTGGTGGTTGGCTGAACAAAATATTCCACAGCTAAATCATCAGCACTTCGAATAAATTGAAGTTCTAATTTAACTGGCTGTTTTAACAAATTAGATAAAATTTCTTCAGTAAATCCATAAAGCCAATAAATTTGTTCCATATTTCCTTTTGGTATGAGAAAACCAGTCACATAAACAACATTTCCCCTTCTTTTAGTAATTAACTAGAAAAAAAATTTGTTAAAATAATTTAAATAAATTATTCTATTTACTTCAGTTCCACCAACAGTTAAAGGCAAATAAGTATAGAAAATAGCTCGAACAAATCGTCTAATAATTTCATCTTGAGCTACAGTCAATCCTAGTTGTTGTCTTTAAAAGGAATTAAAAATTTAAATTTAATTTTTTATTTAAAACTTAAAATCATCCAAATTTTGTGTATGCCAAGTCATCCAAGATTTACTAACAGCTATATCAGAAGGTAAACGAGACATGTCGTAAGTCATAATTTGGGGTTTTCCGCGCAAATAACGACAAGCCTAAAAATTAGTGAGAATTACTAAAGAAAGTGTCGTCAACATTTCCTAAAAACTTAAAATTATAGACTGAAATAAATTAAGAATTGACCAAAGAATACTAATGATAAAATTTTTTACAAAATTTAAATTTGGCATTTTCAAAGAAATAAAAATTGTTTAAAAAAATTTAATTAAACCTTATTTTTGTATTTACCAGACATATTTTGAGCCAGAGCAGAACTTATTGAAAATGCCCGGCTACCAATTTCCTTTGAAGATAAATTTAAAATAAAATTATTTAATATTAACATAATTAAATTCTAAAGAAAATATTAAATTATATAAAATTAAAAAAATATTTTTTTAGAAAAAAATCCTTCAAAAAAACAAAAATAGAAACGTCAAAATAATTTTATTTTTAAAAATTCAAAAATGGCAAGGTTATTTCTAAAAAATTCATTTTTAAGTGAAAATCAAAAAAATGAGAGAGTATCGTTGAAAATAATATTTAAAAAGAAAATATAGGTAATAAATTAATTGCTCAAATAATTTAAAGTATTTTTTAAAATAATTTAAAGAGATTCAAAATAAATATATTTCTTAAAAAGACTTTCTTTATTTCCAAATTAATTTAATTTTAATTTGTCATGACGCATATTATTAAAATAACCAATTTTTTCTTTTAAACTCAACAAAATATATCCAAAAACACTGAGAAAGTCTACAAACAACATTGCCTTAAAATAAGAAAATTAAAAAAAATTAATTTTAAATTTTCGAAAAAACTAGTCACACCCAACGGAGATTTCTAGAAATCAGAAAAAAGCTTCTGCTCATTAACTACTTTAACATCTGCCGAACTTTTACTGGAACACCCCGACTATTAAATTCCAAAACCCCCATTCAAAAATATTAAAAATTACCGTATGCCAAATATAATCAGTATCCTTTTGTTGGCGTTTCTCTGTAATCATTTGAGTATCATAAATGACAAAAAGAGCATTTGTCGTTAACACACTCCAAAGAATTGTTGGGTAAATAAAATTTGGAGCAACAAAAAAAGTCAACAAAAAAGAAAATAAAGTTGACAGAAAAGTAGCTAAGAAATTAAAAAATAATAAAAAATTTTGTAAAAAATACCACAAAGATGAAGACATTGAATTGACTCTGAATGAATAACAGACAAAGCAAAGGAAGCATAAACAATCTTTTAAAAATTAAAAAAATAATCTAGAGTTCAAGGGCGTAGCCAGGGGGGCTTCTGGGGCTATAGCCCCCCCTTCATAAATCCCTGGGGATAACTCTAGCCCTTGCTGAGTTAGTCCCCAGGGAACTGGGAGTCGGAAACCCACTCTAGTATAATTTAAATTAATTCAGATTAAAAAAAGAATTTATTTAAAAAATTTTTACTTACCAAAGCTCCAAAAAAGAAATTAAATTCAATATGTCCAGGATATTCAAAACCGAAAAATTCAAAAAATGACCAAAATTTAATTCCAATTAACCAGGAAAGCGTTAAAAGACCATAAAAACGTTTAACTTCCAAATTTTGTTTGTAACTACAAAATCCCAAACCTTTAAAATTAAATTAAAAAAATTTTTAACTAAAAACAAACCAATAAACAAACAAAAAATTAAAAAAGTAACAAATTTGTGTAGAAAAGCATTAAAATTAAAAATTCCTCGAAAGAAAATTCCAAAAAGAGAACATAAAAGGCAAAGAGCAGCTGTTGAATAAACTTTTTGTAAATGTAAACGAATATCTGAAGGACTAAAAAAGAAAATTTAAATTTTTAAAAAAATTAAAAACAAACATTTTATTTGGTAAATTGTCAACAATTCTTCCAAAATTTTCTGATAATTGTTCTGATGCAGATTTTTTTGTCTTAGTTGAATATTCTTGTTCGTAAAATGTATTTGTTGAATTATAAAAAGTATTTTTGTTGTTATTCATTTTTGAAGAGAGATTTCTTGAAAAATAAACTTTAAAAAGAATATTTAAGTAAAAATAAAATAAATATATTGAATATTTGCAACAATTAAATAAAAAAATGTAATGAATTAAATATTTTTTTATTTAGAAAAGAAATTAATAATAAATCAATGTTTAATGATTAAAAAGAAAAAAAGTGTTAAATCAGAAGATTAAATAATTTATTTTGATGCTTCTCGAACTTCACAAGAACCTTGAAAACCAAATGAATCTGGTGGTAATTTTGGATAAATAATATCTTGAACGAAGGGCTGGTCTGTGGATTCGTATTTTTGTAAAGGTAAATCATAAGGCAAAAGTAAACCTAAAAAATATTTAAAAAAACGTTGAACAGAAATAAATTTAAAGAATAACAACAAAAAGCTTTGGAAATTTATTTTCTTTAAAAAAGAAGATAGGTTTGAGAATCTCAAACTTATTATTAAGAGTTATAAAACAAACCCCTTTTTTTAAATATAAAAAATTTTGAAATTTTTACTAACCTTCTGGATGATCTTTTTCACATAAAAGAACACCTAATTCATAAGAACGAATAAACAATTGTTCTCCACATTTTTCCAATTTTCCCCAAGCAGAAGTAGAAAGATTTGCACTACTCATTAAAATCCAATTAACTTTAGAATTTTCATCTAAACCAGCATAACTTTTTACGTGAGGCATTGCTAACGATCTTTAAAAAAATAAAAAAAATTTTTAATCAAAAAAAACCTTCCGTGTTTATCACTTTTCCATTGATGAAAAAAATTTAACAAATAATTTTGTCTTATATGATTTTTGAACAAATATGGAAGGTAAAACCCAGCAGCATACCCTTCTAATGATTGTCTGACATTTTCGACTGTTGGATAAATTAATTTAAGAGAAGAAGCTATAAAATAAAAATAAATTTTTCTAATTTTAATTAAATTACGTGGTAATAAACTATTTGAACCAGAAAGACTACACAAAAATTCATCAGATAACCAAGTTTCTGCTTTAGCTCCGAGTGAACCGATAGAACTGAATTGGCCAATAAATGTCTAAGTGTTAAATTTAATCTTTTACAAATTCTAAATTAAAACTTTTAAAGTTTGTAATTCTTTTGGAGTAAATTTAGAAGACAAAGATTCGCGCAATTTTAAATGGCCAAATTTGCTGTAAGTACCGTTGCTTTTCTGAAATCTGAAATATCGTTTAAATTCTAAAATGGGTAAAAACAAAAATTGTGTACCTCCCAGGAACGGAAGCAATCAAACGATCTTTGCATTTGCTAAAGTCAGCTTGCCCACCAATTATACGCTCTATCCAGTAAGAAACAAGTTTATATGCGTTACCACACCTTTTTGGGTAAGCAACTCTCAAATATTCAACAAGATCATCACGAAAACTGAAAAATATGTTTTTAAGACCAGGAAAAAGTACAAATATAACCTTTGGCCCGTATCTTTTGTTTCAATATCCTCAGCATCTATAGTTATTAACGGTCTTGATTCTTGTGTAAATGGTGCCGCAAAATGATAAAACATTTGTGTTTTAAAGGCCCAATCTTGGGGCAATAAATTCGCAGTGCCCACCACTACATGCAATGAATGTTCACTTTCAAACAAAGAAAGCTTTGTGTGATGAGTCCCGAAAGGGAATGGAAGTACTGCACCAGCAACCTAAATTAGAAAAATAAGGAAGAATTCAAAAAAAATTACTTGAATATTTGGCCAATTTTTACATTCTTTTTCCAATTCCCCAAATTCTGGCTGGCCAACAATAAAAGATATTGGATTGTTTCTTAAACTTCGAGAATATTGCCTAAAAAATGAAAAGAGACTAAAAATAAACAAAAAAAAACAAACTTTATAACCCATCCAGGATCAATACAAAAACTAAAATGAATCGAAGCAATTGGGCGAATTTGACGGATTAATTCAAAAAGAGAAAGTGCTCTTTGATTAGTTTCTGGGGGAAGACAATCTATTTTGGTAAGATAAAGACCATTTCCAAGAAAAGGTGGAGGCCAAGAATTATTTGTAGTTTTATTGTTGTTAGTTAATTTTAATTTTTTTGTTAGTGAAGACTTAAAATGAAAGTTTTTGGAAAAATTTTTTACTTTTAAATCACCTCAGTAGCATCTATTGAGGCAATACAAATTAAATCGTCATTTTTGTTAGCAATTTCTTCATTGTTATTGGAAAACTCCCTATCAAAATCACATACTGTTGAAGAAAAACATTCATCAGAACATGTTTCTAACAAGTGTTTTCTCTTCATAAGCAGACCCTAGAATGTGGTTAATCTAAATAAATGAAATTATTGTAGAAAAATTGAAACATAAATTGTACGCCATTAAGTCCAATTTGAAAAATATTTGATTTAAAAAATCATTTACATAAAAAAGGTTAAAATTAAATATTTTTATGAAAAATTTTTTATGTAAAAATACAAAAAATTTTAAATTCAAATAACTAATTATATAGAATTTATCACAAGTTAATCCCATTTATTAATTTATAAGTCACATTTCATTAAATATTTCATTACTCAAAAGATTTCGAGCCACCACGAGACGCATTATCTATAAAAAATTTAAATAAAAAAATATATTTATTTAATTTTTACTTCATTTGTTCCTTCAATTATTTGATGGACACGACAATCACGTAAATATTGCTGAAGAGGGTAATCTTTAAGCATACCATAACCACCATACATTTGAACTGCTTGATTTACAACCTAAAATTTGTTTTAAGGGTTTAAATAATTTATTGACAAATTTCCAAACTTTATGGAATTATCCATTTCCTAGCCAACATTTTTATTTATTTTAATTAGGAGATTTAATATGGGGAAAAGAAATATAAAATAATTTGTTTAAACAAACATTAAAAGCTTCATCTGTTATATACAATTTTGCCATTGCACTATAGGAAGATGCATTTGGTGTATCATTTTCTACGTGCAAACAAGCTTCTCGCAATAACAATCTCGATGTAACTAACTAAAAAAAAGAAAAAAAATGAATAAAAAATAATAAAATTTACCTTAACAGCCATTTCTGCCAATTTAAATTGTGTCCATTGAAACTGAGAAATTGTTTTCCCAAAAGCCTCACGAATTTTCGTGTGACTAATAGCCAAATCTAAACTCATTTGTGCTGCACCCAATGAACAAGCAGCTATATTTATTCGACCTAAAAAGGAAATCGTAAGGATAGCTAAAACAAAAAGTTAATTGTTAGTCCTTCTTCCCAAACTTTCTGAATATACTTTAATTGGATTATTCGGAAATTTTAAAAGAACTGATATGTAGATGTGGTAAACTGAAAATCAATAAAAACCCTATTCGTACCTCCATTTAATCCTTCCATTGCAATTGTAAATCCTTGACCCAATTCTCCAACTCTATTTGTTATTGGTACCTTAATAAAATATTTACTATATATTTTTTAATTATTAAAAACCTTAACATCCTCAAAAGTAATTATTCTAGTTGGTTGTGTACACCAACCAAATTTTCTTTCATCTTTGCCCAATTGAAAACCAAAAAATAATAAAATTAAAAATAATCATAAGGATGATTTACCAGGCATATCTGGTGTCATAATTAAAGAAAAAATTCCTTTTGGTCCCGGTGGTCCATCGGCCAAACGCATCATTACCAAATAAACACTAGATACACCACTGCCGCTAATAAATGCTTTAGAACCGTTAACTAAAAATATTTCTAAAATATTTTTTAAATCAAAATAACCAATATAATAATCCCCTTCTTGGCGTGCAACAGTTCGTAATGCAGCAGAATCGGAGCCAAAAAAAAAATAAAAATTATTTATTAAATAATTAAAATAATTAGTTACCACTTCCCGGTTCAGTAAGGCCATAAGAAGCTAATTTTTTAAAACTGGCCAAATCAGGAATATATTTTCTTTTTTGTTCTTCAGTTCCAAAACGGTCAATCATCCAAGGGACCTAAAAAGAGTGGAAAGAAATTATTTAACAAAAAGCTAGAAATGATTCTTTTTTAGTCAAATTATTCAACTTTATTTTTTTCAATTATTTAGGAAGATAAATTTTAAGTGAAGCCGGGACTGGCATTAATAAAAATCTAATTGTTAAATACTTAACCGTTTATTTATGTTTAAAAATAATTCTGACAAACCATATTATGTACAGCCATATATGCAGCAGTGCTTGTACATCCACCAGCTAATTGTTCAAATGCCAATGCCGCCTCATATCGTCCCAAACCAGCACCGTTATATTCCTCACTACAATAAATAGCACCAAAGCCTAATTCCCCGGCTTTCTTAAAAGCATGAAGAGGTAATTCGCCCTTAAAAACTTTCAAATTTGTTCAAAAATATTTACAATACTTTAGCATCCCACTCATCCATATAAGGATAAAGTTCATTTTTAGCAAATTCTTTAGCCGTTTTTTGAATTTCTTTTTGTTCTTCAGTAAGTCCAAGTGTAGCTAAATATAAAAATATTTTTTAAATAAATTAAAAATAACTTACGATCTACACAATAACTCAAATTTCTAAATGAATTTAATTGAAATTTAGTATTTTTTAAAGGAAATGATGATATTAAACGTTTAAACATCATTCCTAAAATTTAGAAAAATATTTTTAAAAATGTTCGGGAGAATAATAGAAAAATGTGATGTGATCAAAGAACGATTTAATAAAAAAAATTACGCGTGATACTAGAAGAGAAATTGTAATTGATTACAAAATTTAATCAAATGGGACATAAAATTAGCAGAAAAAAGTTGAAAGGGTATTTTTCGAAAATCTATTAAGAATCTATTTCGAAAATCTATTTCGAAAAATCTATTTCGAAAATCTATTTTCGAATTAAACTATAGCTTATATGCCTTCATTGTAGGACTTTTAATTAGTAAACACAGTCGGATAGGATTGACCAAATAACTTCTGATTTCGAATAAAAATTTAAAATAATAAAATAAATTGTGTAAAAACATCATTCTATATAAGTGTTAACCAACAAATTTTTTATTCAATTAAAAAACAGAATAACTGCCAATTAATTTCAATATAATCATAACAAATCATTTCCTTCCATTTCTCCATACTTTTTACTTCAACGGAATAAATCGAGAACTGTGTGTAGCTCCAATACCAGGACGACCGTGCTTAACAGGCTTGTAAGTAATCGAAAATTCACCCAAATAATGACCAATCATTTCCGCACGGATTTCAACCTTTTTACAATAATTAATTTTTAAAACAATTATTTTTAAAATAATTACTTGATTATAAGCTTTTCCACTGTGAATACCCAAAACACATCCAACCATCTCAGGCAAAACGATCATATCACGCAAATGAGTCTTCACACATTCTGGTTTGGTCAACTCCGGAGCATTCAATTTAGCTTTACGAAGACGAACAAGCAAAGATTTATGTTTACGGTTCAATCCACGATTCATTTTGCGTCGTTGACGACAAGGAAGCAATTTATTGAATTGCTGACTTGAAAGTAAAAATATTATCTTCAAAATAAAAATGAAAACAAACTCATTCATTTCCAAAAGTTGCTCCAAATCAACACCACGATAAACAAATTTACGAAAAGTTCGCTTTTTCTTTTGCTCAGCTACGTCCGTCATTTTTTTTATTTTTTAAAAGCTATCTATGAAAAAGAAAATTTAAAACATTAATTTAATTATTTAAAGATATTAAAATTAAAATAAACAAAATAAAAAATATATTTAAAAAGCATTTATATATTTATATTACAAAAATATAGTAGTTTTTTGATTACTAATAATGAATTAAAAATCTAAGCAGAAAACTTTGGTTAAATTCACAATTAAATTTTAAAGATATTTTATAATAAAAATTATCTAAAAAATACAAGTTAATAACAATCAATAGTTAAACAAATATTTTAAGCAATTGGTTATTATTTAATCATTTTATGAATCAACAAGACAAAAACATCAATTGCACTAACTTGTATTTAGAAATGTTCATTTTCTAAGAGAAAATTCCCTCAAAAAGCTCTCATTTTTACAACCTAAACGTCCTTTTCTTATTTAATTTTATTAAATAATTGGAATATAATTATCGATTTTAGCCCGATGACGATGTGCAATACATTCAGAAATCCAAATAATATTACGCATTTCTTGCTCCTTCAGTTTAACAAAAGCATAGAACACTCCAAAATGGAATTGATGTAAATAAGCTTGGACATTTAATTTTACCTGTAAAATTTAAAAATTAAATTCTGCTATTCAACAAAAACCTCATGTTCGAAAAATTTATCTTCAAGAGTTTTTTCTCCTGGATTGTTTCCGCTGTTTTCAAAAAGTTGTTTGTAGTCAGAATAATAGTCACAAACTTGTTTGACTTGCTCATAATCATCAGCCTAAATAAAAAACAATTTTTAAATTAAAACAAAAAAAACTTTTGCAAGTCCAGTTAATCCCTCTGGATAAAGCTTTCCACAACGTGGATATAAATTAGCGCGGTCATCTTTGTTAAGTTCAGTGTCAAAACTATTTATTGTAATAATAATAGCACGACGATCAGCTTCAAACTAAAATTTAGAGAATTAGTTCTTCCTCTGGGAAAGTCTAACCGCCAAAATTTCACACATAACTTCGGCCGTTTTTCCCCCAAGTTTTTTACAAAAATTATAAAAATCTTCAATATAAGACTTGTAAAGTGTATTTCGAATAATCTCAACATTTAATTCGTCCAAGTCTTGTTCACTAATACAGTCGACAAAATAAGGAGCTGAAAAATTATAAGATTAGACAAAACTATACAAGAACTTCACCTAAAGGTGTGTCGACAAGAACAGCATTATAAAGTTCAGCAGAATTTGAAGCAATATGTATTGCTTCCATTTGCTCAAAAGAACCCAATGGATGGCATTTTGAAATTAATTCGTTAATAGGTCGTTGATGCAAAGTTCCAGTTATTAAAAGAATTATATTGTCAATCATGTACGAATAGCTAAAAAAATATTGTAGATTAGTTGAACCCTTTATTGGCAATAAAAGAGAAACAAATGGATACAGGAAGAAATACAACATGTAGATAATGCATTATGTATTAGAATATAACACGACTCGTTAAAACCATAAAGACAAAACACTCCAAAAAATAGAAAAACAAACGTAATAAAGTCCAAAAAAGTCGACAAAGGCTCCAAAGCATTGTTTCGAAGATGATTAAATTCTGCAACCAATTTCTCTTTCAAACGTTCATCAATAACCTTAAAATGATTTTCTGTTTAATTTAAAATTGAATTAAAATAAACTTGAACAGTAATACTTCCAGGTTCATTTGCCAAAAAATTTCCATAATCAGTTGATTGAATATGCAATTTTAAATCTAAAAATTCTTTTAAAAGAATATATTTTCAAATTTAAACCTTCGAGAGTTTCGCATTGCACAAGATTAGCGTAATCCGTCGTTGTTAAAAGACCGGACTTAAATCCACGAATTAATCCCTCTAAATAGCCATGATCGATATTAAAGAAGAATTCACTCATTTCTTTTATTAACTAGGTCTAAAATACTGCTAAATAATTTTTACAAAATATTGAAAATTGATCAAATCAGATACAAAATCCTCCACATTCTAACGAAAGATCAATGATCACAAAAGTAAAATGACGCATACATAATTCGCGGAACGTCCCAACTGAGTCCCGCCGACTGAGTCCCTTACCCATATTTTAGGCCATAACTCTTTCAATTCTTAATTGATTTAGACAATTAATATAAAATCGAAAGATCTCGATGAAAGGATTATTTTATCTAGTAGGATTAATCTGACCAGGTCAACATACAAAAGGTTACAGCTTAATAAAGATCAAAAATCACGATTGCGCGCACTTAACTAGATGCAACTCTTTGTATGATAATCTGATTAAATCACCCCATTCGGCAAAAATAATTCTCAAAACCAAGGCTTTCGAATGATAAAAGCTTTATTTGAATTGGTCGAAAGCCAAAAAGTTATGGCCCAAAATATGGCTAGAGGCCTCAGTCGGCGGGACTCAGTCGTCCCCCACCGCATAATTTATGTACAGTCCACTTTGTCGCAGACCATTTTGCCTACAATAAGATTCTGAAACGCCCAATATTAAAAATCTTTCTTTTTTGTCTTGTTCCACAATTTCTCTGCACTATTAAACGGAACAGGACGACTGAACGCGACCAATACTGATCGGCTATTTTGAATCGACCTGAATCGACATCGACTTTTACCCCGACTATCGAGCGGTGGCAATTAGGCATGGACTGTAGTTGTTAATTATTAATTTACTAATTAATTGTTCCACCTAAGGCTGTTTGAGTTGCCAGTGTTAAAAATATTAAATGCCTAATTGGCTTCTTCCTTATCTTGTTGGACCCAGCTTTCCGTATTCTTTCGAATGACATTTTTGTCGAAATTTTCCCAAAAAGTAAAAAACCACTAAATGTTTTAATATTATATTTTTGTGTTATTTTCTTTTTTCTATTTATTAATTGCTAATTAAAATTAACTAATTAATTTTTTTAAAGAGTACAATGAGTGTAATTTCTCGAATTCGTTCATTGCCGGTTACTTCTTCAACATCGACTCTTCAATCGCTTTGCTTTGTGCAAATTGTTCCGCTTCGTTATCTTACATATGACCATTTGCCTGTTCCGCCTCCGGCTAAAATTCAAATGAAGCCACCGCCAAATGAGAAGGGACATTTTCACTACGAACGTAGTTGGTCTAGAGATAAGCGCTACAAGCCGCAAATCAATAGTAACACGACATTCAGGTTTGTTTAAAAATTAACTGTAATATTCCGTAAAGTCCCTCATTTCTTGCAAGGTTTTTTCGATATTATAAATTACAAATATGGATTCTTGATTCAAATGTAACAGATTCTTTTCACTTTCTTCCAAAATTTTTCTATAATTTATGTCTTCGAGCAGATATCGAGGAAAAACACATTTTTATTTTTATACCTTCCTCTTATTTTCTGTCATTTAATTTTATCATTTAATTAAATTTCTAACAGATTTTTGTTCCACAATCTCGAACATGATTTTGAGCTTTGGCCAATTCTCTTCCTCTTCTCTGTTTCTTGTACGTTGGTTCTCATAATCGGATTTTATGCAACTAGGCGTATTGAAATTTGGTATGATCGAAGTATGTGTTTGTTTTTGTTTTTATTATTAGATTTATTTTTCAGGCACAAAAATCCCTCCTTGGGATTGGTCGCGTATTCGTGAGGATTATTGGAAATACCCGACTCAAATGTAAGAAAATAAAAAGATAATTTAAATAATTTATTTAAATTAGCTATGATCCATATGGATATTCTCATCAGCGTCTATTCATTATGGAAAAGCTGCAAGACAAATTGTTGGAGGCTGCTCGTGAGAGGGGAACTCGCACTTGATTGAAAGGAATATATAAAATTGTTATAGGTAAAAAATTGTGGAAATTAAAATATATTTTAGTTGAAAAGGGGGAAAAAGAAATTTAATATTTTCTTTTTCCAACAATTATTTTTTTCGAAAAAAATGTTCTGTAAAATGTTGGATAAATTGTGTAGCTTAAATTGCCTTTTTTGTGTTAAAAATAGGAAAGGGTATTTTTTAGGTTAATAAGATTTTAAATTAAAAAAGTTAGTTGGAATTATCATAAAATTGTTTCTTTATCAGAGATTTATATTTTTTGGTTAATTTTTCAAAATTTATTTAAAAAAATTTATCTTTGATATTTTTTATATAATTATACAAATTTATAGTTTAAATTCCAATATATATATAATTATTATAGGTAAAAAATATACAAATATTAAAAGTTAAAAAACTTTAAAAAATTAATCTGGAAGGAGTTCATCTCCATCATCATTTTCAAAAAGTAATTCTGATTGTTGTTCATCCCCCGCCCTTCTCATTCCAGTCATTGGGCGAGTAGCCATAGAAAAAGAATTATTGTTTATATTATTGTCTTTCCAAATTAAATCATCGGCAGCTATTTTTTAATTAAAAAAATTACTAAAAAATTTCTTTTTAAATATTTACTAATATCCCTTTTTGTAGCTTGATAATTTTGATTACTTCCCCCAACTTGTTGTAAAATTTGTGAAGCTCTTTCAGAATTTGTTGTCGCTCCTCTTCCACTATTTCTTTGACTATTTTGTTGAGATGTTGGAGTTGAAATATCAAAAATATTTTTTCTTTCATTATTTGCTGATAATTGCCTTTGTCCTCCAGATTCTCTTTGTGCTTTTAATTGTCCTATTTTTTCAATTCTTCCCAATTTTTCTGTATAATCACGCTCTTCCACTGTTAATCGTAATTCTTTGCTTAGTTGTACAAGAAATTTTAAACCTTTAAAATTAAAAAAAATTATTTTCTTAAAATTTAGAATTGAAAAAGGTATGGGGGCAGGTGTGAAGGAATAAGAGAAACTTTATTTTCTATTTTTATTGCTGCTCTTAGCTAGGTCTGATAAAAAAATAATAGAAAGATATCAAAACAAAAACTTTAACAAATTTTCAGTTTCCCTTTGTCTTCCAAATTTTTAATGTTCCATGATTAGTTTTCTTTAACCAATTTTGGAACTTCAATTTAGGGTTTCTTAATCTACAAAATATACTAATTAGCTAATGCCTTTTTATTTTTTTAAATTTATTTTTAAAAAATTCCTTTACATTCAACATTTTCAGGAAATCTTCTATGTACTTGTTTGTATATTTCCAATGCTCGTTGAAAATTTCCTGAACGTCTTTGACACCCGGCAGTCAACATTGGCCATTCCTTTTTTTGAAATAAAAATAATTTTTAATTTTAAAAAAGAAAATAACCGGATTATTAGGTTCCATTAAAGCAGCTTTTTCAAAATATAAAACAGCCTTTTCTGAGAAATGTGCAGACATATAATAATTTCCAAGCCATTTAATTAATGAAATATTTGAAGGAAAATGGTGAAAACTCTTTTGGAAAAAAATTATTTAAAAAAAAAATTAATTTTCAAAAAAACAAACATCACGAAAATATTGAAAAGCTGTTGAATTATCACCAAAATTCTCGTAAATAGATGCTAATCTTTCTAATATTGAAGGGTCTGTAGGGGCTAGAGTACTTGCTTGAGTAAATAATTCTATTGCTTGTGAATGTTCTCCTTGTTGATTATATCTTTTTTGGAATTAAATTAATTAATTTAATTTTTAAAAAATATTATTGAACTAAAAAAGGATTAAAGTAAAGGAAAGGGGCAATCGAATTATGTCAAAATTATTAAATATTTCTTTTTCAAAAATTTTTTAAATTAAATTTTAAAATTTACATTTCTGCCAATTGAATAAGTACTTGAGGTTCATGTGCCAACATATCATTTAATTTAAAAAAATTTCTTTTTGCTTCATCTAATTGCCCAAGTAAACGACAAACTAAACCAGAATTACTAAAAAAAAAGAATTTTCTTTTAAAATTAATTTCTAACTAAATAGCTTGTATACAACCAGAATCTACTTGTAAAGCTTCTCTAAAACATTGTAAAGCTAATTGAGGCTCGTTTTTATAAAAATGAATATTTCCACGATTTACCAAAGCATTTGAATTATAACTAAAGTAAATATATTTTTTTAATATTTTTATTTAGTTATTTACCGATCTAAACTCAATGCTTGTTCACAATATTGTAATGCATCTTCTAATTTATCTTCTCCTTTCTTAAGAAATAAATTTAAATCCGACTGATTTTATAAAGAATTTAAATTTACCAAAAGATTAATTAAAGCCAAATTATTACTAGCTGCACTTGCTATTTTTCCATCTGTTTTACTATTAAAAGCCAATAAATCTTCAATTGCTTGGTCTAAATGTCCTTGACGTAATAATTCAATTACCTTTTTTAATTTTAAAAATAATTTAAATTAAATCAAAACTTTATTCATTTCTAATTCTGTAGCTAATGTTGCATATATTGAATGTTTTATACATTCAACACACCAAGCATAACCTTCAGAAAAACTGAAAAAAAAAAAGAATTATTTTCCTCATAAAATTTGTCTCTTTGTTTTTACAAATTTTTACAATTCTTTTATTCCCGTAAAAGTTTAAAGGAATTAAAAAATGTCAGATGATTTTTAAAATTTTCAAAAAAAATTATTGCCTTGGGGCAATTGCTTGAGAAATTATTTTTGCAGCCAAAAGAATTGTTTTCTCTGCATGATGTCGTTTACGCCTTTCCCAAATTGCTAAAGAATCATTTTCTAATAATTGGGTAGTTAATACATCGAATTCTTCCTTTTTTTAATTAAATAAAATTTATTTTTTATAAAAATACATACTTGTTGTTGTTTATTTTCATCAATTAAAATAGGAATATCAACTAAACGTTGAAATGATTCTCTCATTTTTTCTTCATTTCCTAAACAATAAGCCTACAAAAATTAATTTAATTTTAAAAATAAATTATTTTTTACAGCCATTATTAAATTTAAAGCAGTCGAATAATCAGCTGCTGAACGTCCATTTAATTCTAAACTTTCCTCAAATGAAGATAAAGCATCTTCATAACTAAAAATTAAGGAGAAAATATATTTATTTATTATCAAATGTGCAAAAGTAATTACTCAAAAATTATTAAATAAATTAGTAAATTAATTGTGTAAATTTGTTAGGAATAATAATTTAATTAAATATATCAGAAACAAAAATATGTAAATCCTTGAGTGCCATTACTTGTGCACACCGCTGTATTTTTTAATTTTTTTACCGTCCAAGTCTAACCATAGCAACTCCAATATTACTCAAAATTTTTGCACGCATTCTTTGATGAACCTAAAAGTTAAAAATAATGGAAAGAAAGAGAGATATTTAAATAATTGAGAGGGATATCCAGAGAGAGAGGGCTGGGAATCAATTGAGAGAGAGAAGGGGTATCCGAATGATAATTATTTAATCAATTAACAATTTAGCCCTAAAAGCTACCCACAATCCCTTCTTATTAAAAAAATAATTTTCTTTTGCTCACTTTCGGTACTTGATCTAAAGCCATTCTATAATATTTCAAAGCTTTTGTATATTCTTTTTTTCTAAAATAAATATTTCCAATATTTATTTTTAATCTATGTCCATTTGCATAAGAACGATTTCTACAAAAAAATAATTATTACATTTCCTCTACATATTTAAAAAAATACTTGACAATTGTTTGATAAATATTTAAAGCTTCAGAAGGTATTCCATTAATTAATTTTTGTTGTGCTAAACACAATAAAGAACACCAACCCAAATCCATATTTTGTTGTTCTCCCGAACTTTTACGTAAATTATCTGATGTTCTCCATTGTCTTGTTGCTTCTTTAGCTTTATCTAATGCCTTTTAAAGAAATTTAATTTTTAATTTAAATTTTCTTTACAGCTTTTATTTCTCCTCTTTCAGCCAAAAAAGTACTTTCAAGTAATTGTTCCATTGCTTGATCTTCTAATTTTTTAGCTTTCTCTAATTGCGCATTTTCTTCATTTTGAAGGTTATTATTGTCTTCATTTTGTTGAATCGGTATTTTATCAAAAGTACTTTCTTTTTGAAATTATTTAAATAATTTTATTTATTTAAATATTTACTTCTTCCAGCAGAAGAATAACCAGCCCCTCTTATTGCAGTCATTGGACGTGCTAATTCTGAAGACATTCCAGTTCGTAAACCAGCAGCTGTTCCACCAGCAATTCCTGTCCTCGCACGAGATAGAGGGAGAGGATGATGGGCTAAAAAAAGATTTTTAAATTTATTTTGAGGTTCTTTTTAATTTAAGATTACCATTAATTCCTCCAGTTGCAAGTCTTTTAACGCCCATTTGAGAATATGAGGCGGCTGTGGGCAATCGAAGGCCCATTGCAGTTCCTACAGGCATTGATGTGCCCAAACGTGAAGATGTAGCCTTTAAAATTTATATAAAATATTCCCTTTTTTAATTTAACCGGTCTACGCCCATAACTTGACCGAACAGCTGCTTGAACAAAATTTCCATCAGAATATAAATTCTTTAAATATATTTTTGAAAAATAAAATTTTTAATAAAAAAACAGTAATACGTAGGTTTACTTCTCCTTCTTGATGATTTTTTACTTTTTCCTTTATTTTATTTATTTATTTATTTATTTACACCACTAGGGTGTGACAGTCAAAAATAAAACAATTTGAAGTGAAATTATGAAAAATAAAAATGCAAATAAAAAATGTCCTTAAAAAAAAATAAAAATCAAAGCAGCTTAATTAAAAAATTATATCATTTGTCATTTAAGATGTTGGAAATATCCAACTGTGCAAGAAGTTTAGAAAACATTTTGGGTGTATTTTTTCTAATTTCTATAGGAATTAGTGAATAAATTCTAGCAGTTCGAACAAAAAAGGAATTGTACCGAATCATGGTTGAACAACGTGTTGGTTGTATTTTATATTTTTCGCCCCTAGTTTTTGTTTGTTTTATTATATAGGAATTATTATGCTTAATTTTAATTTTCCCAAATATATTTTGATGAAATAGCTTTAAATCAGCTTTAAGTCTTCGACTTTCAAGGGATTCTACTTTAAAATGTTGTAAAAGTGTTTTGTATGGTGGAATATCTTCTATTTTTACCTTTGTGATTCTTTTGTAAACAAATCTTAAATATCGTTTTTGTATGTTTTCTATTAATTTAATGTTTTTCTTAGTTAAAGAATTCCAAACCGGTGACCCAAATTCTATAATTGACCTTACGTATATATTAAACGCTTCTATAAGAATTTTAGGATCTTGTGATTTTAGAGATTTAATTAATGCATAGCAGTTTCTATTGGCCCTTAGAGATATTGTTTGAATATGTTTATTAAACTTGAATTTAGAAGTGAAGAAAATTCCGAGATCCCTATTCTTGTCTTCATTACTAATTTGGAATATATTGTGATTTCCTATTGAGTATTGTAATTTAGGGTTTGATTTACCTATATATAATACTGAGCATTTATTTGATGATATGTTGAGACCGTTGATGTTACAATATTGAATGAATTTATTAATAAATAATTGTAAAGAATTGTTAGATAAATCGGTTTTTGTTAAAATTTGGTAGGCTTTGATGTCATCGGCAAATAGTTTTATTTTTATTGCGGGAGTATAACAGAATGTTGGCAAGTCCGATAAGTATATATTAAAAAGGAGCGGACCTAAGATAGATCCTTGCGGGACTCCACTAGTAATAGAGAATTGTTCAGAATATTCATTTCCTATTTTAACAACAGATTTTCTGTTGTGTAAGTAATTAGAGATCCATTTTAAGAGTGATGTTTCAATTCCTATTACTTTTAATTTTGTTAAAAGACGTTCATGGGGTATAGAATCAAAGGCTTTAGCTAGATCGAAATAAACTATGTTTATTAAATTTTTATTATCCAATGCAAATGATATATCATCTTGAACCTCAATTAGTTGGGTAGTAACGGATTTGTTTGGTCTGAATCCATGTTGACAATCTGGGGCCTGTTTCAATTAGCATCACATCTGCGATATGATGATACGATGTGATGAAGAATCATATCCCCGATGCGTGTTTCAGGAAAATCATACGAATAATCACATCACAGATGTGATTAATCATATGAGAAAATCATACGCGTGTTTCAATTAATCATATCGTCACATCGCTGATGTGATCATCACATCGTACGTAGAATCATACGCGGCGTATGATTTATCATATGATTAATCATACGTATGTTTCAATTACAAAATATTGAGACGTATGATGTTCGTCATATGATGAGTTTTGCCTTGGAAACATCATATGTAGACATACGTGCTTTTTGGTACATATGTGCCAATTAAAGAGTTTTTAAAAATTTTTTTAAAAATCCTAATTCAACCTAAAAATTCCAAATTAAATATTTTTAGATAGGATAGAGTGTGCTCTATTTTTTGAATTTTCTGCGCCACAGGCGAAAATTTTGAGAATTTTGGCTAATTAATGACTGAATTAAAATTTTTAATGTTTTTTCAAGTTTAAAATATTAAAAAAAATAAATTTTAAAATCTAAAATGAAAATCAAAGTTTAAAAACATTTATTTTTGAAAAAAATTTTTTCCGGCCTAATTTGCAACCTTGGACTCGAACCCAACCCTATTGAACTAGCAGTGAGTAAAGTCAGACGCCTTAACCATTCAGCCACACATCAACACAAAAAAAATTGGGAGAAATTAAAAATATTTCTTTCCCTTTTCCTTCACATCGGAAATATGACGATATGACGACCCATCATATCGTAAATACGATTTTTAATTGAAACAATCATATGATGATACGACGTCGTCATATGACGGACAAATCATATGCAGCCGTCATATGACGTTCCTGCATATGATTATGACGATATGATGATATGATCTTAATTGGAACATGCATATGATCATCATATCATCACATCGCAGATGTGATCCTAATTGAAACAGACCCCTGGTAATATACCATTTTGTTCAACATAAATTGATATATCTCAAAATCGAAAAAAGCTACTATAATCAAAATTTTACAAATAATAAAATGTAGTAGAGAAAACGTTGGGGTGTGTTAAGTAAACTCTAGTCATGTAATGGATTTTTATTGCCATTTTTATTGTCTACTAACATTAAGTTAATGATTTATCTGAATCTCAATCCTTGAAATCTCAATCCTTTTGTCACTTGCTTCAGGAACAATAAAGGGAAAAAGAGGGAAGGAAAAAGGGAGATGTAAACCAAAGTATTATTACCAAACAACCTCCAAATCATAAGCATGATCATAATCATTAAAACCTCCATATGGATCATCTTGTTTTTGTTGATTATTAGCAGACGATAATTGTTGTGCTTGGCGACTTTGAGCACTCATTTTACTTTTGATAAAAGAAATAATTATTTTAAAATTATTGGTAAATTTAAAATTTCTTTTCTTCTTTTTATTAAAAACTATTTGTAACCAATAGCAACAAATAAGGGAGAGATATAAAGACAAAATTAAATCCAAATATTTATTATCAAAAACAAAAATAACAAAAAATAAACACAAAAAACACCTAAAAAATAATATTTTAATTTTACTTAAATTGTTTTTTTAATTGTCAATTTTGGGTTCTCTTCATTTTCTAATTCTCGATTTTCTACTAAAAGAATTGGTTTTCCCCTTCCCGCTTTTTGAAATTGTTCATAATCCTCTTGTCTAATATTTTTACGTGAAGACCATTGTTGAGCAGCTAAAAATGAATATTAACGAAATTTCTCTCCTTAAATCGAGTCATATCTACGAAAAAAACATTTTAGGGAACAATGGATAAGTTTTCTATTTCGAGAGGTTAGTACTATTGAAGGTTAATATATCAAGGTTTAACTAATTGTAACTAATGTGTAACTAAATTTGTATAATTTACCTAATTTTAGTTAAAAAGAATTGTTTTTAGCCCCTTTTTACCAAAATAATAATAAAATTAATTAACCATTGTTTGCCCATTCCTGGTAAGCTTGTTTAAGTTCTGCCTTTCCAGATTTATTGTACGCAACAGTTTCGGGTAAATCCAATAAATGCCGAACAGAATCCCTTTTAAGTGTGAACGATATAAACATGGAAAGCACATTGTTTGTAACCCAATAAACACAAAGTGCCTAATAAAAATATTTTTTAAAAAGTTTCAAAATTTTCGAAATACCGAAGGAAATTGTAAAGCAAAAACAAATACAACAGCTGGAAAAGCATATAAGAGAATTGGACGCATTATTGGAGACGCATCTAAAGAGCCTATATCTACACCACTCTTAATTGTTAAAAAGAAATAAATTTAGAAATAAAGTAAACCTTAAAAACGAAGTGAACTGTAATTGCAGAGATGGCAGGCAAAATCTTTAAAAAAGGTAGAATTTAATTATTAATATAATAATTATTAATTTTCTTGTATCTAAATGAAAATAAAATATCATCACATTGGAATTTCGAAATAAACCCCAAGGAATCCTTCCGATATCCCAGGGAATCCTTCCGATGTTAGAGGAAATAATCAAAAATAAACGAATCATTTCCAAACACAAATAAATATTTAAAGAACCTTTGCATATCCTTAATAAAAATTAATATACCCAATAAGGATCGCCAACAGTGAGGTCTGTGAACCAATAAATCCCTCCATCTTGAAAACCCTAAAAAAAGAAAAATTAAAAATATTATAATTTTCAACTAACTGGATATTTAGCAACCGCCATATTTCTTATAGCAAAGAATTGTGACATAAATACCAAAGAGTTTGAAGCGATTAGCGGCATATATTTAACAGGACTTATATCCTTTAAATAAATTTAATAAAAAAAAATAAATTACAACCTTTTGTTTCAAAAAATCCTTTTGTTCCATCATTATTTGATAAACTAAAATAAAAATTTTAAAAATTTTACAAAACAAACCAAGCATGTGGTCTCCCTCTCTTTTTGCCTCCTTTGTTCGATCATTAAATTTTTGAATTTCTGGTCGAAATTGACTCTGCCTGGCATTAAAACGTTGAATTTTAATTGGAACATAAATCAAAGTTAAACGAATTAGAACAGTCACTAACAAAAAGAAAAAATATTTTTATTGTTAATTTAAAAAATAACTAACTAGCTGCAATTACTCCCCACCAAGGCAAATCAGTGTAAAAATGGCACAATTCAAAACCCCAACGCAACCAACAACTAGGCTTCCACCAAGTCCACAATTCCAAATCATCCAATATACTAACCCCTGCAGCCACTAATTCTTCCAACGTTTGTTTAGCGCCAGAAGGCACTGGAGGTGGAGGAATTTGCGACGTTAAATCAGCTAATAAAAATAATAAAATAATTAACATAAAATTTAAACAAACCAATTTCTTTAAAGAAAACATCCTTTGTAGACAACGGCCTAACAAATTGAAGATTGACAATGCTTTTTGTATTAACATATTGAAATGATTTATTAACCAGCCCTTTAGAACATGAAAAATGTCGAAAGCTGATGAGAACTTTAACAAATTTTAATTTTCTTTGATCGCCAATCATTTTTAAAAAATATTTATTTTGTCCTAAAAAATATTTTATTGTAAATAATTTAATCTATTAAAACTAAAAACCAAATAATTATTAGAATTTCATTGTATCCAATTTTAAAAATAAAATTTAAAAAGTAAATTTATTTTATAATTTATTTAAAGCACTAAATAACAAACAAGAATAGACATATTTTAATTTTATTGCCACTAAAGTGTCATCAAGCAATCTACATTAGAACCAGAATTAAAATAAATTTAAAAAATCTAAAAACTATCACAAAGTATTATTTAAAATTGTATTTTAAGAAAGAAATTAATTTATAAAATTGTTGGGTTTTGAAGAATGAAGTTAAAGAAGAAGTTTTTTAAGATCTCAAGTTGAACAAAAATATATATTTAAGGATTCTCAGAATTTTCTGGTTGTGGAGGATAAAGTGTATTAAGCAAAAAGGCAGCAACATCAGGATTTGTCCAATAAGAAAAATGTGAACGAAGCATTGACCAATAGGATTTTTCTAAAGTCCAAGGTTGTACCTAAAGAAATAATCAAAAATTTAACTAAATAATTCAACAAAAACCTGAAAATCGAGTCTTTGATTAATTCGCCTTTCAGGTGGAATTTCTTCGACTAAACGACCAGCTTCACCCATTGTTTTCAAAATATCATGTGAGGCAACATTCTTTTGTTGATTACTTTCTACATCACTAACTAGTTCTTTAAATTTTTCTTCATCATCAACCCCAGGCTCAATTCCAACTTCAAGTGCTTGTTCATCAATTTCTGTTTGATCTTTATTAATTTTTGCATAAGAGTCAGGATCACAAAATTTTAATTCCTGAATTGTTGGAGTAGCTGGTGTAAGTGTTGCGTTTGTATTATTTTCAATATTATGGGGAGTTATACTTCGAGGAGATGAACCTAAAATTGGTCAAAAAGGAAAATTATTCGAAAGTTTTTGCAAATGGGGTTTTCGAGATCGATCTCGAAAAATCCGAAAATTTCTTAGCAATTGGATACTTATAAACTAATGGTTATTCTCAAAAGTATTTTTTAAACAAAACCTGTCGCCGGAGTTGAATTACTTTGACAGCCAGCATCTGAATCAGAATCCACTTCATATTTAAAATATTCATCTTCGTCATCTCCATCGACTGACTTTGGGCGTTCTTTCTTAGTCTTTTGGGATTTACTACCATTTTTAGATCCATTATCACTAAAAACAAAAAAATATAATTTATTTTTAGAAATATAAACCTTTTTCCAGTCTTCTCTTTTGATTCTTTTCCTTTATTGGCTTTAACTTCCCTCCTCTTTCTATCCTTACATTCTTCCAAATAACTTTTATGGCAATCATAAAAATTATTATCATAAGGTTTTACTGCATCCCGATAACTTTTAAAATAAATAAAAAATTATTTAAAATTTAATTTTTTAAAAATTACTTGAAAAGTTTAATTGGCCTAATGTGTTTATAATTTTCATGAAACATAGGCTCCAACCGATAAGAAACAGGGTCATATGGATGAAAAATATTAAAAATTCTTTCAATTTTATCTTTATCCGGCACAATACTTCGATAATCTGCTCCTCTCATTATTGTAAAAACAGCTAGAGGAGAACCAAGACAGAAAAGATATTTTACCTTAAAAATAATTTAAAAAAATAAGATAATAAAGTCAACTTTAAATTTAAGTGGTTCATCTTGTCTAACCAAAATTTGTTCCATTAAATCACCCAAATCAAGCATTTTTTTCCGGCTATCATAAAATTGTTCTAATAATTGTTTTTGTTCCGCTGGGAAATTTTGTTGAAGATTTTCGGCAATTGCATTAGTTACAAATTGATCGTAAAGAAGGAAAGGGCTCCAATTAGTTAAAATATCATAGGCAATTACTGATCCAAGGGAATGTCCAATAACAGAAACAGGACCTAAAAGTTTAAAAAATGGCCAAAAATTATTTTATAAAATAAAAACCAGAAAAATCCGGATTATTTTCCAAAAATGAAGTATAAACATTATTTAAACATTTGATGACTCCGTTTACAATTTCAGAACGATAAAGAGGGGAGTGATAATACATTAAGTCCATACAGACAGAATTAAGTGTACTTCTTGCCCAAACCATTTTTGGAAGAGTTACAACGTCTGTCATCCCTTTAGGAAAAAAATATTTGTAAAAAAAAAAAATAATTTAAAAACCATTGTCTAATTGAAGAGTCGAACGCCATTCAATAGGCAATATTGCTGGACGTCTCTTCTCATTTGGATAATATTTGTCCATTTGGTGAATGACCGCATCACGTATTTGTGCTGTATTTTTAGCTATTAAATTTTCATATCCTTTTTGTCCAATTCCGTGGATTACAAGAATCTATTTAAAAAATTTTAAAATACTAAAAAAAATTAACCAAATCAGAGAATTTAGGTCTTCCTTCCTCTGGGTTTGCCATTTCGATGTATCCTCTACGCAAAGGAACAGTTTTAGCTCTAGTCAAAAAACGAACAACTGCATTACTTTTTGAAGCAATATGGACATCCACTACAGAATTCCAACAAACTTTTTCATCTCCCCATTTAACAGTGGTTAATTCTAAAAAATTTAAATTAACTTAATTTTTTCAAAACAAAAATAAACCAGGTTTCTTGCTGGATTCCGATTCACTAAAAACAGGTGTTTCTGGAATAACATTGCCTTTAAAGCTTTTTAAATGGTGAGTCTCAATTGTATCAGCAAAATCATCTGGAAGAGGCTGACAGGTTTCCATATAAAACCAAGTTCCTCGACGAATCTAAAAAAATATTTAAAAACGACGTCAAAAAATATTCTGCCAATTTTTGAAAGTAAAAGGGAAAGAAGAATGAAAAGAAATACGGGATACAATTTATAAAATTTAATAGAAAAAACCTGAAAAGTATCCTCCTTCCAATATATTGCATTAATATTTTGCAATTGTTCATCTGCCACGTAATTACCTTCCATCACAATTACAGATTCGGGTAAAGAATTTAAAAATTTTGTTGTTTCCTCATCAAATTCTAATCCTTTTTGACGTCTAAAAGCAACTTCAAGAACAGTAGAATCATAACCTAAAAATTTTTTCTCACAAAAAATCTTTTTAAAAAACCTCTAAAAGGCATCCATTTTGTGTCCTCTTTTCGTCTAAAAAACCATCTAACTTCAGAACAAAATAGTTCCACAACTTTTCTTTTAATTCTCGGCTTTATTGCAATAATATTCTGAACTTTTCTAGCTGGACTTTGTAAACTTTGTTGTGTTGAAGAAACAGACCCATTCTTTTGTTGAGAATTATTTGATGAAATTTTGGAGTTGTCAGTTGTTGGAGGAGCAGATGATTTCATATTATCTTAAAATTGTTATTGTAAAGTGTGTAAAAAATTTTCTAGAGATTGAACCGAAACGAAATCTCGAAAAAAATCCGGCTTTTCGAGCCCGATATTTTTCGAGATTTCTAGTAGTTGTGTTTTTCGGTATTTCCAAAGGGATATGAATTGAGAAAAAATTAAATATAACTTTAAAATATTTTTTAAATATAAATAATTTATAAAAACAAAAAAAACAACTAGTATAAATATTTATAAAAATTAGAAAAAAAATTTAAATGCTAGTAAATAAATAATATTTTTAGTTTCACTGAGTTTTGAGCTTTAAAAAAATTAATTTTATGGCATTGTTCTAATTATTGCTATTTCGACCCAATCGAAAAAGTTTTCTTAAAGTACTCGATCCATTACGCAAAGCTGAATTTCTATTATTATTTGGTGGTGATATTGGTGTTGGATTTCTGAAAAAAATTAAAAAAAAATATTTTTCTTTCCAAAAAATACCTAAAAGTGTAATCTTCTGCTAAATTATTTGTTTGCCTTAATTCTTTTGTTGAGATCATTCCAGAAAACTTTAATTTAAAAAAGAAATTTTAATTAAAATAAATTTCTTTTACTTCTAAAGAATTATTATTTTCATTTAATTGCTCTTGAGCGGAATCAGCCAAAATTGACCGTCCAAATTGTAAATATTGGTGAATATTCGAAATTGGAGGGTTTTCGTCCATTAAATTATTATTTAAATTACTTCCATCAGAAAATGATGAAGAAGAAATTTTTGAAGAAAAATTTAAAGAATTTCCAGTAACTAAAAGAGAATTTGAACGACATTTTGTTGTTGTTATTGTATTTAAATGTTTCCATTCACTAAAAAATAAAAGGTAAAAATTAAGTGGAAATTGGAGAGAAGTTGTAAATAATTAAATAAAAATATTTTATTTAATTTTGTCAAAATATCTCAAATTTCTACAAATTTTCTAATCAAAAACTTCCCAATCCCCTTCTAATTTCAATTAAATATTTTCAAAAAAAAATTAAATTTACCGAATTTCAACATGTACAAGCAAAGCAGACAATTCTAAAGGTTCATTAAATTGATTAAGTAATGAAATTGAACGAAATCCAGGTCGAATACAATCAATTGGAAATATTGCTTGGCCAATAAAAGGATCCGTTTTGGGTCCAACAAAATCCCCATCCTCGACAAAAAACCGTAAAAGGCCCATTTCGGGATATTTAATTTTAAAATAAAAACGTTCTTGCCAAACAGGGCTTAAACCATTAGAACCTTTTTTGAAAGAAATTTAAATTTAAAAAATAAAAATTTACATATAGTATTTGTTTTTTGAATTTGAGAATCGTTTCCAAATCCAAGTAATTCAATTTCAACATATGGAGAACAAATTCCCCCTTTATCATAACCACTTTTACGAGTTAAATGTCTTCCAGCAATAATTGTAATAATTAAAATAATTGGTCTATTTGAAGTAAAAAGTGTTGATGAATTATTAACCTTTTTTAAAAGAAAAAATAAATTTTAAATTAATTTTTCTAAAAAAACCTTATTATTAATTATTCCATTTAAATTATTTTCTTTTTGTTTTTCTTCCAAATTTTCATCAAAATCTAAATTTATTTTGTCACAACAACATTTTTGTAAATCTCCATTCTCTTTTTCTCTGAAAATAAAAATATTTTTTAAAAATTAAATTAAAAATATTCTTTACTTATTTAAAGGTATTTTGCTTTTATTACGGCAAAAACGACAAAGTAATTTTTTCTTTACTCCCTCTAATTTTTGATTAAATAATTCATTTTGTTGTTTTTGCCAAAAAGTTTCATCCATTAAATATTGAGGTTTTAAGACATATCCACACCTTAATAATTTTTACAAATTTTGGGAGGAAATAAATATTAGATAGTAAAAAAGTATTTTATTCCTAAACCAAAAATAAAATAAACAGAATACTTATAGGGTTGTCGGTTCTTGGAAAATCTTCGTATATCCGAACCGAAAAAGCATCGGTTCTTCGGTTCTGTTCAGAACCGACACCCCATATATTTATTCTAAAATTTCTTCAAAAAATTTTATTTTTTATTTAAAATTACCGTCCATTTGCATTAAAACGTCCAAAATTTAATTGCATAGGTTTATCCCCAGTTTGAAAATTTAGAGCAACCATATGACATCCACTATTCCACATTGGTATTGGATTAAAATTTGTTGAAGTTAAACGGCTAGCTTGTGGATATACTCTTGAAAGTTGACGTTGATTAAATAAAGGCAAACCTTTCTCTATTAATTTATCATGCTTTGATTCGCTTTTTAATAAAAATTAAATAAAAAATTAATTTTAAAAATACCTAAAAGAACACATTTCAAAAAAAGAATTTCTTTGATCTTGCAATTTAAAATCTGGATTGAAAGGAACAGCTTGACAATAAACCTATTTTAAATAATTTTTTTCACTATTGTTATACCCAGAATGGGGTATGTCCAAGATACGGGGTCTTCGAGTTGATTGCTGGACGTGGGTTTAGTAGGAGGTGAAATATGAGTGGAGTTGGAGAGGAGGGAGTAATAGATTTATGGCATTTTTTGGTGAAAATTCTGCAAAAAATGTCATTTTACGGGGTGAGTTAGAGATGGATATTAAAATAAATTAAATTTACCACTAAACAAGATAATTGACTAGCAATTCTCAATTGTCTTTCCCTATTCCTCAATTGCTGTATTTTATCATTTGCTTGTCTAGATTGTTGTTGACATATTAATAACCATTCTTTTAATTCCTCTTCATTATCTGTAGCAACTATATAAACTCGGACTTTCCAATGAGATTGTGTTAAAGAAATTTTGAATGAATAAGGACGTTCTTCTCTCTTTAAATTAAAAAAAATTATTTTTAAATTAAAATTAAAAAAACATTTTCTTCAAAAGAAGTTCCAGCCAATTCAATAGTTCCATAATTTAATTCGCTACTAGAATTATTAGATTCAAAAGAAACATCAGAAACTTCATTAACACTACACGTTGGAAACCAACCAATCTATAAAAAAATTAAAAAAAATTTTTTTAAAGGAGGGGGTGTGGGGGCAAACAAACCTCATTATTATATCTCCCTAAATATAGCCATTTATCTATTTCTTTTTTTTCTTCATTTTTATTTAAAAAATATTTTTGTAAAACAGTAATTTTGGCACCAAGGGGAAAACATAAAGCTTTACCATTATAAGGTATTCCTTCTTTAAAATAATCTTTTAACATTAAATCTTCAATAAATTGAACTTCTTCAAATGATTCTATTGCCTCTACTTGAAACTATAAAAATAAAATTAGATTGATTATATCGAAATTTAAAGGTGGATTTTTAATTTTATAAGGGCTAATTAAATTTTAATGTCGATTTTTAAAACGAAAAGGATACTTTATTAATATTTTTTTAATATCCCACCACCAGCCTATTTGAGTTTCAGACCTAAAAAATTATTTAAAAAAATTTTTACTTCATTTTTCAAATCGTTTAATTCAACATAACAGCCATCAACTTGATTATCCTCTTCTTCTTTTAAAGAATTTAAATTTTCTTTTGTATTTTTATCCTTTACCTTTAAAATGAAATTAATTAAAAATTTTCAGGTATTTTTTTACCGTTTCTTCATTAACTGGATATTTTAAACAAATTCCTCTAAAAAATTGTATTTTTCCAAAATATTCAACTAATTGACACAAATTCTCGAATATTTGATTTCCAACAACAAAAACTCTTCCTTCTCTTTTTAATCTTAAATGCCAATTTATTGAATCTACCCTTAACGACAAAACAAAAGAATCTGTATCATTTTTGCTATAACGAATAAGGAATCCCCCATCTTCTCCAAATTTTGTTAATAATTCCTCTGCTTTTTGTGTATCACAATTTAAACAAAACCATTGTTGGTCTTAAAGAAAAAATAATTTTTTAAATAATTCTCCCTCTCTATTTTTATAGTTTTGGGACAACAAAACAACAATAATGTAGGCTCCCCAGGAAGCCTCCATAAAGAGTCCATTCCCAATCTTACACTTCTCCTACAATGGATCCGTGTTAAATGCTGAGCGTTGAGTGTCAAGTGTTTTGGTTCGTGCCTTTTTTATTTCATTGTAGGAAGGACACAACCACTCGACACTTGCACGGAACACTTGACATAACAAAACACTCAACACGGATGTCATTATGGGAGCAGCTTATACATAAGAATAGTAGCTATCTTTATAATTTCAAAAATTCTTTTACCTAAATGTGGCTGTGGTTGAGGACATGGTGTAAGTAAATATGTCTAAAAATTTTTTTCAAATTTCTTTTTCAAAAAACAAACCTTAAAATTAGGAGTATTTAAAGAATGTTTCATATAATAACTAATTAATTCATATAAACTTTCTTTTTTCAAAGTATCCAATAAATGATAACGTTTTTCTCCTCCAGGTAAAATATTTGTTTTTATCCGGCAATGATGTACTTCATTATTAAATAAAAATGAAAGAGTAAAGTCTCCAATAAAAGTATTTGATTCTCGCACAAGAAATGTTCCATTTATTTTATTTTTATTTAATCTTTCCTTTGCTTCTTCTCTGTCTATTTTACCGTGAAACCATTCTTCTGTTATGTGACAATTTGAACAATCTTCGACTAATAAAGTTGTTGTTGTTGAAGTAATGCTTTAAAAAAAGATCAAATGAAAGTTTAAAAAGGGCGGCCTTTTCCAAATCACCAAAAGGGGGCAATTTATAAAAGGGGGCAAATGCCTCTCAAATGAGGCAAAAGGACCATCCTGTGTTTAAGTTAAAAAGAAAACTCTCTAAGGGTCCAAAAGGCCGATTTAAAAGTTTGTTTTTAACAGTCACTATTTTTATATTTCCCCATTTATTTACCTATTTCTATGTCCATTATTCCCTCCATTATTTTCCTCCACTTCATCTCCATTAAAATTTTCATCATTTTGACTTCCAAAACTTTTCTCTCTAATAACTGCATTTAATTTATTATTCATTTTATTTTCATCATCAATTGGTTGGATTAAATAACATAAACGATCATGAAATAAAACAAAAATGTGTTTTCTCCAAATTGATTCTGTAAAAAATATTAAAGTTATTTTTGGTTTAAGATTCGAGTATAGGGTTGTCGGTTCTTGGAAAATTTTCGGATAACCGAACCGAACTGATATACGACCCGAAAAATCTCCGGTTCAGTCCAGAACCGATAACCTTATTCAGGTAAATAATAACGCAATTTAAAAACCTTCTCAGCTTCTAGTATTCACCTTCCCCCTTTTTTAAAAATAAAAAATACCTAATCCTCCATTAGCATTAGAAACATCATTCTTTAACCACAAAACTCCTTTTTTAATACATTGTCTACTTAAAATATCCTGATCTAATTCATCTTCTAACAAAAAAGAATTATTATTTAAATTATCATTTTCTTGTTGTTCTTCTCTTAATTTTTTGTGTTTTAAAATAATTTTATTTCGAAGGGCACAAGGCGAAGGAAGTTCCCATTCGTCTCTAGAAATTGGCGAAGTTAATAATAAATCCCCCAAAACTTCTTGAATATCAATAGCCATTTGACGTTGGGCTGGAACAGAACAATTATCTTCTATTGAAAGAATTAATGGATAACTAGAAAAAAATTTTTGAAAAAAATATTTTCTTTCAAAAAAATTATTTACTCGCTAGTTTGAAAGGCATAATGTTTAATTGTTTGTAAAACATCTTTTAATGCCAATTTTGAAGTCATTGTATATCCATGATAAATAACTATATCAATTATTGTTTCCCCATTTGGACCCCTTCTTTGAGGTCCATCCCAACAATCTAACTCTACACATCTAAAAGAATCTTTTCCAAAAGTATTTAAATTAAAAAATACCTGCATCCAAGTAATAAAGACCGGGCATAAGCATCCAAAGAAGATTCACTTTTAAGTTGATCTCCAGTTAAATAGGTGTTGTGAGAAGAAGATATCCAATAATGAGTTAATGGCTAAAAAAGAAAAGAAATATTTTTTTGTTAAATTAATTTCCTTTACTTTAGTCATGTCATGAACAACTTCTTTATTTATTGGATCGAATAAAGCTTTAAAAAGAAATTTAAATTTATTTTTAATTTTTAAACAAAAGACTAACAATTATCACAAGAAAATAAATAATCAACAAATTCACTCGTACTTAACCAAGGCTCGGCAATATCTCTGTCTGGGTCAACATCTCGAAAATAACGTCTTAAATAATCTGAAGCCAATTCTGGACTTTTACCTAATTCATCCTAATTTTTAAAAAATTTCCAAATTTTTTTTTCAATTTTTCCTCACATTTTGTACATTTTTAAGAAAATCAACAAATTTTCTAAAATTCATTTTTTGTTCATTTTGTGGATGCACAAAGTCAGAAAACATTGACATAAACAAAGAATGAAAATTTAATAGCCAATTATGTGCAAAAACAAAACTTTCAAAGCCCATTTCATTCTAAAAATAATTTTTTTAAATTTAAAAACAAATTTAAAAAAAAACTTCAATAATTTCTTGTAATTGTTTCCCACTAATTTTACATTGTAATCTTTGTTGAACAAAAGGTTTCATGTGTTTTATTGATATACAAGCATTGTCTGTTGGATGGACAAGTAAAGAACAAAACTGAAAAATTATTTTTTTAATTATTCGGTGCGGACACTACTAGAGAGCCGAGCCTTTTTCAAGAGAATTTTTCGTCCATAACTTTTAATATACCGAACAGAAAATTCTAAAATTTTATAAGCTGTTAAAGAACATTTTAATATACATATTACCAAAAATTCAGGATTCATACTCAAAACCTATAGAAATTTAGATCCCGAAACTTAATTAAAAAGCCTCGCTAATTATGTTCGGACCTAATAATATTAAAAATGAAAATTGTGGGAGAGTACTTTTAAATTAGACTTTTAAGAGGAGATAATTGAGAGAGAATCAAAAGAGAATATTTAAATTAGGTATTTATGTTTACTTGTTTTCTTAACCACCGTTCAACAATTAATGCTTGAGAAGCATTTGCTTGTTCTAAACATAATTGTCGAAGTCCTTGGCACCACAAATTACACAATTCTTTATTATCGACTTTAAAATAAATTTAATCAAAAATTCTTTTTTAAATTTTTTCCTTACATAAAATCAGCCAATTATTTGGAATAAAAGTAACACCCCAACTAATACACAAAACTGTATTTTTGTCAAAACGTTGTAAAGCAGAATCTCTCCTCCATTTTTCTGTTATTTGCATTGTCGTCCCTATTTGTGACAAAACCTGGACATCTTTAATTAATCTTAAATCGAGTGTTTGGGTTTTTAAAGAAGAAAATGAAGAAGTTGAGGAACATGAACGAGTTGAAGTTGTTGCTGTTGAATATTTTGGAGGAATTGTTGTACTATAACTTCGACTATTTATTTCAATTTGCTCTTCTAATGTTGAAGAAGAAGAACCTATTTAAATAAATTTGATAATTAAAAGTTAAAATTCGAAAATAAAAATTTAATTAAAATTAAATGAGAAATTCTGGGCATTTTGAGAGTATCTCTCCGCATGCCCGCAACTTTTTTCTTTCCCTTCTCCTTCCTTATTCTCTATAGATTAAAAATGGCCAAGGACTGATAATCAAAAGATTACCTTATTTAGGAGGCCAAATAACTGATATTTTCGTATAAGTCCATTCGAAAAAAATAGTAGGAAAAATTGAGGACATGCGAGAAGATACTCACAAAGCACCAAATTCACATATTTTTTGCCAAAAATTAAGTTTTTTTAATAAAAAAATTTCAGAAAATGAGTTACTTTTTAAAGAATTTTTCCAAAAAAAACAAAAACAATTATTCAATTAAACTTTAAAATCAAAGCCAACAACCCCCTCTAATTAAAAAACCTACAATTAATATCCAGCGAAGAGCAAGAAGAATTTGTATGATTAAAATTATTATTCCATTTAGACAAAACAATTTGTTGTGTTTGTGTATTTAACCATAAACGGAAATAAATTATATCAAATTTCTTTAAAGCAATTAATTTACAAACCTTTTTAAAAGAATAAAAATTAAAAAAAATATTTAATTTAAATAATTACTCTATGTCCTCTTTCCATTAAATTAAAATCATTTTGATTTAAAGGTTGTTGTTGTTGCTGTATTTTATTATTATTTTTGTAACATTTTTCTTCTTTATTTGAAGAATTAATTATTTTTTGATTTTTTAATTCTTTTAATTTTCCTCCCATTTTTGGTGAATTTTGGCTAAAATAAAGAAAACTCTGTAATTATTTTAAATTTAAATTTTTTGATTAAAAAATAATCAATAAATATATTTGGACAATAAAATAAATAAAAGAATTTAAAATTAAGAGAAGAGAGAACATTAAAAAAAAAGATATTTTATTTTATTTATTTTTGTGCTTTCCTCCTTCCCCTAAAAATTACTCATTTATTTTTCTTCAATACTTTAAAAAATATACAAAAATGTTCTCTCTTTTTTTTATCGCAACTAATTTTTAAAAGGGAGAGGAGGAGAAGGTATTTTATTTAAGTTAAATGGTTGATAAAAAGGTGGGAAAATCTTTTTTTTTTCGATTTAATTTTTTGTTTGTTTAATTAAAAAGGGTATTATACTTAAATTTTAAATAGAATTTTTGGTACTTTTCCCCGTTATCCCTACGGACTTTTTGAGGACTTCTTTCCTTCTTTTTGCATGTTTCTATCATTCCCCTCACTCATTTCTTCTCTTTTCTCTATCATTAATTGCTTGAGAAAAATAAATGTTACTGCCTTTTATCTCCGCAAAAAGAAGGAAAAAAGTCCCCAAAATTCTGTAGGGATAACATAAAAATACCGAATTTTTTGTTTAAATTTAGAAATTAAGGCGAAATTTTTCTTCAAAAATTAATCAAAATTATTTAATTTTTAATTATTAAAATTTAATCGCCACAAAAAAGGGTTACACAATTTTGATAAAAAAAATTAACTAATTAACCTACATATTTTCCACTTTTCTGTCCAAAAAAGAGGAAGAAACAGAAAGAATTGTGTTTTGATTTACAAAAATATTTTGTTGTTTTTCTAAAAAGGAAAAATATTTTTTTTAATTTCAAAAAATTTACCAAACAAAAATTCACAATTATTTTCAACATTTCCCCCTTCACTTTTTGTATTATTTAAAGCAAAACGTTGTCTTCTTGTTTGAGCTGACAATTTTCTATTATTTTCCATATTTTGTAAATTATTTGAAGAAACTAAAAATTGTTCTGATTCCCCCTCCTTTTTATTTAAATTTTCTTCATTACAACATTCTTCTTCTGAATTCTACAAAAAAATTAGTTAGCTCATCAGCAAGACTAATATCATTTTTATTAAAAGTTAATTGTTTTTTTGCCCTATTCTAATGCATACTATTTTTTATTTCAAACAACTTTGCAATTTTTATGGTTCCGCAAACTAAAAACATGTTAATTTGGGGTAGTGGGTTCGAACCTCCACGGGAAAATTTTTTTATTAAATTTTATTAAACAAGTGTCTACTTTTTATTTTTGTTTAACCCATATACAATACGCGCAAAATTATACATCCACCCCCTTTATCAAAAAAAATTTTCTGAAAATTTAAATACACGACTTTTAGTTTTTTTAATCCAAAATTAAAGGATTTACCCGACGTTTCAAAGAATTTTCTTGGACATGATTAATGTTATTGTTATTTTGCATTGTTGTGTTTATTTAAAGAAATTAAATTTTTGTAAAAATAATCAACATTAAAATAAAATTATCTTAACAAAAAAACTTTGTAATTAAAAATAAATATTTATTTAAACTAAAACCCAGAAAAACAATAAAATTTTCATTACTAAAAAATAAAATAAATTTTTGTCATTTAATCAGAAAAAGAAATAAAGTAAATAAATATAATAAACTCCAAAAACTATTGCATATTCTCTTTTAATTTCTAAAATTTTATTCGAGCTTAAATTATTTTAAGAGAATATTTTGTCAATTACTTAATGTCCATCAGGGATGTCTCGGGTTACCCGAAACCCGATACCCGAAACCCGAAACCCGGACTTTTTTTCGACCCGAAACCCGAAACCCGACCCGAGGAAAATTTTGAAAACCCGACCCGAAACCCGACTTTTTCCATAGAACTTTTCACCATTAAAAGAGAAAATCTGGCTTCTTGGCCTTCCAAATTTCTTAAAATTTTCGCCTGCGGCGCAGAAAAAGGTAGAAATCTGGCTTCTAGCTTTTCATAATTCTCAAAATTTTCGCCTGCGGCGCTGAAAAAAGAAGAAAACTAGCTTGTATCCTTCCATAATTCTCAAAATTTTCGCCTGCGGCGCTAAAAGTAGAGTATTTAAATAACAATTTTCCATCATGGGACGGCTCAGAAAAATATCGGTTCAGTATCTTGAGCTTAGATCTCCCGTTATCCCTCCAAATCCCCTTATTTCCCCGGTATCAATTCATAACTACATACAGATAGCCCTTTATCCTCCGCTATCTCCCCAACTCACCCGACATCCGTCGGTAATCCCATGGTATCTTTTTAAATTTCCTTGATTTTAAATCTCCTTGATTTGAGTTTTGCTTTATTTGCGTTAAACTCTAATATGGATTTAAAGGGGTAGAAGAATATCTGGGGATTTTCAGAGATTAAGGTGGATTTTGAAAGATATAGGGGGATTTGGAGGATATCCGGAAATCAAGTATTTGTAAGTTATCTATCAAAAATTTGGAGAGGGCATCATAGGTTTAAGGTAGATTATTAGATTCAATATCTTCTCCTAATTCTTTTAATTGGTAAAGTATCTTCCCCACATTATATTTATATCCCTATTAATCCCCAATCCAAAGATATTGCTTTAATCCATCCAGCTCATCCTTAATCCCTGTAATTCAGCAGGTATCGCTCTAATTATTCCCCAAATCACTGATATCCCCCAGCACTTCGAAAAATCTGGATACATGTTCAAATTTTTAATTGACCCGACCCGAGACCCGAAACCCGGACTTTTTTTCGACCCGAAACCCGACCCGAGGAAAATTTTGAAAACCCGACCCGAAATCTGACCCGACTTTTTTCTCGACCCGAGACATCCCTGATGTCCATTATCCTGATAAACAATAATAATTTGGGAATAAAGATAATTTAATTTAAATAAAAAAAGACAAATGTGATATTCTTTAATTTTCAAAAATAATTTTCTTATGCAAAAAACTTTTCAAGTATAAAAGCAAAAAAAACATTTTTGTTTAAATGGAAATTCATTTTATATAAAATAGAAAAATGAAAATCAAAAAAACTGAGCATCTTCATTGATCGAAAAGCAACCGTGATTCATATTTAAGTGAAAACAAAAGAGAAAATAAATAATAAAACCGGTCTTCTAAACCGGATATTTTACAAATAATCTCTTTCATCAGAGCTGGCTGAGTACACATATCTTCAAAATATTTCCTAAAAATATTTGGCCCAAAAGATTAATAAAGTTCTCTTCTCACCCTTTTTTTAGCTCAGCTCTGATATTTATTAAAATCAAAGGTTTGATATATTCCACACTTACTATCTTGAAAAAAAAAATGAATAAATCTCGATATTTTTAAATAAATAAAACTCTTTAAGTTTTGTTTCATTCTAAAAAGGCAATCGAAGGCAAATACGATTCATGCATACCAACTTGCGGAATTTAAAATTATGGAATAGACGAATGAATAATGGGACGGACTGTGGGTGTAAAATAGTTTAAATAACAGCTGTGTGAGAAAATTAGCAACACTCTACATTAGCACTCATTACAATAATTCATCCTACATTAACTCCATTTTTTAGTGTGCACTTTTCTTTTATTTTTTTCTTGTTAATACTTTTTAGCTTTTTGATTTGGTCGAGTTGGTGTATTGGGTAATTATAGAAGTCAATGATACATACCATGGATCCTACCGTCCCGATTCATGAAAATCGAGGACCTGGTTTACAGGTTCGACGTGTAATACGGACCTGACTTCGTCATATTTCCCGAAAATCGTTAATTTATTTTTGTAACCCGATTCCCAACCTTGATACATAGCTATTTTGAAAAGATTGGGTAAACTTTTAACTAAAAAATATGTATGTATATCTCAATCTCAAAAAATATGTATGTATTTCTCAATCTTCATCACTTGTCCATGATTAAAAAAGTGCAAAAATTGTGGTAATTTACTTGAGATATAATTATTATTAGAGATCGAAAAATGGATGGATTTTTATTTAAATTTAAAAATATACGGGCCTTCCATGATTAAGTTAATATAGAAAATACGCAAGTGCCCTGGGAAAAGTCAGAACGATCTCTAGTATATATAGAATTTTAACAAAAATGCATAACAACCATAATAGACACACAATATAGAATCGTATATATTGGCTGTAGTAATGATTGGATTGGGATGAAATTATTTTTGAGAATTTTAAAAACCAATAAAACTAAATCGAAAGTCAAAATTCTAACACCCTGATAAATCACTCGTAATTTTCTCCTTTACTAAACCCCCAGAAAAAATGGAAAAAATAAAATCTATAAATTTGTAAAAATTTGTTTAAAGACAAGTAAAGCAGAAGATTACTCAAACAAAGTGAAGTAAATATTATCCAAATCAAGTGAAAATAAAAAATTGCTTTTGTTAAACAAAAAAATAAATAAATTAAACAAAAAGTCAAAAATCGAAACAAACGATCAACAATGAAAAATCACCATGCACTAGCATTGGCATTACCCCAGCCTCCACCATTGGTCGCATCCGATCCTCCACCATCACCACCAAAATTGTAAGAACTTCCTCCTCCACCGCGACTAAAGCTTTGTCCACCACCTCTTCCACGGCTACCACCATTTCCAAAACTTTGACCACGGCTTCCTCCACCTCCACTATATCCGTCACCCCCATTTCCAAAAGATTGACCACGGTTTCCTCCACCACCACGTCCTCTACTATATCCGCCACCTCCATTCCCAAACGACTGACCACGACCGCCACCTCCACCAACAGGGAAAGAGTTACTTCCCGTAAAATCACCACCACGACGAGAGCGGAATCCATTTTGTTCATAGAAAGTGCCATTAGCAAAATCGGCAAGTCTCGCTGGCACATTCTTAAATATGTAAAGTGAAAAATCAAAATAAAGTATGAAAACCTGATTTGCTTCCTCAAGGACTTTAATCAAATCTCGTGCTTTGGGAGCATTATTTGATGTGAAGAAAGTTATCGCCGTGCCCTTAATTTAAGGAAAAATTAAAACTATTAAAGCTGAATTAATGTTAAAAACTCAAAAAACTAACAGAGCGATCTCTACGTCCCGTTCGTCCAATTCGATGAACATAATCTTCAGAATTGTTCGGATAATCAAAATTGATAACAAATTTCACATCCTAAGAAAAAATATTGACTTCAAGTAGAAAAATTTGACTAAATTAACTAACATCAACATCTAATCCCCGAGCAGCAACATCAGTGGCTATAAGAATTGGAGTACGAGAAGCCTTGAACTCTTAACAAAGAAGTTTATTCAAGCAACCCAATTATATTAATAACCTGCCAAAACCCATTCACGTTCTCGTTGTTCCTTGTCACCATGGATACAAAGTGCTGGCCAGCCTAAAATAACAAAATATTTGTTGATACATTAAATAAGTTGTAAATTAGTAACCGTCCTGTCTCATCCAACGGGTCAAGTCATCAGCCTTTCGCTTAGTCTCAACGAAGATTAAAGTCTTTGTTTTACCCTTAATTCATTCAAAAATTAAAGTACGTTGAATGATTAAAGGAAAACTCACGTCTTCACCCAAAATATTGTCGAGGATCTCAAAAAGTTTGTTATTCTTCTGATGATCTTCAAGGCATTCAACAGTCTGAAGTATATTATGATTTGCTGCCAAGTCAAGAGATCCAACATGCAAATGAACTGGATCCGTATGAAAATCAGCTGCCAATCTACGCACTTCCTTTGGCCAAGTTGCAGAAAACATGAGCGTTTGTCGATCCGGCTAAATAAATAATAATGCTTCATGAAAATAAAACAAACGCGAATCTGATCTGCAATTCGGCGAATTTGAGGCTCAAAGCCCATGTCAAGCATTCGATCAGCTTCATCAAGCACAAAATAACTACATCGTCCCATGTTAGTAGTGCCATTGTCAAGAAAATCCAAAAGTCGCCCTGGAGTAGCGATGCAAATATCAACACCTAAAAAGAAAGTTAAAATAGTTAAGAATGGATAAAAATTAATACAACTAACCATACATCAAATCACGTGCTTGTGGCCCTTTGGAGGCGCCTCCGTAGCAGCAAGTAGCCTTAAGGTCTGCTACATCGCAATATTCCTTTGCAACCTCCTCAACCTGAAGAGCCAACTCACGAGTCGGAAGAAGCACAACAACTAAAGGTCCCTCACGCATTTCGCGCTTAGGCTGGTTCTTGACATGAATAATAGCTGGCAAGATGAAACCCAAAGTTTTGCCAGAACCAGTTTTAGCGATTGAGATCTAAGAAAAGATAAATACAAAAGATAAGTAAGATAAAACAACCAAGTCATGACCGCTCAAAGCTACAGGCCAACTAATGCTTTGAATTGGTGTAGGCTTTTGAAAATGCTTCAACAAAAGGTTGACAATCACTCCTGAGAAAATAAGGATTAAGTTGGACATAAACCTAGAGTAGAAACTAAAGTCTAAAAGACACAGGACTGACATGCTCGGAAGAACGTGAAAGAAAACAAACAAAAACCTGGAAAAGTTGATTCTTCAAATTCAAAAACAGGGCACGGCACATTCTCGCCATTTACCGTCACATCATTGTCCGCCATCCAACGATCAACCTCGGACTGAGCTCGAGTTTTGACAGAAGCAACCGGCTTATAGTTGTCTTTGCTAATTGGTAATACCGGTGCAGAGTTGCTGCAATTTTGCTTCGTCGAGTTGAATCCACTTTTGTAACCACCACCAATCCCTGAAGAGGAATTCTGCCAGTAGCTTGGCTAAATAAAAGATTCACAATCAATATTTGACTGCTAATTAACCTGTTGTGATCGTCCCCCACGGCTGTTACCAAAAGAATTTTCACTAAAATACATTTCAAGGTATTAAATGTAATTCCTGAAATAACAAAAATAATTAAAAAGTTGCAATAAATATCAAAAATGAAGTTCGCTTATAAATTAATAAGCATAAATTTATGAAAGTAATAAAAAACGATTCACTAAATAACGAGTCTGTGTATAAAATCGGGCGCTGGTCTAGTTTATGCGTTCAATGAACTTTTATGCGCCCAATGAAAAGTTCATGATCCAATCAAAATTCTATAGCTAAAGGGCTAACCAGCATTATGCTTTAAACTCAAACAGGGATTGAGATACGTTGGTAATTATTACCACCATATTGGACTGACAATATTATCTTAACACTTGCCACCAACTTATTCGGAAATCGGACTTGCCACCAACTTAGTCGGAAATCGGAATTGTCGGAAATAGCTCAAAAGTTGGAAACGGGAATCAATATAAATTCGCAAAAATATTTTCTACTTATTTAGCGCGCTTTTATACCATTACATCGTAAATTCCAGACGACAAAAAGCCACATGAAAAAATGTCATTAAATAACTTTTATTCCAAATTGGTAAACAAAATTGCAGACACGCAGATCAAAATAAGCAAAGTCACAGCGGGTCAAAGCGGACATAGTGAAGTGTCTCATTTTTCTGCTTCTCTAATTTGCTCTCTTGTTTAAAGCCGTGTCAATACAAAGGATCGTCTTATAAAATATCGCCACGGCTAAAAACGTTTAAAGGATCGCAACATCTAAAAACGATTAAAGGATCGTCCCGGGCAAAAAGTATTAAACGGTCGCTCAGTAAAAGATCGTCCATCAAAAGATCGTCATGGGTAAAACTATCAAAGTTTCGTTTTTTGAGTCTCTACCAGTAAAAAATCGAAACGTTAACAATAATCAGAAGTTTATTTTTTAACTTTTTGGCAGATTTTGTCGTGTTTTAATGAGTTGAAAATTGTTGTTTGACGTGCCACGCCAATATTTCAGCTCACGGCCCTCCCCTGGCTCCGGCTGTTAAAATCAGCCTATAACTAATTTCGAGTCCACCCCTGAAGACCTACACCCCCAAGACCTACACCCTGAGGACCTACACCCTGAAGACCTACTGACCCTGAAGACCTACACCCTGAAGACCTATTTACCCTGAAGACCTACAACTTTTTGATCAACACAATTTTTATTTTTTATTTCTTTACAAGTCTAATCGGGGGATTTATAGGAGGTAAAGAGAAACTAGGAGGGATTAAGGGGGATATCGATGGATTTGAAGGTTTTAAAGGAGATAAAGATGGATTGAGGGGGATATCGAGGATTTTGAGGTTTTAAAGTGGACAGAGGGATTTATAGGGATAAATAGGATCTTCTGGTATCATCGATATCCCCTACTATAAATAGTTTGAGTTGATCAAAAAGTTGTAGGTCTTCAGGGTAAATAGGTCTTCAGGGTGTAGGTCTTCAGGGTCAGTAGGTCTTCAGGGTGTAGGTCCTCAGGGTGTAGGTCTTGGGGGTGTAGGTCTTCAGGGTTGACCCCCTAATTTCAACCGCGACCACTGTCTGCTCCAGACTGTGGAAAATCTCACGAAATATTGTTTATCGTGTAAGATACCTAGGAAACTGATAACTGTAACAGACTCCCTCGCGACTAAGTTTCTTCATAGAAACTATCATAAGATGACTAAATTGAAAATTATATGTACAGATATGCAAAGTTTATAAAATAAAGAAATTATTTATAAAATTTTAAAGAAATTCAATTAATCCATCTAATTATTTTTTTATTTTCTTTCTAATTTTCAAGTTTTTCGACTGGCAAATTTTTGCAAAGCTTGTTGGCACTCTACACTTAACCATCTTTGTTTAAGAACTGCACATTCATGTTTACAAACGCGTAGCAAAGCATCCTTATGTACATTTCGAAGTAATTGTTTATTTACTTTTAATGATTCTGGCGGCAATTCAGAAAGACGAGAAACCTTTTTTAAATATTTTTATAAAAATATAATTTTTATAAACTAACCAAACGTTCAGTTTCTTCAAAAAAACTATTATGAGGTATAATACTTGTGACTAAATTTCGTTCATAAGCTTCAGCAGCCGTTAATTTTTTGTCAAATAAAAGCATTTCACAAGCCTTAAAAAGTTTATTATATTCAGTTTGTAAGGGAATTTTAAAATTTGACAATATTTAGACCAAAAATAATTCCCTATTTTTCTCTATAAAATTGCAATCTAGCAAGCCTCATAAATATTTTAAAGTATTCTAAATAAACCTTCGTAGCTCCCATAATCATAGGAAATGTATAAGAAGAACATCCTTCAGGAGATTGACCCAAAGAGGAAAATGGCGAATGAAAAGAAGCCTAAAAATATATTTTTAAGACAAAAAATTTAAATAAAAACTTTATCAGAAGCAATAACTAAATCAAAGAGAGCCATTAAAGTTACTGAAATACCAATTGCTGGTCCATTAACTAAAGAAATAAGCGGTTTTTCATGTTCAATGTGTGCACGTACAAAACGTTCCAAAACCTTTAAATTAAAAACAAATAATTTCAAACAAAAATCTACATACATCCTCTCCTTTATCAGCCATTTTCATAAAATCATTTGGTGTTTTAACATTTCTTGTAAAATTAGATAAATCATTTCCAGCACAATAATAGTTTCCAATTCCTTAAAAACATAAGATTTACTTTCTTAAATTGTCCATTAGTAAAAAGAAATAAAAAATAAAACATTGATGAGAAATAAAATTAATTTCTGCAAAAAAGTACCAAAAATAATTTAAATATTAACACTTTAAATTTATATTTTTTATCTTTCATCAAAGCTCATAAAACAATTTTATTAATTTTACAAGTTAAAAAATAAATAACCTGTTAATACAGTTATACTTGTTTCATTACATTTATTAGAATTAGAAAAAGCATCAATTAATGCTAAATTTAGAAGGAAAAAAATTTAGAAAACTATAATCTATTTATTTTTACCTTCATACATTTCCCAAGTAATTGCATTATATTTATTTGGTCGATTAAATTCAATTCGAAATATTTTTCCTTGTTTTTTAATTAAAATATCTAGAAAGGGAAAAATTTACAAAAAGAAGTGTTTAAAAAGTTTCATAAATTTTTAACTATAAAGATTCTACTAGACTACATTTTTAACGAAAAGTTATCAGAATTTAATTTAAAATAAAAAATCAAATAAGTTCTAATTCTAAAAATTAAAAACCTTCAACATTTGATGCTTGGTCAACACTACTAGTTTGTTCAATTAATTTATTAATAATTTCTATATATTTAAGTTTTGCTTCATCCTATTAAATTTAACATAATTTACAAAAAATTAAAAAAACCATAGATAATCCTTTATTTTTATTCCAAGAATCATATTTTGCTCTACCAACAAAATCAAGCATTCCTGGCTTTTCTCCTTTAACATCACCAATAGAAGCCTTTAAAAACATTTCTGTCACTAATTTTAAAAAATAACAACTTGTTTAAAAAGTCCATATAATTCTAATTTTATTTCATCATTCGGTTCTTTTGACAAATTTTTCAAGTCAGAAACAGCTTTGTCAAATAAAGAGGATGTATTTGATGAATATTTAAAACTTAAAACATATTTTATTATAAATTTAAAAATTACTTTGAATATTGTAAAAATGCATTTAATTGTAGAAAACTTCTTTTATTTGTTTTGAAAAAATTATTTAAGCCTGATAACATATCTGGAAATTCAATGAAAATATTTTTTAATAAACATAAACAAAGATATGTACTAAAACAAAATTTTAAAATTATTTTTTTTTTTTCGATAAAATTCAAAAACAAATTTATAATTCTATAAAAATTTTCAATTTAAAAACTGTGAAACAAAAAACCGTAAGTACAAAAATAATCATTACGCATAGAAATATAATAAAGATGAAGCTTGTTTGAAGGAAATAAATGTTTCTGGTAGGTAATTAAACATCATTGCAGGAACATAACAATGTTACCACTTCCAATTAATTAAAAATGCCTAATACTTGATATTATTTTCATTCAACCTGATAATTGTGTTTGACTTATTGTTAGATTCAACAGTTTTTCCTTTAATGTCTTCCATAATTGATTTTGGAATTTTTAAATTAATGGAATTATCGAGTAATGAATCTCTTGGCCGAATCACACGTCCTTCTTTTACAATAAGATTGTAAAGATCGTTAAAACTAAAAACGTTTTTAAATTAATTTCAAAATAATTATTGTATACCCTTCATGCTTTTTCAATACTTTTGAAGACGCAATTAGAAAAAATTGTCGTTTTGCTCGAGTAATAGCGACCTTAAAAAATTAATGAAAATAAAAAAAATTTAATTAAAAATTACATTCATTCGCCGTAAATTCTTCAAAAATCCAATGTGTTCCACGTTATTATTTCTCACAAAAGACATAACAATTGCTTCACGTTGCTGTCCTTGGAATGCATCTACAGAGCTAACATCAAGAGAATCATCAGAATTTGCCGCGAGTAATTTTTTAATTTTTTCAGTTTGCAAAGCATATGGAGTTATACAACCAATTTCACTTGAATGTAATCCTGCTTTTTTAAGCAATAATATCTGGTGTGCTGCACAAATAGCTTCACCTTAAATTTTATAATTTGTTTGGATTAACTAATAAAACAAACCTAAATTATAATAAGAAGAGGAAATCTGAGGCTTTGAATCAAAGAAGCTAATGGGTGACAAGAATGGATATTTTAGTTGTAATTCCAATAATTCTTCCTTTTCGATGTTTGCCTGTCAGAAATAATTGTAAAATTCTCATTTAATAGTAAAGCAGCTGGGCTATAGCTATTTCTCTCCTTTAGCTAGGCTGGGAGCGAACCAGCATCTTCAGTAGACCGGACTGATGTGTTAGCCATTACACCACGCCGCCTACTGCTCAGCCTTAGGAAATTAATAGCTATATGCTTTACATAATTAAAACATTTTATTATAATATTTTTTAAAGAATTTCAACAAAATACTCAAATAAATTTAAATAACCAACTGTATCTAAAAGAACAAGAGGGTCATCAATAAGTTGGTAACTATCATCTTTTGTTATTTGATTTATATGAATTTTCTCGGTTTTAACAGAAGCTATTAACATTTTGTCATAGAACTGATTATTTGACCATCTTTGAATTAATTCGTTAGAACGATAATTGACATTTAATGTAAAAATATAACCCTAAAAATAAAATTTATAAAAGAAAATTAAAAAGAAAAACCTTTTTATCTTTAAAATCAGACATTAATCGCTCTAGTAAAGAAGATGGAATAAAATCATCTGGAATACCTTTTTCTCTTGAAAAAATAATAGAATCTAATTGATGGTGATCACCAACAATAACAAATCTCTTGCCCTAATTTTTTAAAATATTTTTTTTTAATTATAAATAAGAAACTAGTAAGAGAATTTGCCAAGAAATTGGTTCTGTAACTTGACCAGCTTCGTCCAAAATTATCAAATCTGGGTTAAATAAATTCTGTTCTTTAAACCAATGAAGAGAAGTATTTGTTACAGTGCAGAAAACCTTGATAAAAAATAAAATTAAAATTGTAAAAATGAAATAAATAACAATAATCATTAACACATTATACATATGTACTATTATAATATCTAATATTGAATATTTTTTCTAAATTTATTTTTAAAGGAAAATTTAATTCTTTTCGGCTTATATTTAATATTAGGTACCTCTTATCAATTTTAGACTTTATTGACATACTTTTATTGCTTTTGTAAAATAAAAACAACAAACTTACAACTTCAATGTCCCTAATCAGCGATCTATTAATAAACATCTCAAGCTTAGAACCTCTTGATACAATATCACCAAATTTTTGAAAATACTCACTAAAAATTTTAAAGAATAATAAAAACAATTATAAAATTACCTATCTGCTTCATTAAATTTCTCCCTTCTATTCCAATAATCTTGAAGACTTTCATAAAATGTGTGTTGTCTAAAAATTGAAGCAAAATGTGTTGATGAGATATTTTCATTTATTTTTGTAAGTCCTAGACGCAGACAAACTTTTTCATCGATTCCACGTCTTAAACAAGCAATTAAAGCATTCTAGAAAAATATTTAATATAATCGGTGATTATGTTTGTGACTATTTTCCTCCCTCAAAAGATGCATAATGATCTGACTTTCTTTCCCGATTTAATTGTTTCGTATATCAATTTCAGGGGAGGGGAAAATTGTGTATATCATCCGAATTTAACTTACTTTTGATAATCTCAAAAAACGATTCCTTCCTATGATATAAAATCTACTCGTCTATTCTTGCTTTTTTGGATGGGGGGGGGGGGGGGGGAGCATGAAATATAAAAGAAACAAACGTAACTATTCCAATGAAATATATGTATAATTTTTTTTTATTAAAACTTACATCAACAGCTTTATTGGAAGGAGCACATACAATTATACGTTCATTTTTCTTTAGAGACTAAAATTAATTGAAAGTTATTCTATAGAAAGGAACTTCCTATAAGAAGTGAAATACTTGGGAATATTGATGAATTTTTGAAAAAAAAAAGGGATAATTGTTCTACATTCTCAAACATGTATTAGGTCGGGTCATAATTAGTGTCGCTTTTTTTCGATTAAATTTTTAGGGATGTTATTTTACAAATATTATTTTTTCTTACTAACCAACATAAAGATCTGAATCTACTCTTCATTTTAAAACCAGGTTTAGGTAAATATGAGTGATTTTCATAAAGTTATGATTTTTTTAACTTCACTACCTCGTAGTGAAATTCTCAAGCATTTGCACCATGAATTATAAATTACCAAAAATGGAACATGAGAAACAAAAAATCTTAATGATCTAGTCAATGGGATCGTTGTCTATGCTAGACAGCAAAGAATAGGATTTAAACTCTACTAGGAAGGCCGTATGACTCTCATAAGCAAACATGGTCGAGGGAGAAGGCTGTCATTAAGAAAACGGTCCTGCTCGGCCGGCTTAGATGGAATCCGGTAATTTCTACTGCTGAATTATCGAGGGATATCTGCTCTGCACTTATGGCCACGGGCTCTGCACTTATGGCCTTTTTTAATAAAAATTCGAAATTGTGCTCCACTGATAGAGCTTTTGAAGAGCTTTCGAATGATATATTACACTAACTATTATCATCACATATACCCGAGAAAATTTGATTTCCGGTGATTTCGTGAATTTTGATATTTTTGATCAGAACTCCCTGAATACCTAACCAAAAATTCTGAAATACTGTGATCCTTTAGAACATAGTCTAACATATGATTCGAAATAAAAATAAAAAAATTTTTCTGAAAACTTAATTTTAAAAATCCAAAAAACCCAAATAAAAAAAACGACACTAATTATGACCCGACCTAATAACACCAAAATTTAATAAAAATAATTTAGTAAGCACCTGATGAACAATTTCTGCAATAACTTTAGTTTTGCCAGTTCCTGGAGGTCCATGGATTGCAACAAAATTTCTTTTATCATTTATTGCCCCATAAATTGCACTCTTTTGCGACTCGTCAAATTCCTTAAAAAATAAATAAATAAGAAATTTAAAAAAATATTGTTAACCTTTTTAATTTTTATATTCTTCGTTTTGTCTCTCAAAACTCTATTAACAGTTCCAATCTTGAATGACTTTAATAAGAGTCCATAACCAGGATACTCTACTAAATTTTCACCTCTAAACATTTCCAGTAAACGTTCAAAAGAATTAATTTCCGCAAAACTCAATATCCATGTGCTGTTGACGCGGAAGGCATTTGGGCCTAGTTGATGGTCTTTTAGAATAACTTTTAGTTTTCCATGACTAAAAATTAAAGATAAATTTAATTCAATTGTTGCAAAGAAAATTGGTGATATAAAAGAAGCCGATTTGCAAATCCTTATAAGGCAAGAGTTTATGAGATAGAAAGACTCGAAATAAAATACACTCAAAATTTTGTGAAATTTAAAAATAATTATGAGTAAGTATACCAAAAACGAGACTAGTATAAAACAATAATGTTCACCAAATTACCTGAAATACACAATAACGGCTGGAATCTCAGTCGAAGGGGCATTTCTTGATTTCAAAATAACATGTGAACCATTTTTAAAAATAGAAGAGAATTCAGATAGCACGTTAGTACTCTCTAACTAAAATAAATTTAAAAAATATTATTTAAATGCAAAAAGAACCTTACGAAAGGAAAATTCAACAAGAACTCCTTCTGGAGCCTCATACCAAGAATTTAAAACAGAAAGGGAAAGTTCAGGGCATTTTGACTCAAAACGTTTTGTCGTCTCAGTAACTGAATTTTGAATAGCAGAATTTTCTGCCTTTAAAAATCTTATCCATTTTCTAATTTTTCCAGTAATACGCGAAGAAACCCTGGCATTGCCAAGCGCCTTTTTCTGTCGCTCAATTTCTTTCTTACTTAAAATTTAATTTTTATTGTTAGTATTAATAAAAAATAATAAACTAACCTCAATGCAGCTTTTGAACTTTGGTAAACAATCCTTGTAAAATAAATATCGTTGCAATTTAAAATATTTGTAGAACATCGAGCAAACATTAAAACCATTAAAAAGGCTATGTAAAGAATAATCAAATTTAAAAAATAAAAATATTGCAAAAATACACAAATTATATTTGAAATAAACAAAAAATTTTTTAATAATTTAAAAAATTACAAACAAAATTATACATCATTTTAAATATCAAAAATAAAATGCTTAAAGTTGTACATTCTCGGAATTTTCTTCTTCTGATTCAACTTCGTCCAAATTATCTTCTCCACAATATGACGGCATTTCTGAATCCTAATTTAAAAAAAAATAAATTCCTCAAAATATTTTAAAATTTACTTGAGCTCCATTTTCACTTTCTCTCATTTCATATCTGTAAAATTCAGTATGGCTAATTAAACAAAGAATAAAATCATGTCCTTGTTTGCATGCAAGCAATTCTTGAAGAGATATTCTTTAAAATAATCAACAATTTTTAACAAAATTTTACAAATCTAAACCTTCTATTAACGGCAGGCTTTACCATATCATAGAATTGATCAGTAAAATCACCAAATTCAGGCATTGCACCGTCCATAAACCAACCATTGTAAGCTAATCGAAGTTCAGTGTAAAAATAACGTAATTCATAATTATCTAAATAACCATCAGAATTTACATCGAGAATTTTAAAGAAATAAGCCAAAGCAGAAGGATGCTAAAAGAATATTTTATAAAAATTAATTTGACAAAAATAAACTTACAGCAAGATGATTATAAGCTATTTGAAAGATAACAAATTCTTCATAACTCATTTTTGAACCGCCATTAGAAACATGTGTTTCAAAAAGTCTTTCAATAAAAACTGATGTAAAAGAACCATTCTGAACTCGTTTAAAGTCTTCTTTGTCCAAATAATTTTTCTGCCGCGTATCGAACATTTGGAAAAGTGAATTCATTTCATGAGTTTTTTCAGGGGAAAACCTTTAAAAAATAATTCTTAAATGTTAAAATTTAATATAGAATAGAAACAAACCAATTTTCGTAGTCTTCAAAGTTGTTTTGGAGTCCAAAAGCTGTTTCCAAGAAGCCACTGACAAGTAAATCGGTAATTCTAATTTTTCCCCAATGTTTTGGATCAAGAAAAAAGAAACAAAAAGACTCAACAGTATTTATATAGCAAATCTCAAAAGTTTCCTGAAAAAATTTCTATAATAAAATATAATATGTAGCTCGGTTAATCTCTTCGAGACAGTGATCGAAATTTAAAAAATCAAAAACAACAGGTTTGAGCTACCCTATTTAAAATTAAAAAAATAATGAACTTCAAGGTCCTTTAGCACATCAACAGCTGGCATAACCTCACCACGATAGTAAGCAATAAATTGCTAAAAAATAAAGATTTTATCAGAATTATTTTTAAAAACCTCTCTGCTTAAAGTTCCATTCCCTGTCGTATCATATTTAGCCATAGCAATACGATTTCGAGCATAAGAAGCCTTTAATGTAATGTAATCAATTATTGTTCCGATTGGCACTTGCAAGTCTGAAAATGAACGTGGTGGCCATTCTGAGTGTGCGAGAAAAAATGTTGCGGGTTGGAGAAAGGAAATAATTGTTTTAGGAAATTGTTTTGACAAGGACTAAAAAAGAAAATTTAATTAAAAGTTATAATAAATAACCATTAAATTGTTAAAAGTTATGCTTTTCTGATCATTATCGTCATGTACTGAAAGTGGCGAGTTTTCCAAGCATTGAATAAATTTCTGAAATTAGATGTTTTTTAGAAAGTAAAATTCTGAAAAAAACAAACTTGAATATCCTCCTCAATCGGCATTTTTAATTTAGAAAATTTTGAAGCTGATAAACTCTTCGTAAGTATCGATGGAACTGTCTTCTGGAGATCTGTAGAACGTTTTTGAAATAAAACCATTTTTCAATTAAAGAATTCTTTCTAAATAATGGGACAAAATTTATTATTAAAAAACCCTTTTGCCCGCCCTTTTTTCTGCTCTGGAAGGGAAACGCCCGAATAGGTTGCGCCTACTCGGCTCCTACCCGCTCCAGAATGTCAACTGTCCACTTTTATCTTAACAACAAAAATTTTTTTTCTAAAATTCTTAAATAATTTTTAAAATTATTTTTTTAGTTTAAATGGGATTTTTCAAGCGTAATATTAACGAAAACAACAAAAAGCGGAAGTTACCAGCTACTGGCAATACAAGAAAGGGGAAATTTCTTCAACAAAAAGGTAAAAATGAAAGGAAATTTGAAGATGAAGAAATTCCTTCTGATGATGATGGGGAAGAAAGAAGTATTGATTTAAATCAAAGTAATGAGGAAAATTTAAATGAGATTGAACAAACTGAAGAAAATGATACACAATATGAAGATAATCAAACATTAACTTTTCGGGAGGCTAAAAAATTGGTTGAAAGTATTGAGGTTTTCCAACTAATTTATTTATTTTTTAAAAATTAATTTACAGGTTCCATCAGCTAGTCAAGATTTGGATGATTTTGAAGGAGTTACTGAACCATTAGAATCTCAACAAAAAAGGAAGGAAGAATTAAAATCTGTACAATCTCATCAAAAAATTGCCGACTCAATTAAAATTGATGAAAAGAACTCTTTTAGTTATCGTCCTCACAAACTTTCACCAATTTGTGTTTGTTTTTCGCATTCAGGGAATTTTATTGTTTCTTGTTCAAAAGAAGGATCAATTATAAAATGTTTGTTTTGATTATTTATTAAATTAATTTTTTTTTCTAAATTTACTAGATGATTTAAAAAAACGCTGTCGTGTTGGTGTTCTCTCTTCTATTTTATCCAAAAATAAGAATAATTTAAAATTAAAATGCTCTCATGTTGCCAATGAAAATCTACATAGAGGACGAGTATTGTGTTGTGAAATATCCCCTAACGATCAATTTTTGGTTACCGGCGGTTCTGATAATTTAATAAAGTTTATATTATTTTTAATTTATTTTAATTTATTTTTAAGGATTTGGGATTTTGAAAAGCTTGTTTTTATAAAAGATTTTGATGGACATCGAGGTCCTGTCAATTCTCTTCGGTTTAGACAAAAATGTGATTCTATTGAATTATTTTCTGCAAGCACGGATAGATCAATTATTGTGAGTTTTATTTTTTGTTTAATTTTTAATATTATAAATTTGGTAGACTTTAAAAATTTTTATTTTTTAAATTAAAAATTAATCTTTTTCAAGGTTTGGAATATGGATGAAATGGGTTTAATGAATAGATTATATGGTCATCAAGATGTAATTGAGCAACTAGATATTTTACAATGGCCAAGAGTTCTTAGTTGTGGGGGAATGGACAAGTAAATTAATTTTAATTAAAAAAATATTTTGTTAGTTCAAACGTTTAAAGTAAAAATATTTTTTTAAATCTCATTATTTTACTTATATCTAATTTCAATTTTAAATTTTTTTTCAGATCCTGTCGTCTATTTAAAGTGATAGAAGAATCCCATCTAGTTTTTAATGGTTTTACTGATTGTATAAGTATTGACTGTGTTGCATTAATTAATGAAGAACATTTTATTTCTGGTTCTGCTGACGGGTAAATTTTAGATAATTTTTGAACTCCTTCGACAAATCGCTTAGTTTTTCATTTCTTTCAAAAACTTTTAGTTCTTTATATATTTGGTCAATGTCAAGAAAAAAGCCCGTTTTTGTTAAGCGAAAGGCTCACGGTTTTCATTCAATGCCGCAAATCCAAAACTCTAACAACGAAATGGATGTTGACTTAATGGAAAATTTAAAGTAGGTTTTTATTTTTTATATCATTTATTCTTTTCTTTTTTGCTTTAGCACAAGAAAAGCCAACAAAACTGTGGGAGAACCAAGATGGATATGTTCTGTGGCTGCTTTGCCTTATACAGATTTAGTTGCTAGTGGTAGCAGTGATGGCTTTCTTCGTTTATGGAGAGTCGGACAAGATTGGAAATCACTCGATCAAATTGCACAATTTAATATGGTTAGTTTAAAATATTTTTTATAATTAAATTAAAAATTTTGTGATTTTCTCTTTGGCCTTATTTTTGATTAATTTGTTGGGTAAAAAGGCGTTACAATTAATGTGAACAAATCAGTCAACATTCTTTTTTTTTACATTCCTTAAATCCCAATCACACTCATCAAAGTTCTTTTAAAAATTCAACCTCTCTTCTTATTTTCACAAAATATTGATCAAAAAATTTAAACCAAAATCATCAATCATTTTTTGAATTTAAATATAACGTTTATTCTTTTAGTTTAGTTCATTTTTATCAGCAAAAATTTTTGGTTTAAATTTTATTATTTTTATTTTCTTACTAGAGGAGAATCCTTGAAAAATTCTTTATCTGAAAAAGTTTCCTCATTTTCTCCCAAAATTACTACTTATTATTTTGATTTTATGAAGAGAAATTCCCACTTTTATCACCCCTCTAGTTACAGGCCTGTTTTCTCCTTCATTTTGTATTTTATTTTTCCATTTTCCTCAATTGCATTTTAAGTGAGCGCAATAACCGATCAATTCACTCACTCTGTCAGCTGAGAACCGGTCAAATATAAATGTATATTTGAAAATAATATATCGCACTTTGTTGCTACTTTTATGCAAAAAAGGTATACAGATAGCTTTAATTTAATACGCTTGTATATTTTTGGAGTTCGCTTATTTTTAGATTTCCATAAAATAATGAATTATTAAAATTTATTTATTTAAAAAATATTTTCCCCAAATTGGTTCTGACACGTGTAAAATAATCTTTTTTTTTAATATTTTTCTTTTACAAACAAAAATGATGAGTAGTTTGTTTCCCTTTTCTCTTTTGTATTTTCATTCTAAAAATCAAAGCAAATATTTTTCTAAATACTTTATTCTCGTTTTTAGCCAGGTTTTATCAACGATATTCGCTTCTCATATAATGGATGTTATATTGTCTGTGCAGTTGGCCAAGAACACAAACGCGGTCGTTGGTGGACTTTGAAAGAAGCTAAAAATCGTATTATGGTCATTTATTTTGTAAGGGTCAAAGGTATTCTCGGAGTTTGTTTCCTATAGTTTATAGTCATTTCATTATTATTCATTTCCCTCCCACTTTTCTCACACATTTAAAAGGATTTGTAATCACCTTACAAGTGTCTTATTATTCTTTCACTTTAATAAAAGAATTAAATAAATGCTTTAATATTTGGATTTAATAAATATATAAATTGTGTGTTCAATTGTGTATGCCTGGTGCAGGAGATCAACTGGGGGCCTGATCAACCCTTAAGTTTATCCTAGGAAGTCCCGGGCATATTCCCTCCCGTATTCCATTATCTGGGGTTTGGGTCCACCGCATTGGTTATATCTTATTCCGGGGGTCCCACCTCTACTGGTAGCACCGGTCCTTCGACATCGACGTGGATAACGGGAGGTAGGTGAAATTTTTTTTTTGAATTTATATTTATTAAAACTTAAATTTAAAGGCCTAAATAAGAAAAAATAATTTTTGAGTAAATAATGTAAGACCCAGGGCATTTATAAATTTTTGGGAATAATAAAAATAAATAATAAAATTTTAAAAAGCTTTATGGTAGCGCGCGTAAACCCATGTATAGACTTCCTTCGGGAAATAAATGGATTTAAAATAAATATATTATATTTTTCTCTCTATTTTATTATTTCATAAAGTCTAATCTTCAGAATTTTCTTTCCTTCTCTTTCGGGAAAAAAAGAAAAAAAAGAGTGATCTTCTGGAAGAGTATATTCGTTAGTAATTTATTGGCTAGTCAAAATCTATTTTTGGGAGTAGATGTAAGACCAAATTCCTTCGGGAAATTCAAGGATTTTAACTATCTTTTTCTCTTTAGTCTTTTCTTCAAGGTCTATATTCTTTTAATCTAGCTATTTCCGGAAGTCTTAAATTTTTGTTAAAATAGGTGATGTCTTGGATTAAGTGGATATTTATTAAAATACATTTGGTTATTCTTGACCTTTGAACATTTTATATATGTGCATTATTAATGTATTTGTTTACTTTCTCATTCATAAATTCTCGTCCATTTTTTTTTATTCTTTCCTTTTAAAAAAAAATTTCATTTTCTTCCCACATTAACATTTTAACTTTACAATAGCCTTTTTCCTAAGTGTTTGTTAATATAGGTGTGATACAATCTTGATTTTCCTTTTTTCCACTTGTCTAATTTTTCCTTCCATTAAATTACAATAACTTTTCTCCTGCTGACTATCTTCATTTTAAACTTTGTCCTTCGAGAATATTTTTTTAAATAAATATTTTTTTAAACAATTTTTCTATCTTTAATATTTTAATTTATAGTCTTTATTTCCAAAGTATTTTTTTCAAATATCTGTTTAAAAATATTTGAACAATCCTTTTTAAATATTTACACTTATCAATTTAATGATTTTTTTTTCTCTTCAATTTCAGAATCAAAAAAAAAACACTAAATTTTAAATTTATTTTTATTTGGCTTTGGCTACTATCCGGATTTGAACTTTTGGAATTGTAAGTTTAAAAAAAAAACATTCCCTAAAAATATTATCAAATTAAAAATAAATTTTCCAACCCTTTTCAATTCTAAATTAGTGATTTTTCAGAAATTTGACTCATTGTGATTGGCGTTGACTTATTGTGACTGTGAGCGTGAATTACCGTTTTGGATTGGAAGTGAGTTAAAATTAAAAAAAAAATTCAAATAAAATTTAATTTTCTCTCCTTCTCTCTAAAACTCTCTAAAATCCATTTTTAATTTTTCTGATACATATTTTATACAGTATATATATTTTTTTGGCATTTTAATTATTTTTAAAATATTTTATTTTTGTCATTTTAGTTGAAATTTTTGTACACTTCTCCTTCAATTTCTACTTAGAAACTATGTTTTTAAGGGTATTTAAAGAAAAATCTAATTTTTAGAATATCTCCCTTAGTTAGAAAAATTATTAATTTTTCATTGAAAATTTTGGATTAATTTTAAAATGTCTGAAAATAAAATTTTAAATTTTTACGGCCTAGGATTTGGCAATGCCCGGTTATTTTACTATTACTTTCTAAGTATTTATTGTATAGATTATTTTGTTTGTTTATTAATTGGTTTTCCTTTCTAATTAGTTCCTTTTTCTCTCTTATTTTTCGATCTATTCATCTATTCAATAGTTTTTTTTCATTGAGTTTTTCCCCCTCTTACAGTAAATATTTTAAATTGAAAAGAGAGAAAATATATACAAATAAATTTTCTTTTAATTGGCTGAAATTAACCTGAGAGTTTAGAAATTTAGAAAAGGAGAAAATTTAGATTAAAAGCTAGAAAAGAAATTTTTTTTAAGAAAATATTTCTGGGATGAAATTAGTCGTAAAAAAAAATATTTAGTTCGGCTGAAATTGATAAAAGGGATTGTAATGGTTAGAAGAAAGGGAATAATTAAAATTTTTAAACCAATTTCTGATTATTTTTCTCTCAAACTTTTCACTCCATTAATGACCATCTAAAGTTGCTCTCATTTTATTTCCGTTTCATTAGTATAATTAATTTATTTTTTCTTCTTATAAACCTTCACACTTTAATGATTTTAATACGTATTTTAGTACTGAGTTTTTTTAATAGAAATTTTTAGCCGGTATTTATCGATAAAAATAGAACTAAAAGAAAAGAAAAAGTAGCTCTTTACAATAAAAACTTATATTTTTCCCTCATCTAAATAGGCTAAAATTTCTTTTCATATTTTGAAATAGTTTCTCATCGATGCGTAATTTAACAGATTGGACGCATTAAAATGCAATATACTCACAAATCTTTATTGTACTAACTTCATTTAAATTTAGTATACCAATTACATTTCTTTTGGATTTCTCTTTAAAAAGCTTTTCCTCTCAAAAAAAAAGAAAATTATTATTAGTTTAATATTACGTTTATATTAGAGGAAAACAGCAAATAAAATTTTTTTAAAAAAATAATTTTGAGGTATTATTGATCCGGTCATCATATCTGTCGAAAAGTTGGAACCATTTTTCTATGAGGGAAGAATTACTAAAATTATATAATTTTTTTATTAAAATTTGGGGAAAATAACCACTCTTATTTATTCACTCTTCGATTATTCAGAAGAAAATTCTGTAATTAAGAATTTTATTTGCTGTTTATTAAAATCATAATTTATTTGAAAAGTGTATCAATTGTGACAAACAAAATAATAATCTGCTCTAAGAATTTTAACTCCTGTTTTAATAGATACATTTTAATTTGAAGGAGAAAAAGAGAAAACTAATTATTCTTTTATAACTGTAATCCACTCTAACTGTAATCCATGTATTAAATGTATTTTTTTCCTTTCTTTCTCTCCTCAAATTAAACTTTGTTTTGAAGGAAAGTAAATTCCCTCATAGGTGGTAATGAAATATCTATAAAGAAAATATTTTATACGGCTTAGGCTACAATATGAGTAAGATTTGGGCTCTGAACTAGTAAATTCTGGTTTTAACTAAAAATAAATAATTCTAATAAGAGTATCTATAAATTTGGCATCCATGGTTGATTTTTTTTCTTTTCATTTTTCTTTCTTTCTTTAGAATCTTGTTATAACCTAATTTCAATTTTCACGTGGTAATTGAGCATCAAAAAAAAAAGTTAAAAAAAAAGTTATAGCAACTTTTAGATTTTTGAATTTATGCTTAATCGATGCTTAACTTAACAGACCGGACGGGTCATGCCGCTACATCTTTGCTAAATTTATTCTATTACAATGAATAGGATCTTCTATATTTGTTCATACCCGTTCTACTTTAACTGTCATAATATATTAAATTTATTTTAGAATCCTTACGCTAATATTTTCCGTTATTTATCGTTCTAAATTTGGTGTTTTATTTGGCTTACTTAATTACCTTCAAATATTTTTCCCCTTTCCTTCGAACAAGTTTAATATTTAATATTAAAAGTTACTTGTAGTATAATTATTTCTAATGAGATGAATTTTTACTTCACAAGATTATTAAAAAGAAATTCTGTTTTGAATAACAAAAATGTCATAATTTTCTTAAGATGTTTAAATTTTATATTGTGCAATTCTTTAATAATAGGGCTTTATTCTTCTCCAAAATTTCCCTTTAAAATCTAAATGGCAGCTCAAAGCAATATTTATTAAAATTGTTTTTAGAATATATTGATTTTTATTAAAAATTCATAAATGTCAATTTGTTAAAAAATATACTTCACTATAGGTTCTGGAATATTATAATTAATTAAATTTTCATTTAATCACTGGATCCCACATTTTTGCGAATCTCTTCTCTCAATTAAGTTAAATTAAATAAAAATTATTTTTACAGGCAAAATCTCATAACATGAATCCTTTTATTTATTGACTAAAAAAAAAATTTTTTTTTTGAAGAGAACGTTAAAAGAAATTATATTTTTAAAAAAATTAGTGGAGTAGATGAAATATTGTACCTATTGTTATCTAACCCCTCTAAAAAAAATTTCAATTATTGGTTTGGATTATTCTTTATCTTCAAACTCAAGTTTGTTCTAACTGAAAGAAAGAGATTTTTTCCATGTAGCTTAGGCCATAATATGAGAAAAAAAATGTTTTTAATAGACATATAAACTGGAAAATTTTTAGAATTTTATTCTACTATTAAGCATCACTCTAATTTCTTTCAAAAAAATTTTTTTCTCTTTTAACTATTTAAGGTAGTTTTCTTCTTTAAACACCTATAACCATTGTTTCCTTTTTCTAATCTTTATACATTTTATCACAAATACAACAATACAAACAATATATGGATGGAATAGCTTAGTGTGTATATTTGTGCATTTTTTTACTTTTACACATCGGAATTCATATATTAGAGGAATTAGTGGGTACAAAAATTTATATATAGGCACAGGTGCCAAATGCACACATTAAGCCAATACAGTGTTGCTCTCTCTCAAAGGTGCTAAGTTAATATACAGTGTACTGATTTTAATTCTCTCAATACAGTGAATGTAATTCTTCAAAAAAAGAATAAATTCAATTCTGGTCTTTTATTATTTATCCTTCGGTCTCTGTATTATTTTCTTTTTCCTTGTAATTAAAAGAAAAACATGTATCAATTCTGTCAAAATTAAGTGTCAACAGAAATACTTTTCTTTGAGTTTACTAACCTATTGTCTAAATAAATATAGTTCATGTTTTAAAGTAGCTTGTGGGACTTAAACTGGATAAAGAAAAACAATTATGTGTGTTATATTCCATATTTTTTTAGACAATAGTGTTAAAAAAATTTTTAGCAAAAATATATTCCTCAAAAAAGTGACTTCATTTAATAACAATTTTTCCCCTTCTTCAATCAAAATTTATTTTAAAAAGAAAGAAAGATAGAGAAATTAGAAAAATAAAATTTATAGAAATTAGATTCTGTTAAAAAAAAACAAACTTACGGCTTAGGCTATATTATGAGTTAAAATTTTTGGAATAACTCACTTCTAAGTTCAACGAGTCAAAAAAAATTTTTTTTTTTTCGCCTTTTTCGTTTTTAGGCGCCAATATTCTTTCTAATGACAAAAGTTTAATTATAGTGAAATTATTGAGTTAAATTTCTTCTAAACTGAATTTATTATTCGCCTTTTTTTAGAATTTTGTTTTGTGTGTTTGTTTTGTCTTTGGGTTAAACTGCATTTTTCTTCCTTTCTTAACAAATTTTTCTTCGACTTGAATACTAATTAGCTATTCCTTTTTGATCTCGTAGAAGCCATTTTTTTCCTCAAGCCAATTTTGTTTATATGTACATTAATTATCGTTACAGAATCTCTGGGTTCTGTTGATCAAAGCCAATTCGAAACTTCTGAAAATTTTTTTTCTCTCCTTTTGCGATTTATTTTTGCGATTCAGAAAATTTTGAAAAATATTCCCAATTTAAATGTTTTCTCTTTCTCATTTTGATTTGTGATAAAGACCTTTTGTTTAGAAATACATCTGGCCCAAAATTCTCGTCATGAATATTTCGCGATGAATTTCATGAAAAAATAAGAAGTGAAAATTTTTCCTTCCCCTATCGGGATTTCAAAAAGAAGTCGAGAATAAATTTAAAAAAATCTTTTTCTTTCTTCTTTTTCTTTCACTTTCCTGTTTCTCTTTCAACATTAGTATTTAACTTATTTTAATTATGATTCAATTTAAATTTAATTAAAAATATATACCGTAAATGCTGAAATAATGCCCCTCTCTCACATAATTACCCCTCCAGCGAGAGGTCGAATCGATAATTACCCTGGGTAATTATTTTAGCAAATACGGTATTAAAAAAAAAGAGTTTAAAAAATAAAAATAATTTTTCCCCCTAATTTAGTTCTTTGTTGATTGATTGGATTCCAATTATTTTTTTTGGCTTCGGCTATTGTCTGTCTTCTGTTGGTTATAGAAAGTAAGTTTAATATTTAAAAAGTCAAAAAAAAATAAAAAAAGGGTTTTTTTTTATAAAATAATAAAACAAGAGATATAATAAATTAACCAAATATAATTTTAAAAATATATACCTATATATAATTTGAGTGTAATAAATACATACAAATTAAAAGAAAATAATAACAAACAAAATAAAATTTTAAATCAACAGAATAGTTAAAAGTAAAAAAATATTAAAAAAAATATATGGATGAAATAGAAAAAGGTACTAATAAGGGTTTTGAGGCAGTGGCGGAAAGAGTTGATGCCCTCGGGCAAGAAATGAATAAAGCTAAAGAAAGGATTGAAAATTTTAGAAGTGAACTAGAAGGTAGGGATAATCTTGAATATGATGAGTTAAGAAATAGTGATGCAAATAGGTTTGTCAATCAAAATAAGCGTCCAGAGCAGATTCCTCCGCCCCCGCCGAAGCATGCTCAATTGGCTGGTTCGTTTAACCGAATAGACGTAGCAACAAGCTCCCTCAGGAATAAAAAGGGTCAAACACAATGTAGTACTAATAATGATCAAAGAACACAATCCACAAGTTGCAATTCTGAATTAAATGTGTTATGTGAAGGAACCTATTCGGGATCTCATTTAGAATTATTTAATGGAGAAACTGCATCCTCTTTCGATGACTGGACAATTAGATTTCTAGATTATCTTGATGTATATGGAGCAAACTGGACAGAATCTGATAAAATAAATAGACTAAAACTAAACTTAGGCACGCAAGCCCGACACATTTTTGAAAGCCTATCGCCAAGTGAACGAAGTCCCATAGAGAATGCAATTAAAAATATTAGAGCAAAATTAGACAGTCCACATTTCAGAGAGCTCGCTCATAAAAGGTTAGCAGCTTGCTACCAAAGGGAAGGTGAACTAGTTAGTGACTTTATTAAGCGATTAGTACCTTTAGTAAACGCAACCACGCCTCATATACCAGTGGAAGTACGAGAAGAAATAATGTGTAGATGCTTTACAGAAAAAGTTAGGCCTGAATTTCAAAGAACCCTTCAGATGGTAGGCCCATTAATTGGACGTAAAGATTTTGATAAGCTCACTGCCTATGTACAGGAACTCGAAGTTGCTTCTGAAAGGGAAGGAAGAACCGGTAATGATGGTATCCATGCTATTGCAGATATGTCTAGTCAGCAGTTGCCTAAAGGAAGATTCACAACTTGGAGACCAATAAGTACATATAATAGTCCGCAACCCTCTAGGGGATATAATGGGAACGTTTCAAACAGATACGCAACATCTAGCAACGCGCAAAGATTAGGTTATGGAAGCTATCAGGCAAGAAATCAATGGCTTCCACAAAATGACAGAAGGTGGAATAGCCGACCGTTCTGCCATTTTTGCCGCAGAACAGGGCATGATCAATACGATTGTAGAGAACGCAGGCAAAATAATTCTTTTAATAATAGAAATAACTATCAGAGAGATAATAGAAATAGAGAAAATAAAGAAATTAGAGAAGTGCTAGATAATTTAGTAATTCAAATGCATGAAATGAGAATGAATGCAAACCATGCTTCGGCTAATCATCAAGGGAATATAAGGTCATTGCAACCAGTACAGTCTAGTAGGACACCTGAAAAAGCTAAAAGTATTAATGAAAAAGGGTGAAACAAATAAAATTCCTAGTTGGGAAAATAAAGGTCGCAGAGTAAGAATACCTTCACTTATGGGAACGACTCTCTTGTTAATAGCAATGTTTTGTAGTACATTTGCGATTAATCCTGTATTAATTCCCAAGGGACCAATGATATGTCAGACACATAAACAGGCAATAATTTGGGAAATGCCTGAAATTCCCAGCTGTCCCATGGTTAATTTAACAGCTAAGCATACTCCGGTAGTAGAAAGAAGAAGAATTTATGTCCCAAATAGTACTGAATTTTCAACCAAAGCGTGGGCCTGTAGAAAGATAAAGAAAAATGCGAGAAAATATACAACAATAAAAGGAATCCCAGTTGAAGAAAAATTAATTCATGAAGAGTTAGATTTGTCTGTAGAAGAGTGTAATCAGATGATAAAGCATCATAGTTGTAGCTTCGGCATTCTTAAGGATAATAATAAGCTTTGGCAAACTGAAAATAAAATTGATTTAACTCCTAGGATGTGGTTTATGGGATCATTCTCCTGGAAAAATATTTCGAGTGAAAACTGTTTCCTATTTGAGAGCAGAATTGATTCGCATTTCGGTGCAGAAGAGGTTGTAACGCCGCTAGGATTAACTAGGGACTGTCCTTATACTAAGGGTAATTGTATATTGGAAGATAAAACCGTTTTAATTTGGGAAGTGGACAATCAAAGGAAATGTAATTTTATTCCAATCGGAGAAAAAGAAGGCAGATGTAACATTTGAAACATTCATTCATGACTGTGGGAAGAACATTTCAGTCTCTGATCAGGGTTTAGGATCGATAGTAATCTCAACCTTGGAACTTACTAGAAGGAAGCGAAATACGGATAGAGCTTATAAGCGAACATTTTCTGACGGACTTGTAACCTCTTCTCAGTTAGCGTCGCAGCTCACATATTTAGATGCCGTTCATACTAAAGCAGTAAATTTTGCGTTCGCGCAATCAATTAGGTCATTTTGTGAATTTACTGAAATGGTAAAGCACTGGGTAGAATCTACTTACATGTCGGATCCAACTGACTTGGCCCGTTCGCTCTTTTCCAATTCCTATTTAGTTGCAAAGAAGTCAGCCAGATCTTTAATGAAAGTTTGGCCATGTGTACCTCTAGAAAAAGAAGATTATGAATTTTCTCCCACTAAATTAGACCAATGTTTTGAATTCTTGCCAATTATTTTGAAAACTGAGAGCAAGGAGCAGCTGGCTTTTGTCGATCCAGTAACAATGATCGTTTCCCCAACATCCAAAAAGGGTCCCTGTGAAGAATTTAGGAATATAATTATACAGATTAATGATCAAGTCTTAGAAGTTGATCAAGTTGAAGGAAGAATTACTTCGGTAAAACCAAGGATATTTTTATGGCCTGAAGCCAAATTTAATTTTACTAACATGATTCCAAATATTGAGTCGCATGCGTTTCATCAGCTAGTTTTATTGAACATGACAGATATTAAGAACCATGCATTTGTAAGTAATTTAATAAAAGTAAGTCAAATGACTTACCAAATTCACGAAAAAGATTCTATCATATCCATGTCAATGTCTAATGAGTGGCAGGAAGTTGAAAATCAAATTGAAAAGGGAATAATAGGGGACTATAAAAGCATTTGGGAAACTATTATCTCAATTTTAGTAGTAATTTTAGCACTAGACTTTGGAATAAGGTTCGCAATGATTATTGCTGAAATGTATGCTGGAAATGGACGTCTAGGTAGACTAATATTTGGCCCTGAAACACCAAAAGCTTCGATTCCACAGAGAAGATTGGACATTCAACGTGTACCAGAACCCATTGTAGAACTAGATAACATTTATGAAGAGCCAATAAATAGGCCACTGTCAATATCTTGGCCCCCATCAATAAGAAATACTGTAAATGCAAACACTTTACCAAGAAACACCACAAGTACAAGACCTAGGTCTACTTTAGGATTTAACAGAACTAGCGGGTTTATAGGAACATTAGGAGCGAGTGCTAACACAGTAATAGTTGATGTCCCCTTAAATACTGTACCTGTAAAATGTTTAATTGACACTGGAGCAATTACCTCGGTAGCTAACATTGCTTTAGCAGAATGGTTGGGTACAAAAATTTTTCGAACTGAAACATACCTCCAAAGTGCCTCAGAGCACTCCATGTGTGCAAAGCAGGCCACTAGTGTGCAATTAAAAATCGCTGGAGTAGTAGTTGAAATTGTAATTCATCTTTTTAATGATAAATTCCACTGGGATAACCATGATTATCACTTTATTATGGGGTGCGACGCACTAGCGCAGTTGCCTCCTTTTATTGTAGATTTGAAAAATAAAATGTTTTGTATAGAAGGAAACCAAATATGTATTGAAAATAGAATAAATAGGCCTCTCAGAAATCTGAAAATACATGCATTAGAGACTTGTGAAATAAGACCTAATCAGCAGTGTAATAAAAGCCAAAATAAATTTCCCTGAATTGCTTAGGCATAATATCTGGATTCACTCAATGGATGATAGACTTGAGGAAGAAGGTTTAAGTTTTGTTCCAGTAGTAACCAATCCCAAGGATGGTGTAGTGCAAATTATTTTAGCCAATCCAACAGGCACAACTAAAAGATTATTTAAAGGAAGGACCCTAGGGTTAGCAAGTGAAGTACTAAAAACTGAATCTGAAAATATTTTAGCAGAAACTAACTTTAGTGAGGAAACACAGGAAATATTTTCTCTAGGGAAGTCAGGGGTGACTATTGATCCAACTTACAAGATTGACTTCGAAAAAGCCACTGTAAAGGGTGAAGACCTTAATAAATTAAAAGAACTTTGTGAAGAATTTGAAGATATATTTAGTAAAAGCCAGTATGACATAGGGAGTTGTACAGCAGGCGAGCATGACATAATTACAACATCTGAGGAACCAGTTGCCTCTAGGCCTCATCGGGTACCGTTTAAGTATCGAGATGAATTGCAAAAGCATATCGACCAGCTATTAGCCTCAGGGGTGATGGTTGAGTCTGATACCCCATGGGTATCGAACATAGTATTAGTTCAGAAAAAGGATGGTGGGCTTAGGCCATGCATTGATTTTAGAAAATTAAATGAAGTGACAGTAGCTGATCACTTTCCTCTCCCAAGACTTGAAACAATTTTAGAAAAAGTTGGTAATTGTAGATATTACTCATCTCTTGACCTTGCTAGCGGGTATTTGCAAATTAAGCTTAGTGAAAGGGCCTCAAGAAAATGTGTATAATTACTGAGGATAAAATTCATCAAATGATAAATTTACCATTCGGTCTTAAAAATGCTACTAGTGCGTTCGCGCGAATAATGGATCATGTACTTACTGGACTTGAAAATGTGATTGCTTATGTTGATGATATATTAATTTTCACTAAGTCTGAAAATTTTGATGAGCATATTAAGGCCCTCAGAAGTGTTTTTGAAAGATGTAGGCGTTTTAATTTAAAATTAAGCCCCAAAAAGTGTACCTTTGCTTCGGCATTTATCAGGAATTGTTATTTACTCTTCGGCGGCTGCACGGAATTAATTACTGACAATGCTTTGGCATTTACTTCAGAGTTTTTCAAAAGTCTGTGCAATGTTGTACATTAATAAAACGTATGCCATACCTCATTGGAGCAAAGGCAATGCAGTGACTGTGAGGTCATTCAGAAAATTCCACGATATTCTCGCTAAGTGTATTACTAAAGACCAGCCAGATTTCGATGAACATCTTGAATTCGCCAACTTTTGTTATAACACCTCGGTCCACCATTCAACAAATGAAACCCCATTCCTTTTGATATACGGCAGAGATCCAATCTTTTGCGTTGATTTAATTCTTGATCCTAAAATTAGAGATCCTATAGCATCAAATGATACACAAGAAATTAAACAAAAATTAATAGTTTCTTTGCGAAGCGCTTGGAAATATGCAGCGGAAGCCAATTTTGAGGCACAGCAAAGGTCAAAACAGATAGATTAGGAATCCCACTGTAACAATCGGCGATAGAGTGCTTCTTCGGAATTATGCTGGTAAAATAGGCTCATCCAATTTAATCAGCTTAAGAAATGTATAGAGCCACTCCCGACTGAACCGGTTTGCACAACTCCTAGGTTAGAAGCAGAAGAGTTGGAAGCGTTAGAAGAATCTGGTGCAGAATAAATAGTTAACACGCCAGGATTCTCGCAAAGTAAAGTAGCTGAGCCAAATTCAGAAGTAGCAGAAGGTAGTCAGGTTGAAGTAGTAGTTCGCCAGGGACTAAGTAGATACAATTTAAGAAAAAGCCCAAAAAACAGATAATACTTATAATTGCTTCGGCTATCAAATGGATTTAAAATTTAAATTTAATATAAAAAATATATAAAAAAATATATAATATTCCTTTAATTAAACAAATTTCCTAGATTTTCAATAGTTTTGAGATGTGCTTCAACAAAGTACCGGATCCTGAATTATGGAAGAAAGATGAAATGGAAGAAGAAAATATTATTAATGAGGAAGAAGAAGAGCCCAGGAATATTGAAAATGACGAAGAACCAAGGGTCAACATCTTCAGAGATTGGATTGAAGTTGTTGAAGAAGATTGGCCAGAAGAAATGGAAATGAATGAGGTTGACGAAATGGGTAAAGAGGATGAAGGAGAAAAGAAAGAAGAAAATAATGAGGATAAAGAAGAAAAAGACGAAGAGGAAGAAGATGATGATGAAGAGATTGAGCTGGGAATTGAGGTGACAGAAGCTATTTGGAATTGAGGTGACTGAAGCCCATTTTGCAGTGAGAGTTGTTAAAAAGATAAATCTTTCCCAAGTTCAGTCCTTCGGGAATAAAAAGTTTGATTTTTGGAAAAGTGTTAAGGTTATTAATGTTCAAAAGCGGAAGAACAGGGATGTTGAGCAGGAACTCGAAGACGCGAAAGATGGCGGTTTTATTGTTTGTCATCCACTAATATTCAAAGGTCTTGAGAGTCGACGTGATTGTTTTGAACAACACTAACCGTCGATGTTGTCAGCCAGAGTACGAATCAAGTTGAACTCCTCCTCGCCTTAGTAGCTCGTGAATTTGAAACAGATTTTGATGATGAAGAACCAAATGCCTCGGCAGTCCTCATTGTTCACCCACTAATGAATATGTTAAACGGAAAACAGCAGAAGACCGCTAAAATTCTCTTGGAAGATGATTTCAAGTTTGTTTTCCAATAGGCGCCACCAGGCGTTTGAAAGACTCATTTGGATTCAGTTATGATTCCTTTTTGAACAATGTGAAGGTTGCAGTTGTAGCTGCAGCTAATTTGCCTTTGGCAAAGCTAGCCAAGAAGTTGGAGGAGGTCCTCTGATGTCATGCGATGGCGGATTCCAACGCAATAGCATTTTTCTCTGGCTATTTGATATTCTTGAAACTTGTAGACAGGACAACACTTCTCACTCTTTGTGCAATGATGAACATTCGGCTTCTGCCATTAAATTGATTTCTGCGTTGTACGACAAAATTTCCACCGATTTCTCTGGCTGTTATTTGTTTATGTACTTTTCAGAAAGAGTCTCTCCAAAAAGAGTTTGAGGATTTGGGTTGGAATGTTTTGGCCATACTGTGTAACAACTAGGTCTTCGAGTAGAGCTGATGGCCTTGGAGACTCTTCGGAGTTTCTCAAGGATGACACGGTGGCGTGAGTCGTGCTAAGCATGCTCTCCTCGTTATAGCTGACGTTGAAATACTTCGATGTAGAATTATCTGGAATCGGTTCATCTGTTGTGCAACTGAGTTCACTCAAATTGTCGGTCCGGAATATCTTCAAGTCCTCCAGTCGGGTAGTTGTATGCGAGATAGGTTCGGTCAATTGTTGTCTTCGTCGGGTCGGATGGTCGGTGACTTTGTGGATGAGCAGTATCCCCCTCAACAGCAACAACAACAGCCTTCAACATCTTCATATGGTTTCGGCCGCACTTCTGGATCAACTAATAATTGGAGCAGAAATGATAGGAATTCTAGAGATAATGAGTGGTTTGAAAAAGACTTAAATTTTAATAAAAATAATATAAATACTAATTTATCAAATTACAGGAAAAGACCAGCTGAACAAACCTGGAAAGAATATGCTAATACAAATTTGAGAGGAGCAGGACATGTTTAGGACATTTTTTTTTACATGTTACATGTTTCAACTGTGGGCGCACTGGACATATTGCTCGAAATTGTAATTGGAATACTTGAAGGAAGAATGAGAGTTGGAGAGGCAGAGGAGGAAAATATTAAATTTGTGTTTTTAATCAATTAAATTTTTTTTTGTACTTTAAATCACATTCTCACTTCCTTTTAATTATTTTAAACTGAATTTTATTCATTAATGTAATGTCATTTACAAATCTTTCCCATTATTTGTTTTGGTTTTATTAATCTTAAATTTTTTTATAACATGCCTTACCTGTAATTTCAATTCCTTCACTTAATCAAAATTATTTAAATTTATTAATTCAATTTTAATCATAGTTCATTTATTTATACATTTTAAATGTCAATCAAAATGTTTTCCCAATATTTCTTACCTATTGCTAATATATACTTAAATTTTTTTTTAACTTATGCCAATTTGTATTATTCCACTTATAATTACATTTTGTCATTTTTTTTACAAAATTTTTACCCTCACTTAAATACATTTTATAATTATATTTTTAAGCTTAAACTCTCACTGATTACATTAAATTTAATACATTTATTAGTTTCATATTTTAAATGTTTAAATTCTCAAATTTCACTTAATTTGTTACAAATTTTTACAATTATATTTATAAGACTTACTCCCTCACAAATTATTTACATTTACTCTATTAATTTTTAAAGAATCTTTCACAATTACATTTAAAAATATCCCAAATTTTTTTTAAATTACTATTTATGCTCTTCTATTATATAATTCCCAACTTCAAAATTATTGTTTTTGCAAACTTTTAAAATATACCCATTTATACCCACAAATCAAATGTTATTTATGTCAAAACTTTTACATTAATTTTAAATGTTTATTCAAAATACTTAAAACTTTTTCTATTAACCTTTCAACCAAACCATTTATACCCAAATTTATTTTGTACGTTATTTTTAGAATATTCCTTTTCCAATTCTCTAAATATTTTCTATTACAAGTTTTACTCCACTCATTTGTACCCAATTTTTTTTTGTCACATTTCACAAACACTTCGGTAGTTTTCTGGATATTTTTAAATTTTATTTCACACAATTGATTTATGAATTTATATTTTTATTCAAAGCGTTACCCGTTTAATTTATTTTATAATTTCACAAACATTTCAATGTCACAATTTATCCTTATTTTTAATTTTTGAAATTTATATGCATTTTTACTCGTACCCATATTTTAATACAAAAGGAAACATACTCACCTGAAACCTGAAGAAATTTTAGGAATACAACCCCAACTAGACTAAACAGACTCTGAAACTCTTACAATTACAATTATATCAAACCCCACTACTTAATAATATCAAGTGAAATTTCTCATGAAATAATCGATAAGCACTAAAAATGGACCAGGGTCGGTCCAAAAAAGGAAAAAGGAGAGATATGCTCGAAGAGCACAAAAAGAAATGTGATAAATAAAGAAGAAATTTAAATTAGGTTCGCCATCTCACCAGAGTGCTTATCGATTGAGAAAATAAATGTGAATGGTCATTATTTAAGTAGTTTGGGAAACGATGAAAAATTAAATTTTGAAAAATAAAATAAAGTCTGTTAAGTCTAGATTAAGACCAGGGACGGTCTTGATGGGGAAGGGACGTGTAAGGGTCAAAGGTATTCTCGGAGTTTGTTTCCTATAGTTTATAGTCATTTCATTATTATTCATTTCCCTCCCACTTTTCTCACACATTTAAAAGGATTTGTAATCACCTTACAAGTGTCTTATTATTCTTTCACTTTAATAAAAGAATTAAATAAATGCTTTAATATTTGGATTTAATAAATATATAAATTGTGTGTTCAATTGTGTATGCCTGGTGCAGGAGATCAACTGGGGGCCTGATCAACCCTTAAGTTTATCCTAGGAAGTCCCGGGCATATTCCCTCCCGTATTCCATTATCTGGGGTTTGGGTCCACCGCATTGGTTATATCTTATTCCGGGGGTCCCACCTCTACTATTTACAAAAAGATCTTGAAATGAGGGAAATAGGAGGGGGAGATGAGTCAATTGAATTGGATGAGCCAAATGTTGGTAGGGAAGAAGAGAAGGAAATGAGAGAATAAAATTAAAAAAAGGAAGAAGCAAGGATTGCCTGTTGTTTGTATAGTAGCTAATAACAATTTGTTATTTTATGCATCAACAGGCAATTCTTACATTTATCCTTCATGGGTGTCTTTTTTGTTATTTTAACAAAACAAGGATGAAGACAACTTTTTTAAATCAAATTTTGAAAATAATAATTTTATATGGTTTATTAATTTAATTATTGTCTTCAACTTGTTATTTACAATTTGTTGATTTTCACTTTTGTTGTTTGAATATTTTTATAGAGTTTAATGACCTTAAATTTTAAAATTTTATTAAGAGAAGCTTTTAATGCAGTTTCATATTTTCAAATTTTTATCAAATTTAATATTATTTTCTTACTTTTTTAAGATTCTTGCCATTAATTTTTCTAATTTTTATTTCAACAATGACTGCTCCAGGAAATACGTTGGTCGTTCATGGTATATTTTCTATTCCATTTTCTTAATTTTACGAAACCGATGTGTTTATAATTTCAGTTGTCTCGGCTCGCGGCCTTTACGTCAAGGGCGGCAAAGCAGTTGATGTTTACTGTTCTCTGTCAACTATGGGCAAAGGCGCATGGAAAAGCAAAGTGAGCACAAATCAACTTAGGCTAGATCCATCAATTCCTGAAACCGAACTTAAATGGGATGAACATTGCGAATTGTTTGTTTTTTATTTGTTTTTAGTAGAAAAAATTTGCCGTCATAGTAAATATAAAGGGGCGAGAGCATTTCCCACTCAACGTTACTTTAGTTAAGTTGGTAAGAATTTGTCCATAGTTGGGTTTGGTTAACGGTACAATCCTTGTCCACGTTAATGTTTTATTTTCTCGCATATCCTCATAAATAAGCCGGGTGGTGACCGATTTAAATGGTTTTCCACTGTGCAAAAGTGAGGTAAAGTAAATTAGTCAAATGAGAGTAGCAGTTTTCCTTTTAATGGGCTTCTGCCTAGTTCATTGGACACAAAAACTGTTTTAGATTTTTGAATGCAAGTCAATTAAAATTAAATTTTTTAGTCAACTTAACGAAATGGATACAAAATTAGTCATCCATATTAACCATAAAACTTCATTTGGCACAACAGAAACATTGGGGGAATATATTTTTCAATTAGAAAGGATGCCTAGAGTTCAACCTTTAGCTTGGTTTAAATTATCAAAAGCAGGAAGGTAAAAAATGGAAATTTGTATTTTAAAATATTTTTTAAATTAATTTAGTGCTCTTAATCCACATACCACAACTTCTAATAAAAATAGAGGGCAAATTCAATTGGGCTTTCAATTTTCTAATTCACTCGGCAATCGCGGGGCTACATCTGTCTCTAATATGTCTTTAAATAAAATTGATAAAGGTTTTTTTTTTAATATTTTTTTTCAAAATTGTTGATTTAAGAAGGTAAATTATATCGCCTTCGTCGAAAAATGCAACAAATTGGTAGGAAGGCAACGGGTATGGATGATACAATATCAAATCAAGGAGATGATTCTCAATCTTTTGCTTCTGTTTCAATTAATAACCATCTTGATAATCATCATTATGGGGCAGATGATCATCGTCGTTCTTCTCTTTTGTCTACAAATTCCGCCGCTCATTTGGCTCTTTCTTCACCATCTCCTAATCCCTCAACACAATTATTGCCCGATGATTTAACTTCTGGAATTAGAGGACAATTAGCTGATGATGCAATCTCTACACAATCAACAACTTTTGGTGTTGGAGGGACACCTCGCCATCCCTTTACTAATCAAAATGCGAATTCTTTATCTGTACAGAATATTCAAGTTAGTGGATCAAGCCGTAATATTGGAGGTAATTCTAATTTTGAAATTTTTTTTAATAAACATGCCAATCTAGCTAAAGACCAAAGAAATGTTTATGCCAATACATCAAGTGAATTACCCTCTTTTGAAAAACAACATCTTCATCCTAATGCTTCTTCTCAAAGTTTTGATTTTGAACAAAGCTCTATAGGTATTTAAATTCCTTTTTAGTTTAGTTAACGAATAAAACTTCAATTTAGATGGAAATCGTTCAAGTATCTCTGGTGGTTCGGCTTTTGGTGGAATTATTGTTACTCCAACTTTAATTAGAGAGGAGACTCTTTTAAATGATGAGGTTCTATAAATTATTTTTAAAAATTTTGTTTAATCAATTAACAGCAACCACAAGTATCTTCTAACAAATTGCGTGTAAAAATGCGTCAAAAAGCGGAACAATTACTTCAATTGCGTGGATTAACTGGAGGCAACAGTTCTTCAAAAAAACAAAATTTAACAAGACAAGAAGTATCAGAATTTCCTGATTTTGCTGACAAACTAAATCGCCGCGATTCTCTTGGCTCTTCTTCTGGATTTGTTTCTCTTGGCTCTGGGCAATTGGGGGCTTTGGTAAATTTCTTTTTTAGGGAAAATTTTTTACTAATTTCTGGCTTTTAGAATGAACATACTTCGCCTGATTATTTACTTAATGTGATAAAACATTTGAGAAATGAGTTGATGAAGAAAGAAGAAAGGATTCGAAGTTTGGAGGAATATACAGACAAATTGGTGGCAAAGGTAGATTTTTTTGTTTTTGTTAAAACTTGAAAAACATATTGGGCTGTTTAGGATTCATCCTCACCCTTTTAGGAGAGTAAATATTTTAGAGATGAATTAGTCACTATTTTATTTTTCAATAGAAAGATTCTGTCTTCTCTTATTTTTTTCAAAAAAAAATTCTTTTTTTTTCTCAGGTGATGGTAACAAACCCAGAATTACTTGCCGCCCCTATTAATACTTCAACAACAAAAATTATATCAAAAAAGAAAAGGCTTTAATGAATAGAAATTTATAAAAAAAAGTTTATTATAAAAAACCCTGCCACCTGCGCTTAAAATAAAAAAATATTTTTAAAGCCCATCTTGCTGTCTATATTAACATTTTTATTTTAAATATTTACTTTTGTGTATATAAAAATAAAATAAATATTATTTTTATAAAATAATTTATTCAACTTTAATGCACAAAATAAATTTAAAATAAATTTAAAAAAATGTTCTTTTTTTTTTTTTGGTTAAAAATAATTTAACCAAAAAATAATAATTTCTGGTTATAAAGATGTTGAAACTTTTTAAATTTAAATTAAAAATGTTTTTAATTAATAAATTTCAATTAATATTTTGAGGCAATCTCCAAATTATTTTTTGCCTTAACTTTTTGGAATTTTGTAGATGTTTTTTTCAGAATTTCTTTTATTATTTTTATTTTACACGCGTCCGTTTCTTTTATTTTTTACATTTTTATTCATTTACCCTTGCCCTTTCTTTTCAATCTGAAAGCTTCCGCCCATTCATTGCTTTACAACAAAATTTTCAAAAAAAAAATCCTTCAATTTTTCTCGTAAAAATAAAATGTTCTTACGTGTATATACACAAATAAATTCTTCCATTTTGCCATCTTTTTTTGTTTGTCATTTTATAAAGTGGAAGAAGCATTAAAAAAAACAATTTTTCAATGTCGCTTTTCTCACATTGGTGGAGTGAATTTATTTTTAATTTTAGGTTTTAAGTTCGCCTTGAATTTCCCATACGATTCAATTACTTTTTATTTTTTACAAAAAATTGCTAGTATATGTAGGTTATTTGCATTAGACTATGGATATTTTTTTCGATCCTTAAATGAAGATAATAGAAATTTCGTATATACTCTATTAATTACCCTGGGTAATTAATAGTTTCAACCTCTTTATGGAGGGAGTAATTAATAGAGATTATTTTATGAAAGCTAGTTATTTTCAAGGGGTAATTATTGTTTCAATCTTATTTTCCACATATTTTTAAATTTTTGTTTTGATATTAAATAAAAATTCCAATCATTTTCAAAAAAAATATATTTAACACTTAATTATTCATGAAATAATTCATATACTTTTCTCTCTCATTCTCTTTATTTTTAAAATCAAAGATGAATCATACAAAAATTATTAGAAGAAAGAAAAAAAAGAGTATGTATATTGACCTAAAGCCAAGCATTTCCTTCTTTTTTGTTTAAAAAGAATTTTCTGTATTTTAATTCCTTGTTAAAGCCGTTTAAAAAATTATTTTTTAATTAATTTGCAGCTGAATTTAATTTTTTAAATTTATATTTACTCTTTCCTAGACATTTAAATAAAAAATAAATATAAAATTCCAATCTTTTTTTTCAATTCAAAGTTTTATTTTTCTCTCCCTTTCATTTTTCTGTGACAAAAACAATTCAAATACTTTTTAAAAAGTTGGGGGGGAGGGAGAGACTGACTGACAGATGGGGACAAAAATATTGTAAAGTAATTAGTAAATAATTTATAAATTAAAGAGCAAATTATTTTGTAAAAAAAAAGAAGGGAAGATTTTTTAATTAAAAAATATACAAAAATGATTTACAGTCTACAATCTCTATTTAAGATATCTTGGTGAGAGAGAGAGGACTGTTGCCAACAGAGATGTTTCGAAATTTCGATTTTCGATTTCGATTTTCGATTTTCGAGGGTTTTTTTCTTTCGATTTTCGATTTACGATTTTCGAAATTTGACGATATTTTCGATTTCCGATTTTCGAATTTTTGAAAAAATTTGAATTTTTGGCGCCAAAATGGAGGATTTTTGGCTCATCGGCCATCATAAATTTAAAAAATTTTCGCCTGCGGCGCAGAAAAAGGAAGATTTGTGGCTCAAGGATCCTCCAAAATTCTCAAAATTTTTGCCTGCGGCGCAGAAAATGGACGAGTTTTGGCTCAAGGATCCTCCAAAATTCTCAAAATTTTTGCCTGCGGCGCGGAAAATGGACGAGTTTTGGCTTAAGGATTCTCCAAAATTCTCAAAATTTTCGCCTGCGGCGCTAATTTGAAGAAGCCCTGATATATTAACAATATTATGCTTCGGCTCCGGTATATTGGAGGATTTGCTTGAATTAAGGGGGATTTGGAAGCCCCCCCCCATGCCAGAACCCTATGCCAGGTACCGCCCAACCCTATGAATACTAGCTCTTTACTATATCAGGGGACTACTACTATATCCCCAATTCCTTAGAGTTCAAGTATAAGTTCCAACTTAGACCTAACATAACAAAAAATAAATTTCCAATTTTTTTATTAAAAAATTTTTTTTCGATTTTCGTTTTTCGATTTTCGTTTTTCGAGGTTATTTTTCTTTCGATTTTCGATTTTCGATTTCGAAGATTTTGAAAAATATTTTCGATTTTCGATTTCGATATTTTTGGATTTCTTTCGATTTTCGATTTCCGATTTTCGAAGATTTTTTTGTTTCGAAACATCTCTGGTTGCCAAGTGATTATTTAATAAAAATATAAGATAAACAATTTTTCAATCCAATCTCTCTCCTATAACGAGATTATATATAGTATATTTTAGAAAAATTAATTAATTTAATTATTATCCCATTCCTTTTCCCATCCAGAAACACTTCTCATATTCCCCCTTCCTCCTCTCCCCGTAATCGGCTTGAAAATTACGTAATTTCAACAATATTTATTTAAAAAACTAAAAAATCTTTTGTTTTTTTAAATTTATTTATTTTCCCTTAGGGACAGATTATTTTCTCTTTTTTTTAATTTTGTATTTTTTTTTTATTTTCTTCCAAAAAAGGCATTTTTTCTTTTTATTTTAACAATTTTTTATATCCATCAATTAGCTATTTTTATTTAAATAAAAACTTTTTTTTTATTTCAATCACCCCTTTTATTTTCTTTTCTTTAAAATAAAAATAAATAAAATGCAAATTTCATTCATATTTTTTACTAAAAATATTTTACAAAAAAAAGAGAAAGTCTGATCAATTTTAAATAAATAAATAAATAAATATTTTGTTTCTTTGTTTTTCCGAACAAATTTTCTTTTATTTTTAAAAAATTAATTTTGCTTAGATACAAATATTTATTTTAGGGAGAGAATCGAAATTTAGAAAATAATTTTAAATATTTATTTACTTTTTAAAAATTATATTTTTCGTTTTTGTTTCTTTTATTTAAACCCATAAATTTATATTTTTAAAATTAAATTGCTAATTATTAGTTAGACAATTTCCATTCTTTTTCTAAATAAATAAATATTTATTTTTAGTTTTTAATGTTTAATAATAATTTAATTTTAATTTTTTTATTTTTATTATTAATTAATATCCAAACAATTAATTTAATTAAAAATAATAGTAATTCAACAAATTTTTGGTCTCCACATTTAATTGATCAAATAAGTCCATTTAGGTAATTATCTACAGAGAGATCCTTACTAGAATATAAAATACACCAAAAAATATTAACCTTTTATTCAATATGGATGGGGGATGTGTTACTCGAAACCGGATCCGAGAAATTTTTTAAAACCCGACTTTTTTCTCAACTCTTCCCATCCCTACTAAGGTTGGGGCTTTCGAGTCGAGCCGACGTTCGAGTCATTTTTATAGGGCCGGCCCGACCGAGTCTTTTTCGGGCCAAAATTCAATGCCTGACTTGATTTTTTGGACCGGGCCGGATCGGGCCCTCAACCCTAATCCCTACCTAATTATAAGAGACAATTCTTCAACCAAAAAAATATTTTTATATTTTATAGTAAGGAGGGGTTAATTATTTATTTAAATTAATTTAATAAAAATTTAATTTTAAAAAAAGACTTAAAAAGAAGAACATATTAAATGAAAATAATTTAATAAATACTCAATGGAAAGAAAAAATTGAAAGGGCAAAGAAAAGGAAAAAAGAATTGGCTAAAAAACAAACATTGTCCTCTGATTGGCAATTACCTACTCCAGAAACACCAAAAACTATGGATAAAGTAAAAAAGAGAGAGAATATTTAAATAAAGGGAAAGGGAGGGAAGTTAATTTAGGATAAGTAGGGAGTGGGGGGGGGGGGGGAAGGGGTTTAGCTTTGATATCTAAGTCGGTACTTGCAAGTAGATAGTGAAATAATTCTTTAATTATTTATTTAAACTTTAATTAAAGATTCAATTAATTGATATCCACGCCGATATAAACTTTTTGGCAAATCAAATATCAATACATAAACGAACACCCATTTATTTACTTAAAGATAATCAATGTCTTCAAGTTAATTTTCGTATTGAAGGAAAAAGAACGAGGTAATTAATTAATTATTTTAAGGAGGTTATTTTAATTAAAAACAACAAAATAACAACCACAATTAATTTAGATAAGTAGGGAGGCTAAGTGGGGATAGCTTTAATATAATATTAAAAACAACAACGTCTTCAAGTTAATTTTGAAGACGTTGAAGAATTTGAAGACCCTCCCAATCTTCCCTTCATTTTCTTTTTTTTTAATTTAAATATTTAAAGATTATTATTATATACTTGCAACATGTATGAAGGAGGTGAATGTGTTTTAGACAAATTTTTGGCAACAACTTCAACTAAAACTTTAAAATCGTTTAATAATGAAGAATTAAATGAATGTTTTAAATTAAAACCTGTAAAAGATTTTATTTAATTTAAAATCCCTTTTCTTTCAGTGGATGGGTACTTATTCCCCTTTTGCCTTTCATATTCGTTTTCTTCGTCGCCCCCGAAATTTTAAGGATAATTTACAACGAAGAAATGGATGGCATTCAAAAAGAGAAGTAAAAAATAAAAGAATTTTCTTTTATTTAAATTTTTTAAAAAGGTTGGAAGAATTAAATTATCAGGTTTTCACCCCTGTGATAAAGCTTGTGAATCTAATCAAAATATGCTAAATACAGAATTAATTAAAATACAACCACATTATGAACAAAATAAACATTTAGAAGATCCTTTAGAAGGTTATGGATAAAAAAGAAGTATTTTTTTAATTTAACATTAATTACTGCCCATATTTTAGAGAATATATTTAATTATTTTTGATCTTTCTTCTCTTCTTTTTTTAACCCGGCAATATTTTCCCCAACTTTTAATTAATTAATAAATATAGCTTTAATATTTTCTTCTTTTTTTCTCACTGCCAATATTCTTTCGATTCCAAGAACAAAAGTTCTGGTTCTGAAACTTTTGGAATCGAAAGAATATTTACTATATCACTGCCAAGCATTTTAATTAATTTAAAAGAATTTTTGTTCTTATTTCTTTCAAAATTTATTTTTGTAAATTTACTAAACAAACACATACATATCCCCCCAAATTCTCTCTCTCTAAAACTCTATTCCCTAATTTAATCAGAATTTTAATAGAAAATGGAACAGATTTTAGAATTTTTAAGGAATGAATGATTGATCCAAAAAAACTTTTTTCTGTTTCCATTTTGCAAAATATTCTTAATTAAAATTTTGTTTTTCTTCTCTCCTTTTTTATTTAAATAACCGGTAGAAAATAGTTTATTTAATATTTACAGTCAGTTATTGTCAAAAACTACTTCAAGAGACCGGCAAAATTGTAAGATTAATTATATCCTTTTTTAGATACCCCCCCTCCTCCTCTTCAATTTGTAGTTTTGCCATTAATTACTGTATTTCTCTTTAATTTTTAAAAGAATTATATATTCACTTTTTTAAATATTCTAAAATAAGGATTATATTAAAAATTAATAAATTAAAAATTAGTTCATATTAATGCAAATTTAGCAAAAAATAAAGATTAGTACGTAAACCATATAGCCATTTAATTCCTAACACATCAGTCCGGTCTACTGAAGATGCTGGTTCGCTCCCAGCCGCCGAATAACCTTTTGCACTAGCTGAAGGAGAGAAATATGTAGTTATAGCCCAGCTGCTTTACTAGTATAAAAACAAAACAAATTTAAAGATTTATTTAAATTTCTTCAAAAACATTCAAAACAAAAACACCCATTCTCTTTCCAAACTCTCTTTCTTTTGTTCATTGTTCTCGTTGTTTCTTCAAAAATGGAAGAAGAGGTTTGGAATTTTTATTTTTTTTAATTTTTAATAAATTTATCTTTTAGCCTAAAAAGGAGGAGCCGAATGCTAAAGAGGAGGGGCAAAATCCTACGGAGGAGGGGCAGAATCCTCAAAATGAGCAGAATCCTCAAAATCCTAAAAAGGAGAAAGAATCGGAAGTTCTTCAATATCTGAAATATAAGGCACAAACGGAACAAGAAATTCTTGAATTAAATACGGATGAAGACAAAGTAACGACAATTACCGAAAAGAATATAATTAAGAAAGTTAGGTAAAGAAATAAGTTTCGGAATAAAAAAATAATTATTTTTTTTTCAAAGGGATGTTTATGGACAAAGGGCAGCAGACATGGTTGGATCAAAAATTGATTGGGCAAGTTGGGGAGTTGAAATGAATCCAAAGGAAAGGCCAAATCCTTATGACTTTCCAGCATTCTTGAGAGCTGTAGAAGATGTTGGGGTAATTATTTAATATAAATTTTTAAAATACATATTCTTTTAATTTTTAAGGAGAAAAAAGGAGGAGGAGGGAAGCATAGAAAGGGAGAGAAAAGTGGCTACAAAAGTAATAAGCGTTCAAAGAAAGCTTCAAAAGACCTGGAAGGATTGGATACTAAAAGTGCTGCCGCTAATGAAGATTATTCGAAATTGCCAGGAGAGGAAGAGCTGTTTCCGAATGATGGAGGAGGTGGAGGAGGAAAGGCTGGGGGAGGAGGAGAAACGGCTATGGGATTTGATGAAAATGAGAAGAATGATGGTGGGGATAAAGTTGAGAATGAAGGAGGAAATGAGAAGAAAGAGGAAGATGGAAAAGATGAGAAGGATTAGTTGGAATATATAAGATAAAAACATTAGGTATTATAATAAATATATTTGTATAATTATGTAGTATTTCTAAATATGTGTATTTTATGGATATTATTGTTCAAAATATAAAACATGTATGTAAATAAATGTTTACTTAATTTTTATAATTGTATGTTTATGTACGTATAAAAAATTTTGGATATAGTTTAGTTAAGGGCCCACTCAGAAACGGGACGAAAAAAAATTTGATTTTAAAAACACGATTTGATTCGCCTCGGTTTTTGTTTCTTTCGCTGAGCATATGCTTGTGCCAATGTTGTAGTATTATTTATTTTATAAAAAGGATTTCGTCATTACCAAATAATCAAAACAAACCTCGAGTGTAGAGATCATAATTCTTCACATAATTTAATCAGATCATTTACGAAAAAGAGGAGGCCCTATCCCGAAAGAAGGGTCGAATCGTTTTTTTCATTACTTTTTATTTCTTTATAAAAATGGTCAATTTTCCTTAAAATTGATGTATGTTGATGTTTGCCTTAAGGAAAAATGGAGAAGGACAAACAATGACAGAAGAACACAGACAGACAAAACAAGGACGGACCAAACACGGACACATGTCCGACCGTTCGTGTCCGTCCTTGTTTTGTCTGTCCGTGTTCGTCTGTGTTTTATCTGTCCGGGTCCGTCCGTACGGCTCCCATACAAAATACCGAATTCTTAAAATATGGAATCTCAAAATCGCGAATCGGCTAAAAAAGCTCAAAATATGGAATCTCAAAATATAGAATCCCAAAATATCGAATCGGCCAAAAAAGCTCAAAATATCGACAATGCGGCAAAAGCCAGTTGAGTCTGAACAATTTTATCAACAACTTCGAAAAATATTTAAAAATATGCAAAAGGGTTTTTCTAGGGTAAAAAAATATGCTGATTACGAATCTGAGCTCGGATTTTGAAAAAGTCGAATCCCAGACCCGAACCGAGCTTCGAATCCCGAACCGAATTTCGATTTTCCGAATGATAGCTCATTTGAAAGAGCACGTCGAGCTGCATCGACTGACACCAAAATCAATGAAATCCGACTTTATTGGACTGAGATACAGACCCCTGAATAAACTGAAAAAGACCTGCACTCAATCGGCGGCACTCAAACGGCCCTTTTCGTTTTTAAAAAATTCGACATTTTTAACTACTTTTTAGCCGATTCGGTATTTTGAGCATTTTAGCCTATTCGAGATTTTGAGATTCGATATTTTAAGATTCCATATTTTGAGCTTTTTTGGCCGATTCCATATTTTGAGATATTTTTCCCGATTCGGTATTTTGAGCTTTTTTAGCCTATTCGCGATTTTGTGAATTCGGTATTTTGTGCAGGCACGGTCCGTACTCGTCTGTGTTTTGTCTGTCCGGGTCCGTCCGTACTCGTCTGTGTTTTGTCTGTCCGGGTCCGTCCGTACTCGTCTGTGTTTTGTCTGTCCGGGTCCGTCCGTGTTCGTCTGTGTTTTATCTGTCCGGGTCCGTCCGTACTCGTCTGTGTTTTGTCTGTCCGGGTCCGTCCGTACTCGTCTGTGTTTTGTCTGTTCTTGTTCGTCTGTGTTTTGTCTGTCTTGGTCGTCCGTGTTTTGTGTCTCCGAGTCCGTCCGACAAACAACAAGGAAAAAATATAAAAAGTTAACATCTGTCACCATTTTTCCTCAAAGCAAACATCAACATACATCAATTTTAAGAAAAATTGACCATTTTTATAAACTAATAAAAAGTAATGAAAAAAAAACGATTCGACCCTTCTTTCGGGATAGGGTCAAAGAGGATTATCCGATGGAAATATCTTTTTCAACAAGGTCAAACTTTAAGTACTCAAAACTATTTACTTTTAGGCCCCATAAAATTTGCGGACAAAACTTGCTTGTCTAAAAAATATAAAAAAACAAACTTTTGGAAGTCGCCGGTCATTGATGAGTGTTACGTTGCTGTTGTCGAACTACTTGTTTGTCAGAATTCCTCCTGAACAAGCAATTTGTCAGATTCCTCCTGAACTGAACTTTGTCAGAATTCTCCTGAACTAAACAATTTATCAGAATCCTCCTGAACTGTTTGTCAGAATTTACATCCTGAACTGAACAGTTTGTCAGCTGACAGTTTGTCGGTCATTGATGAGTGTTGACGTTGTTGTTGTCGAACTACCTGGAGGACTTGAATGACCCAGACTAACCTAACAAATAGAAAGGGTTTGGACGATGCATCCTGAACTGAATTGCTTGTCAGAATTACCTGAACTGACTTGTTTGTCAGAATTCCTCCTGAACAAGCAACTTGTCAGAATCCTCCTGAGCTGAACAATTTGTCAGATTCCTCCTGAACTGAACTTTGTCAGAATTCCTCCTGAACTGAACAATTTGTCAGAATCCTCCTGAACTGAACTGTTTGTCAGAATATACATCCTGAACTGAACAGTTTGTCAGAATTCTCCTGAACTGAATTGTTTGTCAGAGTTCATCCTGAGCTGAAGTTTGTCAGAATTCACCTGAACTGAACTGTTTGTCAGAAGTCTCCTGAACTGAATTACTTGCCAGGATTCATCCTGAGCTGAACAAGTTGTCAGATTCTCCTGAACTGAACAATTTGTCAGAATGTTTGAAAAAGCCTGAACTGAACTGTTTGTCAGAATGTGAATCCTGAACTGAACAGTTCGTAGGGGAAAGGGCCCGTGGAAGGGGGAAGTCCTCCATATACTAAAAAGTAAAATTTGATTTTAAATTAAAAAACTAAACCAACGTTTTGTTGATGTTGAAAGGTTGAACCTGCACGATATTGATGTTGAGTTGAAGAAAACTGAAAAAACATTTATTAAATTTGGTTTAAAGATCATTCATTAGCAAGTTTTGTCCGGTCCTATAGTACCCCCACCCCTAAAAAGGAGGAGAGCCAATCTTGCTGTTGCAGAACACAAGAGAGCATCAAGCTAAAAGTTAAGAGTTTAATTACAAAACTAAAAGCAAAAGTAAACCAGAAATCCTAATGTAGAATATTAACAAAACGGCCAGACATCGCAGCAACATAAGATTTAAAAGTATTGAAAGTAACTCGGCAGTTCCTTTGGGATATTTCATTTTGGGTCCCCATTAATGCCTGCATAGCAAACTGAGCCATAAAGACTTTAAAGAACAAAAGCCTCGATTTGTTGGCCACGGCACTCACCAATAAAAACCTGAAATAAAAATATTTTTTGGTATTTTCAGTTTAGTGGCCCCAAAAACGTATCAGAAATGTGAGTTACCGGAAACCCTGCCCCATTTCGACCCGAAACTCAAACCGGAGACCGAAACTCAAAAATACATTCTTGGTTCCTTGACATTTTTAGGTTAAAAACTCGGACCTAGTGAAGCCGAAGAGCCATAAAAGCAAAAAAACAAACCGTGCAAAAAACTCGAGGCATATAGTCCATATCTGTCAAACGCCATGGTCGAATCTGTACGGGTTTTTCACGGTCAGCCTCACCAAATAAGAGTATATAATGGTCCCCTTCACGATAACACTTGAAATGAGTTTCTGCACAAAGCCTTCTTTAAGATAAATCAAAAACGCATAACCAGTTACTTGTTTGTCTGATGCTAAAAGTTGAAAAAAATGTAGGAGACTTGACTAGAGGGCTGTTGGGTTGTGTACAAGGAGTTTTTCTCTAGGCCTGTTTACCAAGGTTTAGCCTATTCTGCAAAGCGATAGCGATTTCGAAGTCAATCGCCACTTAATTTTGAAGTCGCTTAACGGAACACAATGACAAATGGAATGTGAAATGATTGTACGTTGTTATGACATTTGTCGGAATATCTTTTGTGAGATAACCCCCAACTCCAAAAGCCGGAACCAGCTCAGTGGATTCGAAGTGTCCGGGCCCATGGCTAGACCCCTTTTAAAAATCCAACCTTGCTCCTGTTTAATTGTAAAAGAAACAGCAAGTTAATCTACAGGCAAGGCCAATCTACAAGTGAGGCACCAAATTTTAATCGAATTTGTAATTAGCGCCTACCATCTTGGCGATAAATGTCGTTTTAGTTTCAAAACGACACAAGCCACTTCGTCGAGTGGTCTAAAAAGAGTAAAGAAAATAGAGGGCTACCCTACAACTCATCGAATCCTTAACTCATCGAATCCTCAACTCATCGAATCGGCCAAAAACACTCAACTCATCGAATCCTTAACTCATCGAATCCTCAACTCATCGAATCGGCCAAAAACGATCAACTCATCGAATCCTCCCAAAAGAGGACGTTTGAGTCCGTGTGTTTATTTTTTTTAGATTTCTATTGTTTTGTTTATTTTTTTTGTTTTCTTCTGGGGTTTCAACTAATTTTGTTAATTAGTTGATCGGGCACTCATCCATGTCTATCCGGCCAGTGAAAACATTATCAGATAATGAGAATGTTTTCTCACATTCCTGGTAAATTATGATGGAGATTTTACCGGGTAAAACCGGACCAGATTAGTCCAGTAGACCCCGATTATGCCCAAAAGGCCTTTTTCCTAGCCTCCATAGCAGCAAAAAATTTTTTTACCGAAGATTCAGTTAGCCCTTTCGGGAGAAAAATAAACACGGGGACTCAAACGTCCCCTTTTGGAAGGATTCGATGAGTTGATCGTTTTTGGCCGATTCGATGAGTTGAGGATTCGATGAGTTAAGGATTCGATGAGTTGAGTGTTTTTGGCCGATTCGATGAGTTAAGGAATTTTAGCCGATTCGATGAGTTGAGCGTTTTTGGCCGATTCGATGAGTTAAGGATTCGATGAGTTGAGCGGGCACGAAATAGAGAATAACAGAAAAAATCAATATTAAAAACAGAAAGCCAAAAAAAGGACGCTGAAAAGGCGTAAATTTAAAAATAAGTCTCTCTCTCTAAATAACAAAAAATTTTTTCTTAAAAATTAGTGCTCGGCACCGGGCCGACTATGGCCTGATTTTGCCAGGCACTAATTCAGAGTATTTAATTCAGAGTACGGCAATTGGCCAAAAATAATTACAAAATTTCACACGTGCATTAAAATTTACTTTTCTTCCTTTAGCTTTTAATTTTTTCATTTTAAAAATGTCATATGGCGGTAATGAGCGTTCCCCGTTACTTAAATCGGCAGCTGCAAATACAAGTTTAAATGCTTATAGTGAAACTAATTCAAGTCGAGAAGAAGCTAGACCATTTGGTGAATTGCCTGTAACAGATAATTTGGAACAAAATGGGGTTAGTTTAATTAAAAGTATTTTTTTAAATCTTTTTTTAGTCTGTTTTGTCAAATTCTTCCTATCAAAATCCAGAATTGCCTTCTTTAAGAAGTCCAAATATTAGTGGGTCACCAATTCAACATAATGGGACTAAAAATCCAAAACAAAAAGAAAATATAGACATTCAAAGAGACGGGGAAGAAGATTTTAATTCTGAAGATACTCCAACACAAAATGGTTGTTTTATAATTATATTTTAAATAAATTTGTATATTTTTTAGGTCCAATGGTTGTTTGCCGTGTTTGTGAAACAAATATTCCTTTTGTTGGCAAAACAAATCAACAAGTTGTTCGGTGCTCTCAATGTCATGAGGTTTTTCTTTCATTTTTTGTTTAAAGATTTTCTTTATTTTTTGACTAAAACGAAATATTAGTTTTTAAATTTAAAATAATAATTCCAAAAAAAATTTTATTTTAAAGGTAACTCCAATCAGAGCAGCCCCACCAGGCAAAAAATATGTTCGTTGTCCTTGTAATTGTCTTCTAGTTTGTAAAGCCAGTTCTACAAGAATTGCCTGTCCACGTCAAAATTGTCGTCGAGTAATTACTTTGGCTGCATCTTCTCCCGTTGGGACTGCTGGTTTTTTTAATTAAATTTGTTTTTTTAAAAAATATAAAAGTTCGTGCCCCCGCGGGTACTTGCCGAGTTCAATGTGTTCATTGTGCTGAGGTTTTTATGTTTAATACACTTGCTAATGCTGTTGCCCATTGTCCGCATTGTAAAAATTGGTAAATTTAAAAGAATTATTTTTTAAAAATATTTTTTAAATTAAAAAAAGTTCTTCTGTCGGTGTTCGTTTTGCTCGTTCTCGTGCTGCTTTGAATTTTTTTGTTATGTTTATTTTTCTTTTAATTCTTGCTGGCCTTATAGTTTTTTTAATTTTCTTTTTTTAAATTTAATTTTTTAATTTCTTTAGTTGGCAATTAATTATTCAAAACAAAATATTGGATTATTTAAATATATAATTTTGGGTTTAGTCTCTTTGGTTACTCTTTTCTTCTTTTATCGTTTCATTTATTATTATTGGAGATTGAAGATTAGCCAAGTTGGTTTTTTTAATTTTAAAAAATTTAAGAACCCCTAAGATATTCAATAAGGGTTAAAAATTCAAATTTTATAAAGAAAAAGGGGGGGGGGGTATAACAAACATCTGGAGACCCAAATTTAATTTCTAGATGTTGAGATAAATACTTTCTTTTATTTTTTGGTTTTCACGTGCAAAATTCCTCTTGTTTATTTATAGTACAAAAATTTACTTTTTATTTCTCTTATCTTTGTATGATAATTGAAAACAAATGAAAAGAAAATTTAGGGGAAAAAACAGAATGGGGAAAAGAGGGAAATTTAATCTAATAAATAATTTTTTGGTTAAAAATTATTTTTATTTTTTAGGTTCTTGGGCCTATTTGATGAAATTTTTGTGGAGGGGAATTAATTTTGTATAGCAACGAAACTTAATTTTATATTTTGTGATTGCCAAAATGTGTCTTTTTCTGACTGAAATTAAATTTAAAGATTCGAAAAATAAAAAGAAAAAAAATAATTTTTGGAGGGTGCCTTATTAAATTAAAATTAAATTGTTTTTAAAAAATATTCTTTCTCAATTTTACCCAAATAAAATTATAGTATATCCCTCTCTCTTCCGTTTAAAATTAAAAGGAAATAATTTACTTGATGATTGATTTTATTTAAATATTAAAAAAAATATCAAATAATTATTTCCTTTTTTCAATTTTTAAAATGTTTGTATTTTCCCCATTTTCTATAGAAATTTTTCATTTTTTTGATTAAATTTGTACTTTATAAAAATAAATATAGTTTTAATTAAATTTGTAGAGCCTAAACTATCTTAAAAAATAATTTTGACAATTTTTGTATTTTCAATTTAAAATTACTAAATATTTAAAATATTTTTATTTACAAAAAATATATCTTTTGGAGAGTTCGACACTGCCGGGCCTAGGATCGGTTCTCTGGGCCGGTAACCATAAAATCCGGTATTTTTAATAAAATCTGGTTTTATGAATGTAAAGACTTTTTCCAAATTATGAAGAAATTTGTCTAGGCCCGGATGTAAAAACGGATCAATTTAGAAGAAAAACAACTCGGATTCCGAGCCCGGCAATTTGAAAATGTTAAAGTATTTAATTTAAAAATCCTCTCTCAAAAAAGTCTTTTCTTCGTTGCAGTAAATCGTTTTTCATAATTTTCATATCCTGGAAGTGATTGAAATTCTCTTTCTTGAAACAAATTTCCATCAAAAGAAATTAAAGAAATTTGTGAATTTGTTAAAAGTTCCTTTTAAAAAAAGAATTAAAATTAAAAATTAATTAAAAACTAAAAATTACATTAGTAAAGCATTCTTTAACCAAACAATTTTCATCAACTCTGAGTGTTTTAAGTCTTTCACATTTTTCCAAATTTGAAGCATTTAATGAAGCCAAACGATTTTTTTGTAAATTTAATTCAATTGCCCGCAAATTACAAATCTTTTTTTTAAATAATTTTAAAATTATTCGATTTTAAATTTTACTAATTAAGGCTAATTTTTATTAAAAAGTTCTTAGTCAACTATACTTTATTGTTAGCTAACCCAATCTCTAAAACTGGGAATATATCTTGGACATAAACAAGCAATATATTAACAAACCTCATTAGGAAGTCCAGTAATTGTATTTCCAGATATATCCAGCAATTCCAATTTAATTAAACAAGTCAAAACTATCGGAAATTCTTTTAACCGATTATTTGAAACGGAAATATTTGAAAGTGATGAACAACCGGCTAATGATTCGGGTAACTGAAAAATATTTAAATATTTAATACCAAAGGAAGGTGGAAAAGATGGAGGTATTGGAAATCAGAAAATAAAGGAAAAATTAGGAAATACCCCAAACGATGGAATTTTGAACTAGGAAAATTTTTATAATAATTAGGAATTCAGATCCCAAATTTAATACCAAAAAATTATTTAAAAAAACATAAACATCCCTCCAACCAAGAAATAAACAAACAAAACTTTTTCCAAATAATTTCCAGAAACATTCAAAACTTCCAATTTCCTCAAACACCCCAATTCATCAGGCAATTCAATTAATCTATTTTCACTTAAATGTAATTGTCGAAGCATAACAAAATTGCCAATTGAAGGGGATAAAAGTTTTAATTTATTTGAAGTTAAATCAATTGTTCTTAATTCTTCTGATAACTTTTTTAAAAAAATAAAAATAATTATTTTTTAAAATTTCCAAAAAAACCTCATCAATTAATGGGGACATTATTTTCATTCCCGTCCCTTTTAAATTTAAAGTTTTGCTTTTTTTAGCTTGTTCTAAAGCTTTTTGAATTATTGCTGTAGATGGCTTTTCTCCGACAGATTTAATTACTTTTTGAATTCTTTGAGTTGTTGAAGATGAAGATGTTGGATTATTTGAAGTATTTTCGACATTTCTTCCATCAGATTTTGTTGATTCATTTCCCATTGAAAGGTTTTATTAAGTTAAATCAATTGTTCAGAAAATTAATAAAAATTAAAATGTCATCAAAACGTCGCCAAGCAGGTTAACTCTGTTGGCAGACAGGAAATAACAAGAGAAACCCATTAATTCGCAAAACGACCTGTTTATTCGCGAAACTCTCCAAATAAACGCAAGGAATGTAAAAATGGGCAGAGAGAAAATTTCTCTCATTTATAAGGGGAATTCGTTGAATCTTATATCTTTTAGCCCTCCCAACCGAATTTTTTCAAATTTTGTAATTTTAGTCCCAAGGTGGATAAAGGATCCAGTAGATTTTCAGAAGCTAATGTGCATTTTTATTCGACCTATTTTTGGCCTTAACTCACTCCAAAGTTGTCCCTTTTCGCAAATTTTTAAGTCTCGAAAATTTAAGTCTTTTCAAAGTACAGTTGATATACATATAGTATTTTTAATGCATATTTCCATGGTTACCGAATTTTCAAATTTCAAATACCTATCTATTTAAAAATAAAAATGTTTTTCCCAAAAATATTTAGTATTGGAATTGGTGTAGTTATTTTAAGTTTAATTTGGGTATTTTGTTTATTTGGGTTTTTTAATTCTACACGTAAAAAAGGAATGTAAGTATTTAAATAAAATTAAAAAAAATATTTTAATTTATTTAAAGACAATTGGGAATTATTTATTTAATTTTTGGTTTATTTTTAACATTTATTTTAATTTTGTGGCCAAGAGAAGAATGTAATAATAAACAAAATATTCTCAAAAATTCTTCAGGTATTTTCTAAAAATATTTAAAAATTAATTTTTCTTTAAATAGAAAATGACCAACAAAAAATCTCAATTGATTTACTTGCAATTCCACGTTTACTAATTTGTTTATTTTTTATTTTTATATTTTCTTTCTCTTTATTTAAATTATTAAATAATTATTTATTTAATTTTTATTCTTCTCCTCCACAAAAAAATTTTGTTTTAAATTAAACTTTTTTTTTTGATAAAAATTTTCTTTAATTTTTTTATTTTAATAAAATTCTACAAAAATCTTTTAAAAATTCTAATTTCTATTAAGTATTTGTCAATTTTTAATTAAAATTTAGTTTCTTCTTGTCCATTTAATTTATTTGAAAAAGAATTAATTCTTTTAATATTTTTATTTTTCTCATTATCATTTTGTAAAATTCCTTTTTGATCATTTTGTAAAGTTTCTGGTCTTTTTATAATAAGGGATTGAAAAGTTAAAGACTCTAATAATATATGACGGAGAGCATTTGTTGACTGAAAATGTTAAATAAAGTAACGAAAAATTAAAAATATAATGTAGTCGGAATTGAGTGTGTCAGAAATTGGAAAAAAAATCCCAAAATGTCGGAACTCGGAGATTTTTAAAAATTTTCGGAAATCGGAAGAAAATTCAAACAAATTTTTTTTTATTTAATATAAGCCTTTACCAATTGAACATCAGCCATTAATTCGTATTGAGCACGTTGATGGAGGGCATCCAATGCCCGAAGAGCTATATCAGCATAACCATTAATTAACGCAAAATTTAATCCATTAATTGACTCAATAAAAAAGTGTGAAGGAATACTTCTAATTCTTGACTTTCTTTTAAAACAATTTAGACAAATTTTAATTTTGGAAAAGAAAACCTGCTAAAATCTGCCAAAATTTCAGTAGAAGCCTGTTCTTTAAGTATTCTTTGTCTAAAATCACTTTCTTGAAAAGAAAATCCACTTCTACAAATATATAATAAAGAATGACATAAAGATCTACAAACAACTTCTGTTGCCATGTTTGATAAAAGTTGATTAACCTTTTTTAAAAGAAATTTTTTTTCAAATATTTTTAATTTAGTATTACAGTTCTAGTTAATCTTGTAAGCACCAAAAATCTATTTTCGGCAACAATTCTTTCAATTGCTGGGAAAGGGCCTATTTGAACAGTACTTTTTGAACGACCCTTCAAATTTAAAGAAAATACTCTTTTTTTTAACATTAAAAACAAACTCTTTGAAATAATCCACCAGTTGTAGAACTACAAGCTCCAATACTACTTATTCCTGTAGAAGTTGTTGGCGTTGTTGCAGAAATAAATTTTTGATTTTGTCCATCTAATCTTGCTGAACTTCCAATTGTTTTAAGTGGTTGTTTTTTCTTTTTAAAAATATTTAGATTTAAAGGGGATGCAATTTTTTAAAGAAATTGGTAAATGTCCAGTTGGCGGTCTACATGTCCGCAAAGAGAATCCGCTCTTTTCTTTCCTTTTCTTGCATATTTTGCGTTAGGAGAAATGCTCGAATCATTTTTCCTTTTCTGCCAAAATACAATATGTGTTCCCTTTCCTACTTTCAAAATTAAACAATACCTCTAATTTAAAAAAATTATTTATTTTACAAATGATAAATTTTGGATTATACATAAAAATTACAATGATAAATTCTGAAATGTAGGGTTATTGCTATCTTATAGCAACTTTCTATGACTTCTAATATGTAAGCCCAAAATAATGTGCTAAAAAATTTCTAAACAATATTTAAAGAGACTTACACCTGTTCTACTTTATCAGGATATCGATATTGAGTAAAGATAGGGGCTAGTTTTTATATTCCACACTACATTTCAGAATTTATCATTGATTTTTATGTATAATCAAAAATTTCAAAAATTTATCATTTGTAAAATAAATATATTTTTTAAATCAGTTTTATAATTTTTATTCTGCAAGTAGGAAAAGGAAAAATACCGTATTAAGGAGGAAAAACGGAGGAAATATGTAGGAAAAATGACGGCCACTTTTTCTAACGCAAAAAATGCAAAAAGGAAAGAAAGAGCGGATTCTCTTTGCGGACATGTAGACCGCCAACTGGACATTTGCCAAGAAATTTTGTTAAAAAATTTCTCATGTATGTCCAAAAAAAGTAAGGATTAAAAACAATTCAAGAAATATCAAAAAATTTAAGTTTCACCAACTAATTCAGTCGTTTCTTCAGGTAAAACACAAATTTGAATGCTACTACTACATTGTGCAATATTTCCATAGCCACCAATTTTTAAATTATTCTGCCCTGTGGAAGCACTGTTAGTCACTGTTTTGTGTGGAACAAGGCGAAGGGAAGGAAGAGAAACTTCATCAAACTAAATTAAAAAAATAACACAAAAATATTTTTAATAATTACTCTTTTAGCCATTGAAGGAGTACCAGGGCCAGCAGCTAAAATTTCCTCATTATAAATTGCAAGAAAAAACATTTCTAACATTTTTGCTGAAGCACTCCAACGTTTTGTTAAAGACTAAAAAATTAAAAATATTTTAAGGAATTTAAAAAACCTTTAGGTAAGCATGGATAAATGTTGGGACTAATTGAAGAACAAAACAACGAGCTATACCTAAAAATGAGTGTGTAATTTATATAGAAATTTAACAATATTATCGAAAATTTTTAATGTTTTTTTATTCAAATCAGATTTTCCTATGCGCTAAATAGTCAGAGTATTTATTTTTCCATGGTGGATTTTTAATTTGGGAATTTAACAAAAAAGGTTAGCGGACTTCCCCCTGATTAGAATTTTAGAAAATATAAAAATTTATTTAAAAAATATTCCAAAAACAAACCAATTTTGTAATAAAGAGAAAGTATTTGTGTTATGAGAGGCTCGCTAAGTCTAGGATCATCAAAATTACACATAAAATAATTAAGTAAAATATTCGTTTGTGGTGCCAATTTTGAAAGAATTTGACTCCATTTTTGAGCTTCTGGGCCGGTTGAGAGAAATGCCTTAAATATTTTTAAATTATAGGAAAAATAATTCAAAAAACTTGTTCTCGTTGATTTCTTCCGCTTTCATTAAAGAAAATTTCGTGTAAATTAGCAAGCCAGTCTTGAAGCTGTTCATTGTTCATTTGTTTAACTTTTAAAAAGATTCTGTTCTGAAGGGCAAGAAAGTCAAAATTTATTCTAACCCAACCAAAAATTCAAAATAAATGAATAATAAACATAAATCAGTATATATTTAAAAATATAATTATTATACATAATTTAGAAAAATATTTTTTTCAAAAATTTATAACTAACAAAAATAAAAAGTTAAAAGTAAAAATATTGCCATAAACAATAAATAATTTAAAACCAAAAAAGTGAAGTTTAAATAAATAGAGAAAGAATTTTTAAAATAATTTTTAAATGTGTTCATTTTAAAAAAATTAAAATAAATATAAATTTGGCTATAATTGTTAAATAAATTAAAGAGAAAACAAAAAGTTTTCAAAAAATATTAAAACCACCAAAAAGACAAAAAAAAATCAAATAAATAAATAATTTAAACCATTTCTTAGTCAAAATTTAAATTTTGTCTGTAATCTTTACATTTCCATTGCCATTATAATAAATCAATTCAGCCGTCCCATCTTCTGATTGTTTTATACCATTTGAACGTTGATAATAATTCTTTCTATAATTATACCAATTCTTGTATTGAGAACTATAACGATAATCTCGCTGCTGCAAACGTGGAGGATGTTGTCGAAAATTATTTGAATTGCAATTGCTTGTTGATTGTTGTGCTTCTTCTTGATTTTTCACCTTTATATAAAAATTAATATTTTTTTTATTATTTTTGAACCCTTTTGCTTAAGAGAGGTTGAGAGGGAGGGTAAATAAAAAATAGTTGTATCTATATTAAGATTAATCATCAAACAAATAAATTCTCATAAAAAGCCTTATTCATGAATATATTCTCTAAAAAATCCGAAATGATGAAAAAAATACTTAAAGTAAAAAAATATATTAACCACCAGCTCATTTCCTTTTGACTCTTGCTCGTCTTTATTTTTTTGTTTCTCATTTTCCGTTTCTCCTTCTTGTTGTTTTGTAGTCACATTACTGTCAACATTAATATCAAGGCTGTCGCCAATATTTCCCTCACTAAAATCAAAAAAATTTGTCTTGAGGACCAAATAATTTAAATTATGGAAATCCTTAATCCACAAAAATTCCAAAGCTCAATGAAATGCTCCTAAAAACATTTTTCAGACACTCCCCAATCCCCAAAGTTAAAAATTCTAAGCGACAGCCCTGGCATTGCCATTTTCTTTGTCGTCTTCGTTGTCACTCCATCCGCTAGACGAGCCCCAATCATCTTCAGGTGAACGTGCCGGCAATGGCTGGCATGTAATTGGATGTTCGGAAAGAACTAAAACTTGATATTGTGTCCGTGGGCGAATTCTACGATTGTTATTGTTGTAATTCCATCCATGATTATTTCGACGACGTTCACGTTGGTTATTGGCGCTTTCTCGGTCACTATCATCGGAACTTAAAAAATATTATTTAAATAATCTCTTTAAAAAAATTAAAACAAACACAGGCATAGGCAAAACAACTGGTGGGGGGCTAGCCATACCTCCCCCTCCACCACCCCAACCTCCAATGTCATCAAAATCCCAATTATCTCCATCTCTAAAAGGTGAAATATGCCCATCTTGTTCTTCAAGTTGATAAGAAGCTATCTGGTTATTTAAATCAGAACGAAGTTCCTCCAACTAAAAAATAACAATTAACAAAGAAAAATTAAAAAAGAAAATAATACTTTAACTAAAATATCTCTATAAGTATCCCCAGCTTGACGTAATTGCGCTTCTACTGCAGACATTTCACAACGCAAATCTTGAACCCGCTTATCTAATCGACGTTGAAGAGTACCATAAGTAGGCCAGTTGTGGACAAGAGCATCAAACGTTGCAACCTAACAATAAGGACGTAAATAACAAAATTTGAAAAAACCTCTTCATAAAAATATTCCAAATTTGCAGGGCCAATAAAATGTTGCAATCCCGGCCATTCATTTTCCACTTGCTGCTCATCTGCTAGTTTTTCCTCAAGTGTTGGTTCAGAATCAATGTCATTAACGAGAATATTCATCCATTCCAAAAGTTCTAAAGTTTAGAAATATTTTAGATAGATTTGCTGCATTTCAACCATTTATATTATAAAAGAAAATTACCCGTAAGAACAATATTCTTCCCAAGTCGTTTATAATTGGCATAAGTGTTCTTGCGACATATCCCACACTGAATAGTACTTTTGTTCATACCCAACTTCCGGATGCAAACTAGACAAAACGTGTGGCCACAATTTAATGAAATGGGGCATCGAAGACATTTTGAATAAGGCTAAAGTGGCAAATATTTTGTTTTAACTTTCAAAAACTAAAAATACCTCAAAACAAATTTTGCAAGAAAATAAAGCACGAGTTTCAGAATTAGGCAATTCAGAGCAACGTTCATGTACATTTTCAGACATAATTGTCGACATGGTTACTGTCCTCTGTAAATTAAAATTTCTTGTAATTAAACAAAATTGATTAGAATTAAAGCAAAGGTGTAAATGCTATAAAATGAACAAAACAAAAAAATGAAAAAAATAAAATTGTTTTTGTTGTAAAATATGTATAAAATTAAAGATTAATTTTTAAGTAAAGTAAAAGACAGGAATGATTTAAAGTGAAAAAAAATAATGAGCAAATGTGTGCAATAAATACTTCGTTTTTTTTAAAAAGGAAGGAATAAATGTACATAAAAAGATTGAAGATTAAAAAAAATTTTCGTAAAAATTTATTTTTTAAGGCAATTCTCTTCTGGATAAAGCTTTTCAATAAGAAATTGATATAACGAATCTGCATCGGTAAGGCAAAAATTAGAGGAATTAATAAAATATTGTTCAGCTTCTCCAAAAACAAAATTAAATTCTGAATAAGATTTGTTGTTTTGTAATTCTCGGAAAGAAATTAATTTATTATTGAAAACATGCTGGCCACGTTGAATTCTAGGTAATTGCTTGGAAGATGTTAAGTTTTGAGAAATGAACAAATGAATAATATTTGTAATTAATTTTAGTCTGAAAAAATGATTACAATTTAAGTTCTTAAAATCAGTTTAAACCTTGTAGAAAATAATTGTCGACGTGCTAATCTACTTGTAACAAGTGAAAGAATTCCCCCGCTAACACTTTCCTCTGTATAAACACGATGTAGCCAGCTAATATATTCATCAAAATAATTGTAGAATAACACTAGAGAAGGATTTGGAAGTGTAAATAAACTAATACAAATTCTTTGCCATTCTCTGACACAAAGAATAAACGAAGGCTCGGATTTGGTTACAAATCTAAAAATAAAAATTAATTAAATATTTTAAATTTTAATAAAAATATACTTTGGTTTAATATTCAAAAGAAAATGAGAAAGTCGTTTTAATCTTGCCAATAGCGCAGTTTCCTCAGTTTTAAACTTGTTTTGTTCTAGATATGCGTAGAGAACAAGAAAACGCGGACTAAAATAAAAATGTTTAGTAATTTACTAAAAAATACAACTTTGGAACAACAAATAGAAAATCAGCTTGATGTTTCGACAATTGAACACATTTTGAAAGTTCACTCCAATTATGAGAAATGATACTATTATTTCCTTTAAAGAAAGTAAAGAGTTAAAAATAATTAATTTAATTTTACTTTTAAAATAAGCATTTATACAACTTTCAGCAATTCCGAGACTAAATTGATCGTCCAAATCAATAGGAATTTTCTCAAAATTTTTTGAAATATTCGCAAAGAGAAGTATAAGGGGAGAGTCAGAATGAGCTTCTATCCATTCAGTTAGTTTAGAATATAAATGTTCAATAAATGCAAGGCACTTTTTCTCCTGTGTATTGCCTCGATGCTGGTTAAAATATTCAGCCCAAATTTTAATAAATTCACAAACAAAATCTTGATATTCTAATTTGTTATCTGTAAAAAAAATTATGCTTTGCGTTGAAAAATTATTCTACCAGCAGAAACAACAAGAAAATTGGCCTTATCCAAAAGTTCCGAATAATATTTTAACTTTTGTTCTGATTCAATTGTATTTGAAAAAAGTCGAAGAAGAAGGCACAATTGAGTTCGAATGTAAATTGACTGCTTTTTTGGTATTTCCAATTCCTTTTGAGAAATTTGTGACGGCAAACGCACATAAAATGGAATTTTTTGAGAATATAAATATCTTTTAGATTAATCGCGTTATCCGCCCCCATTTCTTTTTTGGTATTTTCTTTTATCTTTCTCAAAAGGATTAATTACAATGACCAAATGCTTATAATTCGGAACGTTCTTGTGGATAGACAAAATTGAGACACAGAAAATCGAAAACTTGGAAAGTTATGTTTCGTTAACAGAATATATGACAGGCATGAAAGAAGGGGCTAAAAGGAAGATTTTCTGCCAGTTGTCAGAAATAAAAATATGGGCGAATAACCCAATAGAACATTTTTACATTTTAAATACCGGAATCGTAGAAACATGACAAACTTGTCTCCAAATTTCTAAAAAATATTGTTGCGCCTCGTCTAAAGAATTATTTCCAGTAAACCAGTCTTCTGAATTTGGAAAAGTTGTAGATAGGAACGTTCCGACCTTTTCAATTGCTTCAGACTTCACGTAAACCCATTGACAATTATCACTAAGAAATTTAATTTTGTTGCACATTGTGGCACGAGAGCGCTTAAAAACAAATTACAATTAATTAAATAACAAACTCTCTACTTTATAATTTGTCCTTTTTACAATACATTTAACAATTATTGAAAGCAATAAAGAATGAAATGTTCGAGTTGCATCCAATGGATGATATCCACACAAATATTGTTCTACAAGACCAGGCCAAGGTAACCGAACAAATATTTCAACAATTAAAGACGTAATATAATTATTACAAGAAGAGGATTCAGTTAATTTATCAGAATAATCTAATAATTGATCAAAAGTACCAAAATCGAGCAAAGTTGGCCAAAATCGACTCCAATTTAATGCTATTAATTTACTTTCCTTTAAGGAGATATTTTACTAGAAATAAATTTAAATTTACAAAAACATACATAAACAGAATAAATATAGAGTAAGTTAGCATTTTGAGCTCCACTACTTCTTACATTTCTAAATTGTTCATTGACAAGTTTCGAAGTAAAATAATTCCAAAAGAGAGATTCTGGACATTCACGATCTGGTGGAATATAAAGAGAATGAGGAAGCCAAAGAAGAAAATGAATAAATTGTTCAATTATTTTTGAAGCAATTAAAGTGTCGTTGTTATTCCAAGGTGGCAAGTTTGAAATTGGAATAGGTTCAAGTAATGATGACCAACATTTTAGAGAAATATGAAAAACTTTATCCAATTCTTAAAAGTAATTATAATTTAAAAATAAAAAAAAATTAATTTTAACCTTTCTCCATAATTCCAGCAGGAGCATCAGCACGAAAAGAAAATCGAACATATGAACGAAGAAAAAACTCAGACAATTTACAAATATGTTCTAGATAAGGCGACCACACAGTAAAAAGACTTGTGGTTAATTCTCTTCTTGAGGAAATTAATTGACCTTCAATTACGTTAATACATTCCAAAGCCTGAAAAAAAAATTAAAATTTAAATAAAAATTAATTAAAAAAAACCTTTTCAGCATCTAATTCTAAAAACTCTGAATTCACATTCTTCGAATTTTGTTGATTTAATAAAGAATAATCTTTTGATAATATTGAGTCGATATCTAAATGTTTCGAAATATTATCAAAAAGAGACACAGGAATATAATGTTTATCACAGCCACTCAAAGCCAGACGAAGTCCATTTGTGAAATTAAATGGAAAATGATGAAACATACTAAAATTTACAGAAAAATCGGTAATCTTTTTAAATTTAACTAACGTATGTAAATAATGTGATAAACAAAGCTCTTGTAGAGATTCATCGTTTGAACTTCGACTAATTGTTGCTGCAACCAAATTTTCGAACATAACGGGAATTAATGACTGAAATTGATTGCTTGGCAGCTGTCTTCCAGCATGTTCAATGTCTAAACGACGGAGCAAAGAAAGTGCAGCTTTTGAAGTGTTAGGTTGTCGAACAGCCAAAGATAAATTAGAATAAAGTTTGGCAAGTAAATCTGGAGGTTGGACACAATGTGGAGTAAAATGTTCTACCAATAGATGATTAAGAGGATTTCCTGCAAGAACGACAGCCATTAAATTCATTTGCTCTTCAGGCCTATTTGCAATAAAAGTCTGAAATTATTTATGAAATATTAGAAAGTTTCCAAGTTTTATTATTATTATTACAGATCCAAGGTTTTTCAGACAAGCAGACAAAACATCCATTCCTGTTGGAAATAAAAGTTGATCTCCTTGAACATTTGAACAAATCCCATAGAATAGACGTAGGCCCATTTGCAAAAACTGCTGCCTATCATTATCCGAAAAGTTTGAAGATAAATTAGGCAAGGTAGAACACGAATAAAAATACTTTCGTAGATCTCTAAAATTGTGAAATTTAGGTAAATAAGATTTAAATTTTATGATAAAAATATTATTACGTGCAAAGATATTCAAGACGAGCAGATATTAATGCCAAATGATTTGCTCTAGAAAGTATTTTTGCTGTCTCAAATTCTCGTTTTTGTCTATTGTCATTCATTTTGTCGGCAATTTCTTGTTGATATTCAAAAGGTTTTACCTAACAAAATTAAGACGTGTAAGTAATATTAAATAAACAAAACCAATTGTTCATGTATTCCAGGTCTTGGACAATTAGTTACTTGTAATATATTTCCACATCGAAGAGTAATTTGTAATTTCCTTTCAAATTGCTTATATAATTGTTTAAAAAGTTCAATATAAGTTAAATTTGATTTATCAACAAAATCTTTTATATCCAAAAATGATCTAAAAAATATAAATTTATTTAAAAAAAAAAGAACTAAAACTTGGCAGCAATATTTAATTCTTCCATGCGTGAAATAAAACGCTGAACTGTATCAGATGAAGGATCGGAAAAGCTTGTAAAAGGATTAAAAGATTTAAATCCGAAAGTTGATTTGTTTTGAATAAAATCAAAAATTTTGTCAGGAATTGGCAATTTTGTATCAATAATCAATACAGGTTTTGGCTTTACATTATCTATATTTTCGACGTTTAATTCAAATGAAGCGAAGAATTCAGTCAAATTTTTATATTCTTTATTGAATTGTTTAAAAGAAGCGTTAGAACCATTTGATAAATGACATAATTTGACAAAAAGCTGTAAAAACAGAAAATAAGTATATGTATATGTAGGTATGACAATTTCCCTTATTTCGAGTTTTTAATTCCGAAAATTTTGTTCCGGAATACCTTTGATATGTAAAAGTGTATTAAATATTTACGTTTGCTCGTTGCTGAAGAGACTTTCCATGTTGTGTTTGATCAATAAACTCTTCCCAAATTTGCTAAAATTAACTCAACTATTACAGAAAAACATTAAAATTACCATATTGCCAGAAATAATTAATTGAAGTAAATAATCCATAGGCAAATCACAATAACTACTAATTGGTAGTGAAGCCTCAAAACAACGCTCAGAACTTATCCACAAATCAAAAGCTCTTAATAAAGCATTTGTTTGAATTGGAGCAGTTGAAGGATTAATTCTATCATCACTGACATTACTACTTGAATTGCTATTTTTATGTCCATTAGAAGAATTTTGCAAAACATTTTTACGAAATTCATCAAATAATTTTTCACTTTGCTTGCATTTGTAAAATTGCAAACCCGGACAGAAAATGGTCCTTAAAGTAAAATAATTAAATTAACTAATTAATTAAAAAATACATTCCAGATTTCCTTCGTTGGAATAAATTAATAGCCAATTGTTGAAGTGCTAAAGTAAAAACAGGATGTTTGAAGTCTTTTGTGGAATCACTGGATTCGATACACAACTGAAGCCAACGAAAATAAGGTAAATTATCTACAGTAAAATTAATTCCAGATTTTGAAGAAGCTTTCTAAAAATTAACACATTTTTCATCACAAAAAATTTCAAACCTTCACAACATCTTCGAGAGAACGATTAGAATATTTTGGAAATGATTCGTAGAACTGAGCAAAAAATTCAGAAAATTCTTGTTGCTCAGCACAAAGTAATAAATAAGTTGCCCATTTTGAGACAGAAAAAAGATTTGAGCTAATAAGTTGAGGGCGAATATTTGATGAAAACCAAGAGAAAGGACCAGAAGAAGACTTCTTCCATTGCTGATTTTGTATTTTATATAATTTTTGCACCAGCTCAATTGTTCCAAAAAGTTCATTATGGTCAAAGAAAAATGCACATTCTGTTAAACATCCAATTAAGAAAAGAATATTTTTATCATCATTCCATTTATAGTTTGGTTTTTGACATGTTAACAATTGAAGCCAAGTTAGTGTTAATTCCCTCCTTTGCTCAATTTGAATGTTAGAAGTATATATTTGATACTGTAAAAGTTTAATTTAAACAATTAAAAATAATTGTAATATACAATGATTGCCGAAGAGAGAAAAGTTATTACAGGACCAGGAAATTTATCACCACCAGTAAAGATCTGTAAAGCATTATAAGCATACGATGTGTCGTCGGCATGCAAAAGGCGTTCAAAACATTCACAAAATCTTTAGAAAAAAATAATTAAATTACTTAAGGATATAAACAAACATCAAATTTCCCGTAAGTAAATGAATACGTGACGAAAATGTAGCTACTGCACGTACCAAAATAACTAAAGCCGCATAATGACATGAAGAATTAACTAATTCCAAAAAGTAACTAATCCCAGTCAACACAAATTCATTTGGGCTAAAAATAAGTTTAATTTACAGAAATATTAATTTTAAAATCACCAAGAAAGGCATTTTTGTATGCAATAAACAAAAAATGCCGTGAGATCGTTTGGAGGAGAAGGTGCATTCAACTATTAAATAAAATAATAAATTAATGTAAAGTAAAATTAACATTTTCTGATATTTTAAGTTTGATTAAAATATCCCAACAGAATCTATCAAACATTTGTTCAAGATCTGGACATTTGGTTGCCAAACGAGAAATTTTGTTAAGAGGCTTAGAAATAAGACTATTTCGTTGTTTACAATGAACAAAATGTGCCTTTTAAGAGAATATTTAAAAATGAGAAAATGGAGTAGAATATGTACTTTAACTAATGTTTCAGCACAGATATTATGGACTTCTATCGGGATCGAAACATCAGCAAATGTTGATGACCAATTCATTGAAGAGAAAACTAACCTGTAAATTGAAAAAGTTAATCATTTAATAAAAGCAATTCTCTGAAAAAAATACCTCGCAATAGCGGATGCTGGATGATTAACTGGTCTCTGAATAAGCCATTTACCAAGTCGGTCAGTGACATCTTCACAACAAAGAACACATTTATTTAAAGGAACATTTTTGAGAATATTAACGGTATAATCATCTAAATGGTCCACATAACGATCAATATATCTCAATATAGGACTAAAAATAATAGAATATATTTAAAGCCTTTCAATAAGACCTGAGCAAATTTGGATTTCTTTCAAGCAAAATGGCCATTGCTTCAGACCCAACCTTATATAAACTTTGTCGTGTATTTTCATTAAGAAAACAAATATCAATTAATTCAGTAACAAAATGCAAAACATCTTGTTCAGAATGAGAAACAATTGATGCCAAAGCTTGTACAGTATAAGTAATATCATCACTTTCTCGCAAATTTGTGCCACTACCCAATTGATCAACTAATGGGGAACAAGATTTTAATGTATTAAGTAATTGACAATCAGGAATTAAATAAAGAGAAGAAACTGTTGTAGAATTTTTATTTGGCAATTCACGAAGTAATAATTGACAACGAAGACGACAATTTTCAGTTATAGTGTCATATGGAAGATTAACGAGAAATTGACGAATTGCCGCGCTAAAAAAAGATTTAAAAAATTTAATTAAAATTTTAATACTTATTCTTTGAAGTAAGATAAAATATCGACTGTAGCATAACTCTATTCACTTCATTTTGCATTAAACGTCTTTCAGTATCTTCTAAATCTGTCCGAATTAAACGCCAATATGTGCAAAAACAAACAATAACTTTGCTAAAATTAAAAGTAAAATTGTTCAGTTAATACCTATTTTACCTAATAATATCAGCAATTCTTTTAGAAAATCCAGGCATTGCACAATAAGTGTTAAGACCATCATCAAGAATTTTAATAAGAGTTCCAACAAAAGAAACCAGAGAACAAAGAATTTGGAGTCGAATACCTTCTGAAAATTAAGAAACCCGTCAATATTTTATTTAAAATCCTTACTATGTATTAAAGTAAAATATCGAAAAGCAATGCCAAGTAATGGCCTCACAGTAAATTGAGCAAGCACTTCAATTAAATTTGCTTCGCTTATATCAGTCAATTTTCCATCTTCCTAAATAAAGTACTATCTAATATTTTTAAGAAACAATAAATAAACCATTTCTCCACTTTCAGAGACCATATTCCAACTATTTTCTCCTTCATAAAATCGAGTGATTGGCATTAAAAATTGATCACGATACCTGTGAAAATAACACAATATAAAAATTGACTGACGCAGTCATTAATTTTGTAAGTGTACAAAGAAATTCATATTTTGAATTATATTAGAGCAGAACTTTTCATATCGCGATTTTATCGCAACAGGGGTATACCCGCTCCCGAATGTTTGTTTTATCAACTAACGAGGATGAGATTAAAGATCGATCTACACTGTCCGTGTTTGTAATAAATGAACAGGCTGAATAACCTTGGATCATTTAGGTGAGATTAAATACACAAATAAAATAATTATGACAAGAGACTGAAACCCCAGACAAAAATATTCATATTTACTAAAAAAAACAAAACTTGCTTTATTGGTTGCATTAACATGTTAAGCATAGCAACAAAGTTGTCAATTGGTTTCTTTAATTCAAGAGTTGGGGTTGTCAAAAAAGTTTGAACCAAAGGAGCAGCCCAGTTTTCCAAAGGAGATGGAGTTCTTAAAATATGAGCCAATAAAAAGAATTGATCTTCACTTTTAGGAACGTCAAGTAAAATGGCAGCCTTTAAAATAGCATAAAAATTATTAATATTTTTAACAACATTAAAAACCAATTGTGTCATCCAATTAATTATAGATTGACGAAAGCGTTGTGGAATAAGAGGAAATCGTAAAAAATGAAACAAGTCAGACAACGCACCTCGTATTTCTCGTCTTATTGATGCTTAAATTAAAATTTAAAAAAATCAAATTAAAAATCTCTCACATTGTTCCAAAAGTCCAGACTCTCTAGAAATATTATTTTCATTGTAAAAACGTTCTCTCAATTCTGATATTGTCCACTGAATCTGGAATACGAGAGAACTGGCACGAACATTCTGACATAGACCAACATCAAGTTCACAGATAACTAAAGTATCCATAGCTTCTTTAAGTTGTATAAGCAATTCTGGGTGAATTTCTGCTTTTTGGTAATGAGTCTCTCCATAACCAACTCTATCACAACCACACTTACCCTAAAATTATATTTTTTCAACAAAGAATTTTAAAGTATGTAAATACCTGATGAACAACTTTATGATTGGAAATAGTCCAAACTCTTTCATTAACATTATGTGTTTCAGCAAGTTTTGAAGTTTTCAAATCATCATTTGATTGAATTTTTTCACAAGCATTTTTATATGCAATTAATAAATCATAAAGATTATAACGTGGTTCCAACTCGCTCTAAAATTAAATATAATTTTGTTTATTAAAAATATTTTACTTCATAAAAAGAATCAATAAAATCGTCAATAATCTCCAATTGATCATTATAATAAAATTCTAATAATTGCTGTTCACTAAGTAATTCAGCTTCACCCATTTCAGTTGATAAAGGTAAAGCACCAATCTCTTTCAAAGATGGATATTCTGATATATTAAATTTAAAAAAATTAAAAAATATAAGTCATACCAATTTGTGAGACTTCAATAGAATGCAGATTGATTGAAAAATCATTAATATCAGAAATTAAAGGATACTTTGGTAAAGAAATATTTTGCTCACAAATGACTGGCGTAGTCTCCTGTTGGAATTCGTTTAAACAAGATTCTTCCTGATAATTTGTAAATAAACAAAAAATTAAAACTAAAAATGCCTGAAATTGTTTCGAAGTTGAAGGCATTGCAGATTCCCTTTCATCATTTTCTAAGGGCTGCGTGATGGTCGAACTTTCTGCTGAATCTCTTAATTCTAAATTCATTTCGGGTTGATGTGAAAGCAATTCAGGCACTTCGGAAATATTTTCATCGATTGAACATTTACTAGAGGACTCTGAAATCCTTTAATTTATTGCTAAACCGAATATATTAAAATGCACCTGCAATGTCCTGCGGATTATCAACAGAAGATAAAAGTTCATCAAGTGTTGGAACTTCGGGAATTTGGCCACTAGGCTCTTCAATATTGTTTTCGCGTGATTTAGTTTTAGGCTTTCTAATCTTAGACGCTTCCATATTACTATAAATGACAACTTTTTACTATTCTAAAATTAAAATTATGCATTACTAAAATAAATAAACGTAAAAACGTTAGTTGTTACATATGACTAATTGTAAGAAATTAAAAGCAAATTCATTCTCCAAAAAGCGATAACAAAATGAAAACAATTAATAATGAAATTCAAAAAAATTACTTAAGATAGAATAAAAGGAAGCTGAGAGTAAATAACGAATTAAACAATTTTAAATAAATTGACATGGAGAATATTTTTAAAAATAGGCAGCAATTACACTCTGTCCCAAAAATATACATCCACCTATATTTTGTGTCATAAGTCAGTAAGTTGTCAACGGATTTGAATGAAAATTTAAAATATAATGCAAAAAGGCATTTTGAAACTATATTTAAAATTTTAAAAAATTCTAATAATGCAATCAAAATTTGCAACTATTTTTCTGTAAAATAGGTGTCCCATAAATATACATCCACCTTCCAAAAAAGTTATTTCCAACGATAGGAAAAATCTACAAAAATTCCAATAAGCTTATATATTGATATCGTAAAAAATAAAAGAAAGTAGGTCCATATCTTTACCCTAAGCCGAGATCCTGAGACCTCGAAAATCAACGTGAAACAGGGTTTTTCAAATTAAAAAAATATTTTCGACCCCGTATGGGTTACTGTAAATTTTGATTTTGGGCTCATTCGAAAGCCCTTGAAATTTGCTACAAGTCAGCAACAATCTTATTTTCCAGAAAAAATTTTAAAGAGAGAAGCAGGCATTTAAACTTTTTATGAAGAAAAAAGCGCCTAAATGCCCCATAAAATCCCCTTAAGTTCGCTTCTGAAGTTTAAATGCCTGCTTCTCTCTTTAAAATTTTTTCTAGAAAATAAGCTTCACCTATCTTATAGCAAATTTCAAGGGCTTTCGAATGAGCCCAAAATCAAAATTGACAGTAATCCAAAGGGGCCGAAGATATATTTTAAAATTGAAAAACCCCATATTACGTTGATTTTTGTGGTCTCAGAATCTCGGCTTCGGGTAAAGATACGGAACTACTTTCTTTTTATTTTTTTATGATATCAATATTTAAGTTTACTAAAATTTTCGTAGATTTTTCCTGTTGTTGGAAATAATTTTTTTTGAAAGTGGATGTATATTTATGGGACACCTATTTTACAAATAAATAGTTTTAAGTATTGAGTGCATAATTAGAATTTTTTCAAATTTTAAATATAGTTTTAAAATGTCTTTCTGCATTATGTATTAAATTTTCATTCAAATCCGTTGACAACTTACTGACTTATTTCACAAAATATAGGTGGATGTATATTTTTGGGACAGAGTGTATTTATTTTGTGTCAATTCTATTTAAATATTCGTTTTTATTCAGCTCCTAATCCAGCAGCTCCAGCAGTCTCTGCACCACCAGCAGAACCATCCTTCTTCTTTGTTCCGCTTACAATATCATCTATACGAAGTAACATAATTGCCTAAAATTTCAATCAAAGTATGATAAAATAATCAAAAGTATTTACAGTTTCAATGCTTGTCTTCAACGCTTGAAGTCGAACAACATAAGGATCCCAAATTCCGAGTTGATTCATATCTGCCAAATCACCAGTTTGACCATTAATTCCCCATGTCCAATTCTTCTCACGATCCTGGGCATGCTTTGCGCGTAATGCTGTAAGTTGACGAATAACAGAACCTCCACAATTTTGCACCAATGTTCTCGGAATTATTTCTAAGGCATTGGCAATTGCTTTGTAAGGGCCATTGTGAATTCCTTGAATTGATTTACTTTTCTCGGTCAAAGCCTAAAATAAAAAATTTGTTAAAATATTTTTTAAATCTTCTTAGTCTAACAGTTGAAAGTGCCATCTCTAAAGCACCAGCTCCAGGAACAATTCGTGGTTTTAACATTACATTTCGAACACAACTGACAGCATCCTGTATATTACGATCGACCTCATTGATGATATCCTTGCTCGGACCCCGCAAAACAATAGTAACAGCAGTAGTCTTTTCCGAGGTAACCCATGTAAAATACTCATCACCGATTTTGGTTATTTCAAATAAATCAGCTTGTGTGCCAATATCAGATTCTTGCAAGTCAATAGTGTCATTAACAATTCGAGCACCAGTCACACTGTTATTGAGAATTAAATTTTGGGTATATAAATAAAATGTCAAATTCACCGAGCCAGTCGATTGTTGTCTGTCTTCTTCAAGCGACGTAAAGCAGTTATTCCAGCGCGGACAAGATAATGTTGTGCAAGATCAGAAATACCTTTTTCAGTAAAAACTAAATCAGGCTTCAATTTTATAATATCTTCACATTGACGACGTATTGCCTCTTCCTCCTTAAAGTTTATTTTGGAGAAGTTATGTGATTAAGAAATTATGCAAAAATTAAACCTGTTCAAGTACAAGGCTAAAATCATTTTCTCGCATAATTTCAAGCGCAGTCTGACTTTCACCCTTTTTATATTCCAAAGGACAATCAAGAAGTATAATACGTGGTTTTTCAATACGACGACTCATTTTTGGATGAACAATATCCTAAAATGAAAATTTAAGAATAATTCAAAATCAATTTAAAAAATACTTTATTCAAAACAACTCCTTTAACTATTTGACTATCTTCAATTGAACCACCAGGAATTTTTTCAATACGACAATAACGTTTGATATCAATTTCACTCGATCCGTTGCTTGTGATGGTTATCGAACGAACAGCTTGGAGAGCAATATTAACAGATAAATCCAAATATTTTGCAAGCATTTTAGTGCCCAAAGAAGATTTTATTACAACAATTAATTCATTTTCGTTGTTCAAATCAACAGCCTTGCTAAATTTTTAAAATTCTAAATTAATTAGATAATCAAAATTGCCTGAATTTATCCTCAATCCATTGAGTCATGTCATCTAAAGCCATACGATAAGCCTGGAATAAGAGGCATAAAATTTAAGTATTTTAATAAATAAAAGCAATTTCCTCGCTTTATGTAAGGCAAGGAAAAATTTTCCACAAATAAGCAAGTTCATTTACCTGAATAATCATAGTTGGATGAATGCCTTGCTCAAGAAATTGCTGTGCATGAGCCAAAAATTCTCCAGCCAAAATTATAACAGAAGTTGTTCCATCCCCAGTTGCTTCATCTTGAGTTCTTGCAATTTCTATCATCGTTTTAGCTGCTGGATGTTTAACCGTGATTTCGCGTAAAATTGCATTTCCATCATTTGTAAGGACAATTCCACCCATTGGATCCATTAACATTTTTAGCATAGCTTTAGGTCCAAGACTTGTACGAATTACATCGGCAACCATCTTTAAAACAAAGAAAATAGTATTATTCTAATATAAATTATGAGGATACTTACCTTTGCAGCATTAATATTTTGTGATTGAACTTTTGATCCTTGTTCTCTTTCAGCAGATTTACTCAAAACCAATAAAGGAGTACCCCCAACGCGAAGCATTTTTGTATTTAATTTCTAAATAAAATTTAAAAAAGCTTATTTTGAAATTATAAAGTAAAATAATTTTTGATTAAACAAAAAAAACAACAAAAATTAAAATAATTATATATAACTTTATCAAAAAATTAAACAAGTGAAAAAAACAGTAGATATTCAAAATCAGAAACCACTTCTAAAAAATCTTGTTTGATCGTTTTGATGTCTAGGATAATTCGATTGTTGTGGCGGTGGGAAACGATTACCAGGATTCTGAAAAAAATAATGGAATTAAAAAAATCTTTAAAGATATGTACATTCATTCTCGGAGCTGATTGTTGGGCAAAATATAGTTGTTGTTGCTGTTGTTGAGAAAACAGATTTGGAGGTTTATTAGCATTTTGTAAAGATTGTGGAGGTGCTTGAGCATTATATGAATGTTGATTGGAGGGTCTATTTGGCTTTCTTCCACTGCTTGAAAAATTACTCGAACCAGACTTAAAATACAAAATTAAAAGAAAAATAAATTTATAAAACCTGCTGATTGTGTTGAAAGAATTGATGTTGTGATTTTTGATGATGCTGATATGAAACAGGATTTGATGAATGTTGAAGCGAATCAGTATTAATTTCATTGGATTCAGGCGGGACAAGACGTTTTCTTTTTGCTTGATTACCAAATCCGCTTTGAGCAAAACCACTAGTGGATGCCTTAAAATAAATTCATTAAATAAAAGACTTAAAAATAAAAATTTCCAATTCTTTACTTGCTGTGCCTGCTGTGAAAACGATTGTGAAGAAGATTGTTGTTGTGAAAATGAAGAAATAGTTTTTGAAAGTGGTTGATGCTGGCGTTGCTGTGAAGATTGCATTCGAACTACCGGAGCTTGTCCAGCAACAGCATTATTTCCTTTTATTCTTTGTGTTCCTCCAGAGCCGGAAAATTGTTGATGGTGTTGCCCAAAATTTGAATGCTGAGACTTTGGTTGTTGTTGAAAGGCATTTAATGGTTTTCTTGGTTGCTGATGCATTGGCTGGGAGCCTTGACTGCTGCCACTGCTATTATGAGTAGGAGCAGCAGGAGCTATAGGTCTTTTCCTGTTTGCATGAGCACCACATCCAGAAGTATATTCGAACAAATTCGTCTAAAAACAAATGCAAAAATAAATTCAAAATATTAAACCAAACCCCTTTAAGCTTGTCAACAAGGCCTTTAATATTTTCAGCAGAAAGTGGAGCTTCCCAAAAGAAATTATGGTCGAGTGCTTCTTCAGCTGTCGGTCGTCGTTCTGGAGGAAGAGATAACATTTGATCAATAAGAGAAATCGCTTGCTCGTTGTGCTATAAAAATTCAGATAATTTTGCAAAATGGAAAAATAAATAAACCTCAAGAAACATTAACAATTTCTCTCTAACTCGACGTGGATAGTTTTGTGGCAGGGCGTTATTCAAAGCAGAATGCATTTCAGAACCACTTGCTTTTAATTTTGAATATAAAGGTAAAGCTTCACATCCTTCCCATGTCTGACAATTTATTGATCCACACAATTTAGCAATCCTAATTAATTGTTCTTGTTCAGTATTCCCCTTAAAATGAACATTATAAAAAGTTTAAAGACTGAAAAAAACCTGTAAAATTGGAGACCTAGTCCAAAGTTCAGAAATTATACATCCAGCTCCCCAAATATCAATTGAAGGTCCATAACTACTAGAACCAAGTAACAATTCAGGCGGTCTATACCAAAGTGTGACGACGCGATTTGTATATCGGTAATCTTGTTGTTCTTAAAGAGATGAGAATAGATTATATTTCTACTTATAAATATGAAGTTTTCTAATGATTATAGACTTTTTAAATTAAGAGAAAAATGAAAAACGTACTAATCATCAATCGAGCTAACCCAAAATCTGCTAGTTTAAGAACTCCTCCTGCAGTTATTAATACATTTGCTGATTTCATATCTCTATGTAAAATATTGCTTTTGTGAATTTTGTTCAAGCCTTCGAGAATGTGCTTAGCCATTGTTTTAATTTCAACTAAACTGAATTTTATTTTTTGATTACTAAGTAGTCCAGCTAAATCATGTTCACAAAAAGTAAAAACCAAATAAAATGAAAAACGTTCTCTTGCATTCTTTTCTGAATTAAAACAAAAACTATTAAAATTAAAGAAGTAATTCTTACGCTTGCAAGTGCAGACATCGATTAATTCAGTTATATTCGGATGTCGAAGAAGCTTAAGCATTTTTATTTCACGTAATGCAGTAATTGGAAACTGAAAAACATTTCATAACATTTTTTGGTTTCTTTTGCTACTTACCCCTTCCTTTTCATTTTCCATTAAAATTTTTTTCAGAGCAACAAATTGTCCAGTTCTTTTACATCTTGCCTTGAAAACTTCCCTTAAATTGGTAAAAATATGTGGGTTAAACCATTAACCCAAGTACCCGAACGTTCCTTGCCCAATTTTCAATAATTGTTCATAAAATAATTGCACATCATTAACATAGGGGTAATTAAAATTTTCAATGTAATTCACTAATTTTGTGGAAATTTTGCACTCTTCCAACAATTGCTAAAACGGGCTATCATTAGATTTATAAATAAATATTTAAACCTGAACTTTAGCATCATATCCAGCTGGATTTACCATTATAGCATCTAATTTTTAAATCTTTAAAGATCATAAAACTACTGATAAAGAACTCATATATAAAATCTTTAACACAAATCGACTTAAGAAACAAAACCGAGAAAAACGAGACGCCTTGTTCTCCCAGACTTCCGCTTGCAAACGGAGTCTGGGAGAAAAATAAAATCAAGCTTTATTTCGGAGGAGGCGACTATGATTTATAAGCAAAAAAATATCAATCTCTGCTACAAAAGTGCGCGACAAAGTGACACGAACTTTTTGAGTCTGATAAATCGGCTAATTCAAAACGATTTTAGATCGGTAGGGGACCATTGTGTACCGCCGTTTGTGTACCGCCGTTTGTGTACGGCCGGTTGTGTACCGCCAGTTGTGTACTTGGCCGTTTGTGTACCTGGCCAGTTGTGTACCGCATTATATAGGAATATAATAAGGGAATATAGATTATATTCCCCAACTTAGAATCTTATTAGAAAATTCGAAATGCAAATTCGACCAAAATTGCCATGATTTAACAAATTTGGACAAAGTTACGATTCAAAAATAAACCAGTAAACCTATGGGCGTCGGCGAGACGCTTGTGCAAAAGCCCGCGCTTAGCGCGGGCTTTTGCAGCACGCGTCTCGCGGGAGTCAACGGTCGCTGGGTTCCGTACCAGTAACATAAACCTATTCCTTTTATCGATTTTTTGAGTTGAAATGCCGACCTATTCTTCGTAGCAACACAAAAAGTTCTTTAAGTGAAGATACGGCCTAAAATCCCCTGATAAAGTAACCTTGGGTCTAATAAGATTCTGAATTTGGTGATATAGTCTATATTCCCTTACTATCTTACCAGCAATACTTTCGTTCTGGGATATATAAAGACAAAAATTCTTAAAAATGCGGGTACACAAACGTCCCCATTTGGGTAGGTACACAACCGGCCGTACACAACCGGCCAGGTACACAAACGGCAAAGTACACAACCGGCGGTACACAACTGGCCGTACACAAACGGCGGTACACAAACGGCCGTACTCAATGATCGCGTTCCGATTTTAGATCGACTTTTTGTTTAGTTTATTGTGTTGAAAAATTTCTTTCATTAAAAACTTTTAAAATCATCGGTATTTATTAGGCTAAATATTTATACAATATACACTCTGTCCCAAAAATATACATCCACCTATATTTTGTGAAATAAGTCAGTAAGTTGTCAACGGATTTGAATGAAAATTTAATACATAATGCAGAAAGACATTTTAAAACTATATTTAAAATTTGAAAAAATTCTAATTATGCACTCAATACTTAAAACTATTTATTTGTAAAATAGGTGTCCCATAAATATACATCCACTTTCAAAAAAAATTATTTCCAACAACAGGAAAAATCTACGAAAATTTTAGTAAACTTAAATATTGATATCATAAAAAAATAAAAAGAAAGTAGTTCCGTATCTTTACCCGAAGCCGAGATTCTGAGACCACAAAAATCAACGTAATATGGGGTTTTTCAATTTTAAAATATATCTTCGGCCCCTTTGGATTACTGTCAATTTTGATTTTGGGCTCATTCGAAAGCCCTTGAAATTTGCTATAAGATAGGTGAAGCTTATTTTCTAGAAAAAATTTTAAAGAGAGAAGCAGGCATTTAAACTTCAGAAGCGAACTTAAGGGGATTTTATGGGGCATTTAGGCGCTTTTTTCTTCATAAAAAGTTTAAATGCCTGCTTCTCTCTTTAAAATTTTTTCTGGAAAATAAGATTGTTGCTGACTTGTAGCAAATTTCAAGGGCTTTCGAATGAGCCCAAAATCAAAATTTACAGTAACCCATACGGGGTCGAAAATATTTTTTTAATTTGAAAAACCCTGTTTCACGTTGATTTTCGAGGTCTCAGGATCTCGGCTTAGGGTAAAGATATGGACCTACTTTCTTTTATTTTTTACGATATCAATATATAAGCTTATTGGAATTTTTGTAGATTTTTCCTATCGTTGGAAATAACTTTTTTGGAAGGTGGATGTATATTTATGGGACACCTATTTTACAGAAAAATAGTTGCAAATTTTGATTGCATTATTAGAATTTTTTAAAATTTTAAATATAGTTTCAAAATGCCTTTTTGCATTATATTTTAAATTTTCATTCAAATCCGTTGACAACTTACTGACTTATGACACAAAATATAGGTGGATGTATATTTTTGGGACAGAGTGTATAGATATATCCAAATACAATTACTAATGAAGGACTAATGTAAATGATTAGAAATGTATTGCGGTTTTAGTTTTTCTTTTCTACAATTTTAAACATAGAAGCCATATACGAGCTAGATCTATTCATAGTATATTTTAACATAAAATACAAGTTTAGTTAGTAAGCAATATTTTGCCAATAGTGAATTGCTCCTGTAGCTGTATAAGCAGCAATATTTCCATCGAGTACATCTATTGTGAGATTCTCGTTTAATTTTAATTTAGCCATTTGTTGAGGTTTAATTCCTTGAGAAAATACTCGTAAAGTGTTGTCACTGGAATTTTTCAATAATAAAACAAATAAAATATTTATCTTGCCTGCAAGCACAAAATGTTCCTCCTCGAGTTACACGAATGCTTTGGTCTCCATTAAGTTCTCTCCCATCGTCATCGTTGGTAATAGTAAATTCCTGTTAATATATAATGATCAAACTACACAGAAGCTTTAAACAAACATTTTCAAGTTGTAACGTTTCCGGGTCAAAGAAAAGAAAATGTCCATTTTTAAGACTCAAACAAAGTTGTTTGTCCTCGTAATCAACATGAGAAATCGGCTCATTAGACTGATAAGTACCAACCAACTAAAAAAGAAAAAAAACAAATTAAAAAAATTATCTCGTAATTTACACTTTCGAATCTCCTTTTATCTACAGCCGCGAGTTGCTTGTCATCCCCAATTGAAAATATTTGATTGCAATCGTCCTGAAAAGCCGATTCTTTTAAAAAAACTCGTCTAAAATAACCATAGTCGTAAGTTCAAAGACTGGCCTTTGGCCATGACAGTTATTTGAAGCTAACGGAGATGTACATGGTGTTCGAGTATCATAGAGTAATGTCCCACTTCGAAAAGTTGATACATAAAGTATATTTTCATTTTCTGAAACGCAAGAAAGTGCTGCCGTGTCAACGGATATTTTTTGAGTTGGCTATAATAAATTTTATGAAAATTCTCAAATTTTAGTAAAAAATATTCGAATATTCTGAAATAAACCTTAATAAACTTACGAGAATAGATGCTTCTGCAATCTGCCATTTTTTAACTATCGAATCCCATCCGGCTGAGAAAAATGAGTTGACATTATATTTTGAACAGGATATTGACCAAATCCAACCATCGTGTGCTTTCTCAGCAGTCCAATTATTCTAAATAAAAATATACAAATAAAGATATTCATTATATACATAAATAGTTGATTCCAAATCCCAAAGTATAATTTGTCGATCACGAGCTCCAGTCAGGCAAAAATATTTTCCATTTATGGTAAAGAGGCGAATAGCATGAATTATCCCATAATGAGCATCAACTGTTGATACTGAGTGAGCAAAATTTTTAAGACTATCAGACCAACGAATCGCAGTCTGCTCTGTGGCAATACATCGATAGATAGGCGACAACTGATAACAAAAAAATTAAAAAATAAATAAAAATTACTAACACAGGATCCAGGACGATCATTATCAGTTGCTGTGAGAGAACCTGTCAATCTTTTAGGAAGAACAAGACTATGTAGATAATTGGCACGTTTCAGCCAGTATGATTGCTCTCGAATTAGTAGGTTCAATCTTCGATTAACTAAAATAATATAAAAATAAATAAGTGAACGTATGACTGAATGAATATAAATGTAAATAAATAAATCTAGGTTACCTGCTCTGAAGTTACACCAAAGATCATTGGGAGGCAAATAATCAAAAATACGAAGGAGAAGCTCGAGTGGCAATTCTTCCAAGTACATAATCTACAAACAATCTCTAATTCCTTTAATTATGAAAGAAATAAAAATGTGAAAATTATTTCGTATAATATCGTTTTATTAATATAAAAAATAAAATTTTAATCAAAAAATTTATTCAAATAAATTAATTAGAAGAAGCATAGGAATTCATTTTAGAATATGGAATTGGATCAAAAGGGGGGAGCCATTTGAGCAAATCGGCACGAATAGAACGTCGACGTAAATAATCAGGGCTCGCGTTTAAAGCTTTTTCCTTTAAAAAATCAAATAGAAAACAAAAAATATTTTAATTACCGTATCAATGTAGAAACAATCATGCCTTGACACCAACATATCATTAACAATAAGAGTCGATATAATATCAGAACTGTGAATGGCAGTCTCGATACTCAAGTCTGCAAAAAAATTTTTGTTTTAAATCAGCAATAGTAATTCAACCTTTAATCATTATAGTCTGAGAATTATTACGCTGCCTCAAAGCAGAAAATAAAACTGATCGCCAATAGCTACGATAAGCTAGAAGACCCATATCAGATAAGGGATGTTCTGGAGAACCAATTTTGTGTTCGAGTTTTGAAAATTGATAGCCTTAAAATAGAAAATAAATAAAACAAAAAAAATTTCCCACTGAGATCAATTAGCAATTTTCCATATCCTTTCCCTTGAGCATGAGGTAATGTTAGAAGACAACTGAGATTGTTATTTTTACTTGGATTCTTTTCCTTAAAAATATTTAAAATGTGTCAAATTATGAAAAAAAACTTTTGAAAAATATCCAACAGTCACACAACCTCTCGTTGAAATTTCAGTAAGAATGTAGAAAGTAAATGTATCCACTTCGTGGTAAAGTGTTTTAGAAGACATAAACAATTTGGCCATTAAACAAAGATTTCGACAATACGTCTGAAAATTGAACAAAAAATAATTTTGAGAGAAAATTACCATTTCAAAGCATCCTTCTACCTCCCAAATGCAAATTCCCTCGTCTACGTCCCTGTATATTTCGTTGCCTGGAGGAAAGCAACACGGACAGAATTTCTAAAATTAAAAATAAATTTTGGTTACCTAATTTTGTTTCTGACCACATGAGTTTTAAACAGTTGCAATGACAAAAAATGAGTAAAACAAAATTCACACACATAAATTATAGACGCAGAATTGAGTGGTTCAGCATATGAGCCCTCATAAAGTGGTTTAAATCGGACAAATTGACCAAATTGAAGCCATTGATTCAGTATATTTCGCTTACTCTGGCCCTCCGGTTTAATGCCCATCTCGGTGAGAACTCGTTTTTGCAAAGCACTAGAAAAAATATTTTTTGAAATAAAAAGCAGAGAAAACCTGAAAATTTCCGAAGATTGGCTTGACCTAGCACCGATTCGTTTTGTTTTGCCAGGAGTCTTTTGAAATTTTATTAGATTCTTTGATTCTGGGGTCTGCCATTGACTTAAATATTTAGATAATTCAAACTTAAATATTTTTAATTAATTTAGAAAAAAAATTATTGAAATTGGAAATTATTATCGTTTTGATATAGTGAGACTAAATTAGACAAACTTTGAATTCTCAATTAAAATTTGTTGATGTTCAGAGCTTTGTTGATTGTCTTGTTTGGATGAAGTAGAATTATTCAAAATAGATATACTAGTATCTGTTGATGAAGATAGTATAATCTTTTTTCTCAAAACAATTTGATTCAAATCAAGTTCCGGAGATCCTGAAGAGTTTGATAAACTTGAAAGACTAATTCTAAAAATTGAAAAAATATTAAAAATAATCTTTTCCAGCCCCTCAGAAAATAAGTTTAGGGAACAAATTTTAGTTTCAACACAAATGCATTGAGAGAGCTGAGTGTATCGTCATTGAGGCTTACACGTAAATTAAACTTTAACCCACTTAACCACAAATAAATATGTGGAATCCTACAAACCTATACTAAAAACAGAAAAGCAAAAACGATAACAAAACAAAAAATAAGCAACCAACCTTAATTTGCGATTAGACGTTGGTAAAGCATTTGGGCTAACAGTTTCGCCACGAAATAGTTTTTTGTTATTATGCGGCACCTCTTTCTTGATAATTTTTTTCTTTTCAAGACTTAAAGAGTTAAGTTGCATAAGCACACTCTAAAAAATATAGAAAATTTAAGAGATAACCTTTAAATTTAAACGTAAAATTGTGTAGTCAATAAATTTGCATGGAGAGGGTGGGGTTATCTTCTTCCCTCTTTATAAAATAAAAACCTTCGTTGTCCGCATATCCTTCCTGCGTCGTGAACGAGTAACACGAATTGAACTTCGCAATGAAGGCATTAGAAATATATTATTATCTAAAAATTAAAAATTTAGCATTATAAATTTAAAAATAAATCCAAGATTATCCAAATCGGCCAAGGATTCTGCCGAAATTACCAGACACGAAAAAGACGCTCATTTGTCCGCGCTCAGATGGCTCTTTTAAGTTTTAATGCGGCTAGGAACCATTGAGTCCCGATATTTTCATCAATAACTTTGTGGGTAATTTTTGTTTTTTTTGAAGGCTTTTAATTACTTTTTTGAATGTCACAACCGGCGAAACGTGTTGCTGTTAGCTCTGTAAATTGGGCGAAATTGGCTGAGAGATTAGTTCCAGAACATAAGAAAGAATTGGATCGTTTGAAAATGCAGAACTCTTCATTTCATGCCGAGTTTGTTTTAATTTCACTTTATAATTTAACAAAGATTTCAGGGTTGTTCAGCGTGAACAAGATCTTCCAAAAGTTGATTGGGCCGAATTGAAAAAGCAAATGCCTGAACAGTCGGCTGCGCTTGATACTCTTAAAAAACAATGGGAATCGCTGAATATCTCTTATGGAACTATTCCAGAAAATTTTCAAAAGGAAATTGACAAATGGATTCAATATAATGTTTTATTTTTTTATTAAATTTTATTAAAATTTATTATTTTAAGCAAGCACGTTTACAATTTACCGAGCAGAAGATAAAGGACGGACTCGATCGTGTTAAGAAGGTTGAGGAGAAATGGGCCAAAGCGCCACCAGTTGAGCATATGTATGTAATTCTTTTTAAATATTTCTCTCTCAACTTTGAGTTTTCCACTTAACTTCCCTCAAATGCTTCCGTATAAATTTCTTATAATTCTTTAGGTATCTAAATTTCCACCACATCACTTTCTTTCCGCATGAATTTGGATATGCAGAGAAACATGGTTATGCTGATTGGCGTATCCATCACGATGATGGTGAATGGCGTTATTTCGATTTATTCTTTAAAGAACAAAATGCCGATGAGGTTTGTTTTTATTTAGAAAAATTATTTAAATTTATTAAATAGGAGTCTTACTATCGTCGCCGCTATCATGATTATAATGTCTATCCGGCTGCTGGTTTGTTTAAAAGAGGATTATTTCTAAAAAATAATATTTTTAGGTAATCCACTAACTGGTCTTGGAATTCCTGATGGATCTGGACAGCCAAAAGAGCCAAAGCATTGGCCTGTTCCGTTGACTGAATTGGGCCGTAATTATGTTAAGCAATTGAAGGAACGTAAGAGACAGGAGAAATTGGCGGGTACTGCTGTTCCTGTTCGTGTAGACGATCATTGAGAAGTTTATTAAAGATTTTATTTTGCCTACTCTTAAGTGGACATTTTATTGTTGTTTTAGGAAATTTTAAAATAAAAAAATTAATTTAGAAAGTAAATTTTCTTGGATTTTGTATTGTAAAAATAAATATAAAAATAGCAAAAAATATTTTTATAAATTTATTTGTAATATTACATTTATTATTTATAATTATTTTTGTTAATTTTAGTTAAATATTAATTTGTAAAGCGAAAAAATGACCGTTGTTAGCACTATTCCTTCAATTTTAAAACTTAGAATTTTGCTTCCAAGCAAGTGTGGACGGTTAGTTATTTTCCAGTTTTCTATTTTTTAAATTAAGTAAAGCTTCTGAAAAAATGTTTGGGGTTTTTTCTATTTTAAGGTGGAGCTGGAGCGAGGACTTAACAATTTTATAATCTTGTTTAGTTAGAAATTCTGTCTTTATTTTTAGTTCTCTCCGTTTGACTCACACAACAAAAACCCCGGTTCAACAATTTGGATTTGAGTATCTGAAACAACAAACAGCATTGGGTCGGCCAATTTCGCCACATTTGAATATTTATAAACCACAATTGACTTGGATAATTTCTGGCGGTCATCGAATTAGTGGTTGTATAATGTCTGGAAGTTGGTTTTTTTTAATTATTTTTAGAAGCTTTTTAAATTTATTTTAAGCTCTGTTGATTGGCGTTTTAGCTTTTTCTTTTGGTCCGTTCAGTTATAGTTCTTTTATTGAACGAATTCGTTCATGGAATCTTCCTTGGCCAATTACTGCAACTTTTAAATTTATCATTGCTTGGACAATTGTTTTCCACTCACTCAATGGAATTCGTTTTATGGTTTTTTTAATTCAAATAAATGACAAAAAAATAAATTTTAGGGATTTGATCTAGCAAAGGGAATGGAACTTCGACAAATTTATATGTCTGGTTATTTGGTGCTTGGGCTTAGTACTTTAATTACCCTTTTGATCGTTGCAAATTCGAAGCGAATTAGTGCAGAAGAAATGAAAGAGATGTATCTGTAGATTAAAAATCCCTTTGGGTCTGATATATAGAAATTAAAATTCTGTTTAAAAATATAAATGGTTCAATATTTGAATAAAATTTGAGCATAATTTAATAAAAACGTTTAGAACTCACTAAAGAAAGTGTGAACAATTTTTTGCAATAGTTTATCAGTGATTTTACATGAAATTAATATGCGAAAATAAAATATTATCCATATTTCCTTAAGTCAACAAGTTGAAAACTAACAATAAATATAGTAATAGTGTGTGGTACCTAATAAAAAATTAATGAGAAATTCCTATTCAATAAAATCAGTCATAGCGTTTTCCGCGAGGATAACGTTTAGGCAATTGAATGTTTGCAAGAGGATTCTTTTGCTCTTCAGGATATTCATGCGCCGTTTGATGAACAACTCCTATATCTGCTGGTAATGGCAATTCCCCAACATGTGCATGCAATTCACGTCTCAATTCTGGCCGCTCACGATGGCGTACTAATGGCAACAAATCAGGATCGACTTTCGGCGATAAAAGACGAAAAGCAGGAATCTTAAATAGAAAATTAGGAGAGCCGAACTTGTTTCAAACCTCCGAGTTCATACTATCGATAAAAAGACGCTGTGAACGCTCATCCATCCAACGCACATAGTCCTGGTCAAAACCATCTGGAATACCAACAAAAGGTCGCAAAAAATGTTGAACAACTCGATGGATAAACTGAATTAGAATTCGTTTAAAATACACAAAACATTGGAAAAACAAACGATATATTGCATTGGTGTCTCCACAGAAAAAGGGCGGAAAAACCGCAAATAATGAACCGACTGCTGGACAGTATACTGAAATAAAAAATAAATATACAAACAATGCGCGCATTTTACAAACTTTGTGCATAGGCCCGCGAAGAAGTTGACATATGGTAAGCTCGATTGCAACAAGGCATGCCGCTCGGCTAATTCCCAAATGGTCGTGAATAACAGTAGGAGTTGTACAAGTCCTAGAAAGTCGAAGTAGACGTAGAGGCGCATCCAAATCCTGTGAGTTATTTAAGTCGCCTTGCCAGTGCTCGAGACGAAGCTGTCCAAAAGTTGAAGTAATTTAAATAGAGCTTTTATTCTTACCTCCTTGTCATTTGGGCCAACAATCCTCAGCTTTGTAACATTGAAGAAAGGGTCTCGCGATCCCGATGGCTCAAAGCCCTCGTTCCAAATAACTAACCCATGGAACTGAAACGGATTCGAAGAAACACTAAATAAAAAATATAAGCCATTTAATTCAAGTATACTTACGTCTCAGGCCAATATTTAGCGCAACGACGAGTGTCGCTCCGACTAATAAGCATAAAAATGAAGCAAACACGCTCCTGCCAAATCATCTATAAAATGAAAGTTTATAAATTATATATTAATTTTTATTACCCGCCAAAAATCCTTAATGGTATTGTCCATAGGTGCCTGAGTAATAATAAAATCATTGAAAAGTAGTGGCGAGTTGACACAATTAGCATGAATAAAAGAATCTAACGACGGCTCTTCGGGGTAACTAAGAATAACACGTGATTGATCTTTGCATTTAATGCCTAAAAGTTACAGAATTAGTAGTAACCTACTTAAAGAAAAAAACTTTGGTTCCTGCACTTTTCAACAAACTTGTCTGAATGCTCATGGGTGAACTGGATGTGATTAACTTGATTGTCAACAATCTCAAAGCGACGCTCCATGCCACCCACGATAGTGTACATAAACACTTGTTTACGCGCTGGCCCAAAGATACGTTTTCCCAAATAAATATTGTTGTAATCTTAAGATAGTAAAACTAGACGTAAAAAATGTAAAGTCCAATTCTTTAAACTGTTAAAGAAAATTAGACAAGAGTTTATTTCTCAGCATTAACACACTACGCTAGAAAGCGAATTAGATTCTGGGAGTCACTAAACGTGTAAAATCAAAATTTACATCTCCCATGCATCCGTATGCGGTCCTTATCTCCCTTCACCCTTTTGTTGTACATTTGAAAACGCCAAATAACTCCTCGTCCATCAAAATCATCTTTAAAAAAGTCCGCAAGACGATGATTACCAAAAAGCTCTTTATAAAAATTAGATTTCTATAAATCGTATATTGAATGTTAAATACCTAATGCACATGAACCAACAAGCCAATGACTAAGCTCGCTTTGATTTGTTAATTGTTCTCGTAGTCCAGGAACTGTTGCAAAATACTTTTCTTGTTTTGTTCGTAAAAAACGCCGTTTGTTTAGATTTTTGCTGTTAGTGAAGAGAACGTTTGACAGCATAGCTAAATTTAGAAAAAAATCCCTACAACATAAAGAAAAAATTTGAACAGGACAAAAATCTATGGTTCTGTCTGTAGGTATTTTGGTTGTAGGTCTTCTGTCCGGAGGTATTTTGTCTGCAGCTCTAAAGTGGAAATTTTTTGCGGAAAATTCTTTTTTGATACTATTTTTTTAATTTCTTACATTTGACCCTTTACATTTGGTCAAATTCTTACATTTGACCCTGCGGTACCCTCCGCGCTGCATTCAACACCGACATAACTTCCCCTAGTTTTAGGGCGCAACCCTTATTCTTAATACACATAAATTTATTTCTATTATTCTAGAAATCAAGTTTATTCTAAATTTTAAAAATGGCTACGATGACTGACGATGACATTAAAGAGATTAAATCCCAGCTTAATAATATGTTGAAGAATCAAACTGTTATGATGGCCCATCTTCTTTTTTTGACCAACCAGGTTTATTTTCTATTTACATTTTAAAAGAAAATTTTTTTAGATTCCTTCTCCTTCTTCAACATCTTCTAATTTGGCAAAGTTTTCACCGACTGTTCAACAATATCTTGCATGTATGTTGAAATTTGTTTTTAATTATTGGGGTGCGAATAATGGGGGTGAACCTGTTGTCATATAAAAGAGTTTATGCCTATTTAGCTTTGAAATGTCTGTAAATTTAACAGTTCTGCTTGTTAATGAACTAGTGTTTCTCATAAAAGTTTACTTCAAACAACTTCTCCCCAAATTATTTAAATTTTTCTTAATTTATTCTTTTCTAGTACAAAAACAGAATCAATCTAGCCAAAAAATTATGAAACCATCAACTTCTACATCTTTTGCTACACTCACACCTGTGCCAATCAAACGTAAAGCAGAATTACCGCTTGAGGAAATTGGAAATACTGGAGGATTGAAACATCGTCGTGGACGTCCGCGCAAACCTGAAGATGGAGGACATTGAATATTTTTTTTGGAAGAATTTTTTTGGTTTAACTTTTAATTTAATTATTTTGTCCAGGCTTGGACACTTTTTTCTCTTTTTTTAGCCGTGATAAGTCTTCAGAGCTTATGTGTTAAGGCCACTCTTTCACATGAAAAAGCAAAACTGACCGGCGGTCAGCTGCAGACAGTCTTTTCCAGAACTGCACATTTTCTGCAGCTTTTTTTATACAAGAGAGTGCCGTCATCGCAGAAGCTCCGAAGAGATTTATCACGGATAAAAAGAGAAAAAGTGCCCAAGCCTAATTTTGTCTTTTATTTAAAATATTTGTCTCTCTTGCCTTCTCTTGTCATTGTTTAAAATGTTTTTCCTTAAACCTTATATAATTTGTGGTTAATTTTTCCCGATTTTGCCTTTTTTTGGTTGATTCATTAAGATTGTTTTTCCAGAAAATTTAAAAAATATTGTTTTATTTTGTCTAATAAAATCTATTTAATTTTTTAAAATTTTTATGAGCGATAAGAAAGACGTCAAGTTTTGGACTAATTTTTTGAAATTTTGTCAAAAAAATTTTATTGAAAATTATTAATTTGGAGTTGTGAGGGAGGAGATTAGATTATTTAATTTTTCTTCAATTTTGTTGTATAGTATGTAAGGCATATTTTGACAAATGGTGCATATTTTATGCTTTTTCGTAGTAAATATGTACATATGCAATTTTTTGTGGATATTTTGTGAGGCTATAATTATAATGAATTGATATGTAAATACTATAATGAATTGCTCTTTCTTTACAACTTTTCTTTTTTCAAATTTAGTTGGGCTCGTTTCTATGGTAATTTAAGGAAATTTAAAAACAAATTAGAGCAAAATAAATTTATTATTTGAAAAATATTTTATTTAAAATCATTTTTAAAAAATTAATTTAATTTTAATTTAAACTACTAAAAATGAATAATAAACAATTGGATAATTTTAATTTTAACAAAAATTTTCGTGTAAATTTTTAAAAAATTAATTTAATTAAGTATAATTTATATTAGGTAAATAATTATAAATCAAAACAACAAAAAGCACAATTATTACAAATGTCTAATAATTTAAATTGGCAAAGAAGAGCTGTAAATAAAGATTAAATTTTGTTTAAATTAATTATAAATTTAAGCGTTCTGTTGCCCCAAAAAATAAAAAATTCCAACAAAAACGTGAATTTAGTAAACAAAAAGAAGGAAATTTAAATGAAAATTATTCAACAGATTTTGAAAATAAATTTGAGGAAAAAGAAGAGGGAAGAGAATTACAATTAAATAATTTTGTGGATGAGGTCTGTAAATTTAAAAAAAAAGAATAATTTTGAAAATTAAAAAAAACCCTTTTATTTTATTAATTGTTTTTGTTAGCATTATTAGTAAGGGTTTCACCGTAAATTCCCCGGAACCAGGAAAAAGTTCCGGGATCTGGAACTCAAATTGGATCTGGTTCCGATGAAACCCTAATTATTTTGTAATTATTAAGTTTTCCAATAAGTATGTTACAAGAAAATTTTTAAAAAAAGAAAAAGGGAGGGGGGGGGGGGAGTCGAGAGAGGAATTTTTCGAATGTCGGAACATCTCTCTAATTTTCCTCATAATTATCCTCTCTCCTCCACTTTTTACTTAAATAATTACAAAATTGTTTAAGATATCTAAAATTAAATTATTATTGACAAATTTGGAATATTCTACACAATTTTGGAATATTGAAAGAGAAGAAATAAATAAAAGAAATAATTTATTTAATTTACAACAACAACAAACGTCTTCAATTAATTCAAAACCTCCTTTTAATAAGTTTAAATAAATTAATTTTTAAAAAATATTTATTTTTTAAAAGTAATTTTCTTTTAAATTCTGATTTACCAATAATTGAAGAACAATTAAATAATATTAAAAAAAGTTTAGAAGAATTTAGACAATTTAAAATTAATCAGCCAGCAAAAGAATATTTTCGGTTAATTTTTAAAAATATTTTTTAAATTAATTTTTTTTAAGTCAAAATGGAAGAAACGAAACAAATTTAATAAAAGAAAAGGTTTTCTTTTAATTTTGAAAAAGATTACAAGCCGGAGGAGCTCGATAATTATAAAACAAAAATTAGAGACATCTATATAATTTTCGACCCTATCTGAATAAGAGGGCGCTTTGATTTTTTTCAACATTTTTTTCCTACCTTAATATATAAATAATGGTCAGTCTTTTCTTCCTCGTTCGATTCCACTCTTTTTACCTGTGGCATATTCAAATGAGAGGACAGACAAAACATGGACGGATTCAAAGAGGAAGAAAAGACTGACCACGGACGAACTCTGACAGACAAAACACGGACGGACAGACAAAACACAGACGGACAGACAAAACTCGGACGAACTCGGACAGACAAACACGGACGGACACAGACAGATAAAACACGGACGGACTCGGACAGAAAACACTCGTGTTATGTCTGTCCGTGTGTGTGCTGCTTTGTCTGTCCTCTCATTTGAATATGCCACAGGTAAAACGAGTGGAATTGAACGAGGAAGAAAAGACTGACCATTATTTATATATTAAGGCAGGAAAAAAATGATGAAAAAAATCAAAGCGCCCTCTTATTCAGATAGGGCCTAATTTTCCCTTTATTTAAAACACCCCCCCCTCCCAAAAGGTTACTTTCAATAGAGGGAGAAGTCTCCCAGCTTTATTTTAATAATTATTTTTTATAGGAATTTATTTCTCCTTTACAAATTAAAAGTAGACTTTTAAATATGGAATTTTATATTGAAAAAAGGGTAAAATAATTTAAAAGAATTAATTTTAAATATTTTCTTTTAAAAAAAGATTCAAAATATATTAAATGAAAAAAGGAATAAAAAAGTTTTTGATAATTCTTCTACAAAAATAAATAATAATAATGAAGTATTTGAATTAATTACTACAAAAAATCAAAATAATTTTGATAATGAAATTGTTTTGGGGAGACAAGGAGAGGGAGAATATGTTGGAATTGAAAATAAATTGTTTGATTTTACAAAAAAATATTTTTTTTATTTAATTTAAAGTTTTTGAAAATATTGGGGGCAGACAAAAGAAATATTTTTTATAAAAATCGTTAAATAATTTTAATTAAAAATTTGTAAATTTTTTTGCTAAATATTTTAAGAATTTATTAAAACAAAAGAAAACATTTTCCAAAAATTTAATTATTCTTTTTAAGAACTCACCAACAACAACAACAAAATTTATTTAATGAAGAATTTCAAAGCAATTTAAATACCGTATTATCTCTAATACAAGCCCTGGGCCTCTATTTTTCAATACCCCTCATTGAGTGGGCTTCTAATAGAGCATGGGCTTCTATTAGGGCATGGGCGTTTATTTTTCAATATCAAAATTTTTTAGAAGATAAAAAATATAAGCAAATAAAATTATGTTTGGCAATATGAATTAAGAAAAGAATGTAAAAATTAAATATCAAAATCAATATAAATATCAATAAAACTCCGTTTTCTCAACTTGGTAATAAGGTTATACCTTCTGATCCCGGAAATCCCTCTTAATCCCCCGTAAATCCCTCTTAACCTCCTGAATAATCAGATTAAGCTCTTAACAATATCACAATCTAATCTTCCAATAGACTTTTCTTCTATACACATAATCTCCTTCTTTTACCGAAATACCGATACTGATACCGCAAAATCGTGTTTGAATAACACTAATATTGACCTATTTGGACTGAACCGAGGTATATGCAGGGATATGCAAGGATCTCATGGCCATTTTGTTTGTGGTACTTCTCTTAATATAACTAATACTCCATATTCCTAAATCGGCCACAAGTCAGACTTAATTCATCCAAATCACTCTATCGATCAAAATCACCAATAGACCAATTCATTGATATCATATTCTTTGATATCCAACTATATCCCACTCTAAATCATCCAATATCTACAATTCTAATCATAGTACCCTTCTTAAGCTTCTAAATCCTATCTAATTTCCCAATATTCTTTATAGTCCAATAAAATCCTACATAATTCATCCAAATCACTTATAATCACATCAAAATTCATCCTCAGTCATTGGAATTTCTTTATCAATACTTTTAATTGAATATAATAAAGGTAATAGAAAAAAAGGTAGCAAAAATCAGATGGGCTTCTATTAGGGCATGGGCTTCTATTGGGGCATGGGCGTTTATTTTTCAATACCCCTCACTGGGTGGGCTTCTATTAGGGCATGGGCTTCTATTGGAGATGGGCTTCTATTAGAGACAATACGGTATATTTAATTATAATAAATTACTTTTAGATCCAAATAATAATAAAATACAAAATAATGATTTAAAACAATTAAATAATAGTAATTTTGGCGAAGAAGAAGAAAATAAATTATTAAAAGAAGAAATAAATGGTAGTGAAGGTCGTTATTTAAATATTTATAAATTTGTCCACATTATAAAGTAGTAAATAAATATCCCAATTAATTAACTTAATTACCAGTTTTTTAATTTGAATGGTCGTTAGAAGAGGAAGGGGAGAAGGAAGAGCCTAAATGAATACGCTTTACTATAAGGAAAGATTCTTTTCAATCCAAGGATATTTACAAAAAATAAGCTTAACTTTATTAAAAAATAAAAATAATTTTCTAGAAAATTCGAAGGAAGTTTTTGCACCAATCAGAAATTTTGTTTTTGATAATAATGAAGAAATAAAACCAATTTCAGAAGAAAATAATTTAAAAATAGGTAAAAATAAATTTGCTTTAAAAAATTAAAGAAAAATTCTGTTTTTAAAGAAAACCAACAAAAAATAAACGAAAAAGAATTACAGCAACAACAACAACCAACACAATTTTCATCAGAAAATCCAACACAAGAACAAATTAATTTTGAAAAAATGTTACAAGTAAATAAATTAATTTTATTTTTTTAATTTTAATTTAAAATTATTTAGATTCTTAAAAATCCAACAAAATTTAATATTTCATCAAATGATACTTCCTCCTCCTCTGATGAATTGGAAATTAAAAAAACAAATTTAGAGACAAAACAAACAGAAAATGAACAAAAAGTGAACTAATTTAAATTAATTTGAACTTTAATTTTTAGCAAATAAATCAACAAAATATTCCATTAAATACAGCAACATTACAAACAATTGGAGGATTTTCTAATAATAATATACAAAAACAAATTATTAATGGGCAAAATGAAAGTGATTCTGATTCGGATTTTTTTAAATAAATTTTTCTGAAGTATTTGTTTAGAGTTTACCATTTGCTTAGTAAGGTTGTCGGATAGCTGGAAATCCTCGGGTATCCGGATCCGATATCCGAACGGAAAATTTCCGGATATCCGGCCTTTTTTCGGATCCGGATCCGACAACCTTATGTTTAGGAAAAAAAATACCTAATTATTTTTAAGTTTATCAAAAAAATCGAAATGTAATAGTAAATATTAAATTGTGGAACGATATTAATTAAATATATGTATAAATGAGATTAAAAAGCCTTTTTACAATTAATTGTTTTACAAAAAATTATTTTTTCTTTAAAAATAATTTTCTTCTTTCAATTTTTCTTCCCTCAAAATTTCTTCAAACAAAATTTTCATTCGGCACAATTTTAACTCCATTTCTCTGCTTCTCATTATTTTTGTTGTCTTCTTTCACATATTTTCTTTTAGGAATAAAAGGTAAATAACGAAGAATTGGGAAGGAGTCGATTATTTGTTGGAATTTATTTGGATATAAATAAACATCTTAAGTTAAATTTTAAAATTATTCCGGCAAAATCCTCAATTTTTTACCCAATATTTTTTGTTAAAAAGGAATTATTTTAGAATAATTATTGTGAATAATTTTTTAATATATATATTTCCGAACACGTAGTGCGACACTTGCGGACCGACTTTTGCGGACCGACCTTTGCGGACGGACATTTGCGGATTGCGGATAGACATTTGAGGATCAGACATTTGCGGACGACATTTGCGGATTGCGGACCGACTTTTGCGGATCGGACATTTGCGGACCGTTTTTGGTAAAAAATTTAAAAAATTAAATTTAATTTTCGAAAACGAAAAAAATATTTAAATAAGTTTATTTTAATATCTTTTCGATCTAACAAGTTAGACAAAGTTATGATCGTTTATTTTAGCTCCTTACCTATTGCATCCGTGAAGTTTTTGCTGCTGCGGGGGAAGCTTGGCATGACCATGTCATCGATGATAGGAATAGGATTAAGTTACGAGCCCAGAACCCAGCGACAGTTGACTCCCCGCGAGGCGCTTGTGTAAAGCCCTGCGCGAAGCGCAGGGCTTTACACAAGCGCAGGGCTTTTCTCTGCGCGAAGCGCAGGGCTTTGCACAAGCGCCTCGCCTAATCTCCATAGGTTTACGTTGACCATTTTGATAAAAAAAAGTTGCCAACGAAAAGATATTAAAATAAACTTAAATATTTTTTTCGTTTTCGAAAATTAAATTTAATTTTTTAAATTTTTTCCCCAAAAACGGTCCGCAAATGTCCGATCCGCAAATGTCGGTCCGCAATCCGCAAATGTCGTCCGCAAATGTCCGATCCGTAAATGTCTATCCGCAATCCGCAAATGTCCGTCCGCAAAGGTCGGTCCGCAAAAGTCGGTCCGCAAGTGTCGTACAATCTCCGAACAAGCAATTTAAAAATGGAATTTTTTATTGAATAAAAGACACTTTTCCGAGTCACAGATAAAAAATTTGCCGACTATGCCGATTTTAAAACAATTTTAATAATTTACCTCTTTCCCCATCACATTCTTCCCAAACAGTTCCCCTTTCTCTAAGTCCACGTTGTTGTCTTGTAGCCCCACCAACTGTGTTATCTCTTAAATAAATAAAATATTTAATAATTATAATTAATTTACAAAAAACAAGCAGTCGCTGCACCAACAAACATTGGCAAACTTAATAAACTTTAAAAAAAATTAAAAATAAATTAAATATATTTATTTATAACTAACACTTGAATAACTTGGTCTAATGTTCTATACCCAGTAGCAACAATTGTTGGATTTCTTTCGTAAAATTCTGGGACAATCTAAAAAATTTTTAGAGATTTTTTAAAACCAAAAATTAATTTACTTACCACCCCCAACATAATTGAGAATCCAAGAATGGCAACATTTCTAGTTAATTTTAAATCAACAGTTTGGACATTAGCTATAGCAACACCCCCAACCTTTTTTAAATTATTTTTATTTAAAAAATTATTTTTTTAAAAACCATAGCCATAGAAGTACTTAAAACAACGCCAACTAAAGGATCTGGAATTGCAGAAAGTATAGCTCCAAGTTTTGTTACAACCTTTTTTCAACAAATATTTTTTATCTTTAATTTCTTTCCTTCTAAATTACCCCAAAAGCAATTAAAGTACAACCACCAAAAATCATTGTAATTCTACTAGCTACTCTAGTTATTCCAATAACCCCAACATTCTCTGCATGTGTAGTTATACCAACTCCCGGACCTATCAAACCAGAAATAAAACATCCTAGACCCTCAGCCATAATTCCTCTATTTAAAGCATGGGAGGGAGGGGGACGTTCCTTTAAATAAAATTTTTTCTCAAGAAAATCTTTTTCTTTCAAAAATTGCCTCAGAAACACTAGCAACAGCATGATAATTCCCAACAGCTTCAAATAATGTAGTTTGGGCAGATACAAGAAATCCAACAAACAAACCAATATTAAATTTTGGAAAACCAAATTGGCCTTTAAAGGGGAACTTTTTGAGGGGAATTTTTATATCATTGTTTAACCTGGAAAAGGAAATCTGGCATAAGGAGAATTATAAATAGCATCTAAAGTTGCCGGTTTATCCGTTCTAGCAACACTTTCTTTTGGTATTAAATTAAATATTGTCAAAATAAAACAAAGACCCCAAGAAAAGAGAATTGCTGTTAAATACTGAAAGAAAAACAGCTTTTCTTTTTTAATTTCACTATAAATTACCGGAAATTGTCCAAATACATTTAAACGATACCAACGAAATTTTCCTTTACTATAACCAAGAAAAGGGACTTGAAGACGTGAAAGATATAAAACTGTGGCAAATAAAGAAGCAGCCATTCTAAATAAATAAAAATATTTCAAAAAATTATAGACATAGAAAATTAATGTGTTCTAGAGTTTAATTTTTGGAAAACTTTGGATATCAGGAAACAAAAATCGAACCGAAAAATGTTCGGTAATTCGTCCCGTTCTGTTTCGCTTCGAAACCTACATTATGCATAATCTCAATAAGGATTTAATTTAAAAAAAATCTCTGGTTTAACCGAAACGAGAAAAGAATTAGAAGGTTACAGATTAAAATTGAGGTGAAGATATCTCAGAAACTCCTGATTCTCGATAACCAAATTTTCGAAAGAAATTTCTTCTCGTTTTGTTCTCGTGTAAATTAATATTGTTAAAGTATTTCTTTAATTAATTCCCAAAAATTTATTTAAACATACACAAGGGATATCCAATGTTTTTCAACTCGTTCAACAGTAATTTTAACAGAAGAAAGCATCATTAACATTAATAAAGGGGAAACAGTCATTGGCCCAATATACTTTAAAATTATTATTTAGTAAAAATTAAAAGTTTTTTCAACATACTTTAGTCATTATTCCAACTAAACCAGTAGCCCCTATAAGCATTGTGACACAAGAAGAGGCCATTAAAGTTCCTTGAATCTTTTTTAAAAACAATTCTATTTTCTAATATTTTTCTACTTAATTACCATAGCCATTTTATTTTCATAAATTTCTTGTGGAACAAAATCATCAACAGAAGCTAAACATTTATATTCTGGAAGGCTCATAAATGCTCTTACCTTTTAAAAGATTAATTTAAATTTATGATTACATTTAAAATATACCGAAGGTATATAGGCAAAAGCAACTCCTTGTAAAAGAGCCAATCTAAGTCCAAACCCGCTTTGAAGTATTGTCCCTATTCCACAAACAACAAAAGTACCGGCAATTAAACGAACTCTTAATTGGTCTCTATCTCGGCCAGGACAGATTAAATCAGAAATAAGTATTGGAATTGAAACAAGAACTGACACAGAGACCATTACTTGCTTAAATAAATAGAAAAGAAATTTGATTTCTCTAATAATAACTGATATCTTTTATTTAAGATAAGCCTTACTATGAGACACTATTATGAATTCTCATCCTCCTAAAGAGTAGTGATGTTTGGATATCCAGATGTTAGGGTATCCCGAGTTTCTGGCCTCCCGATCGCCAACTCCTCGAGGTCATTTCCCGACCCGACTCCTGTTTCCCGGGTTTTTTCTTCTTCCGAATATCACTACTAAAGAGCTAATTAAATATTTATTTGACCAATAAAAAAATATTTATTTAATTTACCTGTAAACCAAAAAGGAAAGTTAAAGGAATAGGCGGATTCGAATCAGCTTTGTATAAACGTCTTTGTGTTGATTTTTCCTTATTATTATCATTAATATCCTCTACTTCTTCAATATTTTTATTTAAATTATTTATTTTTCCATTAATTATTAATTGATTATTGTTATTTATTATATTAATTTCTTCTTCTTTTTTATTATTATTTATTTTTTGTTCTTTCTCTTGTTCTTCTGTTGATTGACGGGGAGATGTATTATTTGAATGAATATTATGAGGGCTCATTTATTCTGAAAAAAATTAAATTTTTTAAATTAAATTTAAAATTTGATCAAAATTAAAAAGAAAGAAATTAAATTTTAAATTCAATTTTCTACATATTATGTATATCCCTCCAAAAATTTAAAAGTATTTTTTCCCATTCAAATGAAGGGGAGTCTGCAAAATCAGAAAATTAGGAAAGGGTTTTATTGAAAACCCCCTAACATTGACCTTGTTCAAATTTTATTTTTCTTTCGCTTATTTTGATTGACAAGTAAAGGAAAAGGAGAAAATAATTCTATATTTTTGGAAATAAAAGATAGGAAAATGATCTTAGAAAATAAAATAAAAAACTAAAAAAATTATTTAATTTAAATCAAAATAATAAAAATATGTATTTACTAGAAAATAATTATTATTATTTTTTTGTTTAAATATTTAATAACTAAAATAAATAATTACATACTACAAACATATGTTATTTAAATATTTATTTATTTATTTATTATCATGCAAAAATGTAAAAATATTTGTTAAATAAAAATGTTAATTCTTTTATTAATTTTCTCCCTCTTTCTCTCCTTATTTTTTGTTATTCCTCCCTTAGAATGAATACCCCTCCAAAAATTTTTATAAGGACAAATATTTGTTGATTATTTATGTAATAAATAGGGAGTGGCAAAACATGCAAATGCATATTTTGCATGCGGATATGCCATGGGCTAAAACGCTCAAAAATGGTGTTTTTATGTTGGTACGAACATTAGGGACCGGGTTCTTAATGCATATTTTTGCATATTTCGGTACTTTCGTGCATATTTGCATATTGATGCATATTTTGGGAAATTTTGTATATTTTTACCTAAATTTGTGCATATTTTGGCATTTTTTGAGAAATTTTAGTAAAAATCAGGCAAAATTTTAAAAATTTTGGAATTTTTTGGTAAAAAAATTTTTTTGATAAAAATTTGTTTAAAAAAATTTTCAAAAAATTTTTCGAGGAAAACTTTTTTCAAAAAAATTTTATCGGAACTTGAATTTTAAGTTCATAAAATCTTTTAGAAATGCTCTTAAACTGCAATTTAAATGCTAAATTAGTATTCTTTATTTCAAATATTAATTATTGAAGCATATTTTCATTATTTTTGCTATATATTCAGAGCATATTTTGCATATTTTGATGCATATTTTGGGCTTTTTTGGTGCATATATATGCGCATATTTTGGGATTTTTCGTGCATATTTTGCCACTCCCTAGTAATAAATATTTTTTTGTCAAAAAATTCTTTTTTAAAATTTTTACAAAAATAATTTAATACTCAAATACCCTGGGTAATTACTGTTTCAGTCTTTTGCTGAAGGGGGGGGGGGTAATTAATTGGAAATATGTATATGGTTAATTTTTAAATAAATGAGAAATTAACATTAATTTTTAATAAATTAAATCAGTTATCCTAAACTAAAAAATTAAAAATAAAATTAATTTAAAATTTTAATTAAATACAATTAATTTTTTAAAATTATTTTTTGTTTATTTTCAGTCACAAAATGTTAACAAATTATTTTTAAAAATTTTTAACAAATATTTGTTTAATTAATTTATTTTTATTTTTTTAAAGTTTTAAATTAATAAATTAAACAAACATTTTGCTTGTTTAAAAAAAATAATTAAAATTTTATAAAACAAAGATTAAAATAATTGGGGACAAATACAAACAAACATACATAAATATTAAAAAAAAAGAAATTAAAAAAATGTTAAAAAATATTTGGAGAAATTTTTTTCCCTTTCTAAAAATTTTATTATCTTGTAATAAATATAATAAAAAAATAATAATAAAATTGTGAGAACGGAAATATATAAAAAATTGTTAGAGGGAATATTTTCTGATAAAATTAAAAGGAAAATATTTTAATTAAAAATTGAACCAAAAAATAGAATATTTAATATTTAAATTTAATTTACTTAAAATATATATTATGTTTTTATTTTCTTAATTTAAAGAAAATTAACCTTTTTTGTTAATTTTTAAAATTATTTTGAAAAAATAAAATAATAAAATTAAGAACTTTTTTTAAATAATATTTAGATTAGGGATTAATGATATTGGGAGTAAAATAAATATAAAAAAATGAATTAAAAAACGGTGGGAAAGACCAATAAAATATTTTTTTGTTTTATTAAAAAGATTTTTATAAAAATATTGTTTTAAAAATATTTTCCTATTTATTACAATTTTTTGAAATTTTTCAACTTGAAATTAGCTATGTAAAAATAAAATATATTTTTGATTCTAACTAATTTAAGAAAAAGATTTTAGAAATATCTCTATCTATTTTTAGTGTAAACAAAATATTAAAAAAATTTTTGTTTAAAACACAAAACATAAATATAAAAACACAAAAAAATTAAGTTTTCAACCTGAAAGTTTTTTTTAAATATTTTTTTTCCAACAGAAAAAATTTAAAATTTTATATATTTTTTAAACTTAAATTGATGGTTAGAGAAGGATTGGATCTCGTCTCGTTCTGAACTCTTTTAATAATTATTTAAATTAAAATTAAATATTTTTATTTTAAATTAATTTTTGTAAAAATATTCTTTTTAGGAAACCCTTCCTTTTTAAATATCTCTATTGGATACGGGTAATAAATATTTGACAGGTTTCTATTTAATTTTGGCAAATATACAAACAAACAAACATCTGTTGGTGTTGTTACTTTTTTACTTTTTTAAAATAAATATAAAATAAAAATTAATAAATATTTTTGAGGAAGAAAATAAAGGAGTAAAGAATGTTTGGAATTAGGATATTAAAAAAAGAAAAAACAGCTTCTGAAAATGACATATTTTAGATAATAACAAAATATGAGAATTAAACAAAAATAGGGATGTCCTTGAAAATTAATAAAATAATTGAATTAAAAAAATAAATTAGGGTTGTTAACGATAAATGTTTTTAGTAAATTAACTGAAACCGGGAGGCCAAAAATAGGAGATAACCGAAAACAGGCGAGTCTGACCAGTGTTTCAGTTTAAAGATACGCCTTAAAGGTATCGTTAAAAGTGTGAATCCTTAATTTAAACGAAAAATATCTTTTTGAATTAGGTATATTTAGAAGAATAATTTGTACATAGAATAAATATTATACATATACATATAATATTGTAATATTAAGGAGATGAAATGTTTTTAATTGTCCTCTAATAATTACACAATTTTAATACGCATAATTTAACACCTTTTTGGTAATAATTTTTAAATATAAAAATAATTTTTTATATAAAAAGTCATTAAAAACTAGCTAGAAAATTTATGAATTTTACAGATAATTTAATATTAAATATATATTTTTCATAAAAATAATAAAACCTTAATCCCTATTTAAAATACAATTTATTATTAAAAATTAATAATTAATTCCTTTTTACGTATTAAAAAAATTAATTTTTTAATTTTGACATACAAAATAAAATAAAATTAAAAAAATTAGGGAAATTATTCGGCGAATAAAAAAAGCCAAAAAAGGCTTTTTCTCTATTTAATGTTAAATTTTCTTGTCTCCAAATAAAGAAAATTGTTTTAGAAAAAAAGTTTTTGTGTGTAAATGAAAATGTTAAACAATAAATAAACGAGAAATAAAAAGAAAAAAATTTAAAATAAAAAAAATATTTTTAGTGTTAAATAATTATATTCGGGGAGAGAAATTGCTGACCAATAATTGCGCGATAAAATATGTAGACAGAAAGAAACAACTTTTTCCTTTTCTTCTTTTTTAAAAACCTGCAATTATATAATTTAATTTAAATAATTAAAAATTTATAATTTTCTTTATAAATTTTGAATGAATTTGGCAATTGCTTTTTGGAATAAATATAACAGAAGAGAAAATTGTCGATATTAGGTATTCGATTAGTGATTGGTCTCCATCTCAGCAAAAGTTGTTAGCAATTTTAGTAGGTTGCTGATAACCGGCAGAAGACAGTTTTGATTTAGTAAAAAATTTAAAAAATCTAATGAAAATTTATAAAATATAAAATAATTTTTTAAAATTCTCTTTTGATTTTAATGATAATTAATTAATTACTTTAAAATTCTTTAAAAATTTTTCTTTATAAAATTTGAATAAATTCATCTCTATATTTTTTAATTTTTATGACAAAACTAGCTAATAATAATGTCTCCACCACAAATTTTTATACTTTTAATAGGACATTTATTTATAAATAATATAACAAAACACGTCTGTCTACCACCCACCCACCTGTTTACACATAAAAATTTTCAAATATTTTTTGCTAAAAGGATTTTATTCCAAAAAAACATTTTTTTATTTTTTGGTACTAAAAACAGTTGGTATTTGTTGTGTTGTCCATCAAGTAAAAACTTTAAAAAACTTTTTTTTGTCTCAAGCAAAAAAAATATTAAAAATAAAAGGAAGCCTTTTTATCTCTCCCTTTTATTTAATAAGAAGAAAAAGAATAAAATAGCCAACAACGTCTGTCATTGATCAATTTAAAAATCAAGAAATTGAAAGTAGAAATAAATATTTTCTAGTATTATTAAATAAATAAAGATTAAAGGAAGGGAGAGAAAGAGAAAAAAAGATATCTGTTATATGAAATTTTTTTTCTATTTTTTTTTTTACTTTTCATTACTTTAGCCACTACTAACTATTGTCAGAAACTTTATTTTATTTTTAACATTTCTTTTTTTAATAATCAATTGTTGAAAAGCTTTGAGATAAAAAAAAAAGAGAAGGAAAAATATATAAAAATATTTATTTGTCAAATTAAAATCTCTCAATCTGACCAACTAATAGCCACCTGACAAATAATATTACTCTTACTTGATTCACTAAATAATTATTTTATATTCTCCTTAACATTCCTAGCTTTAGCAAAATTAAAAACAAAATAAAAATACTAATAATATTTTTTTAATATTTTTTAAATATATTTAAATGCCTCTTGGTTATAAAAAGATTTTTCTAAAATTGGGTAGCCAATTTAAATAAAAAAGTTTTTAAAGTTTATTTGTAATTTAAAAATTACAGAAATTAGTTAACCATTTTTACAAAAAATAAGTAAATAAATAAAATCATTTATTATTTAAAGTTTATTCAATTCCGAAATGACGGCCATCAATAAATAGATTTCTTTATTAATTTTTTTAAACAAATTTAATTAATTTTAGCTAGTTTAGTTAACTTCTATATATTTTCAACCTTCTTCCCAAACTTCAAAAAAGGCAGAAAAGAGCCCAGGCCGGCGGCTTCTTCTTAATATTATTTAAATAATAATTATTTTGTTGTTAATTAACAACAAAAAACAACAAAAATTATTTAACAGAAAATTGGACAATAAAAAGGTAAATAATATATATAAAATTTTATTTAAAAATAATTTTTTGTTTAATTAAAATCCCCAAAAAGTCCACAACTTTTATCCAAAATTATTATTTTTTTCCAAAAAAGATAGTCTTTAGGAGTATAGAATTAATCAGTATCTATATATTCTATTGTTATTTTTATTTCTTCATTTCGTTATTCATCAAGCCTTTCGAGCATATCCTATTATAATACTATGTTTATTGGGTAAATAACTTAAAAAACAAAAATATTTTAAATAAATTAATCTAAAAATAAATTTATTTATTCTTGTAAAATACAAATATTTAAAAGAATTACCAATTTCTAATTAATTCTTCCTTTGTTATACGCACATTTTTAATTTTTCATTGTTTAATTAATTACTAGAATTCGAACTTTTCAAATTTCCAAGTTCTAATCAGGGTTTTCTATTTTTACATGGGTTCGGGTCGGGTTGAGGGCTAAAATCCCGAAAACTCCGAAATCGCGAAAATCCTGATTAAAATGTTAGGGTTCCAGATCGGGCCCCAAAACCCTAGTCAGGGCCTGGTTCGGATTCTATTAATTACCTTCAGTCAATATTATTTAAAAGAAAAAACTCTCTTTAATTTATTTAAAAAAACCTTCATTTCAATTGAGGCTTTTCCCCTTTAACCCACTAGAAAATCTTTTTTTTCTTTTTCTTTTTTGCTTATGCGCAAAGGGTTATTTGTACATAAATAAATACACATATGTTGTTGATCATTTCTTTTACTTTAAATGCTTAAATCTTTTGCTACTCTCGAAAATCCAGTCAACGTCTTCGATTTATTTTTTATTACTAGAAAAAAACTCGTACTTAATATATTAAATATGTTGCGAAATATTTTTATTTATTATATGTATATATGGCCGGATTGCGAAAAAAGTTAGGTCTGGGTTTAGGATCGGGTTTTTGAGAATTTCTCCGATCGGGGTTCAGGTAAAAAAAAGTCTGGTTCGAAACCTCCCCCTCCCTCTCCTATCTCTGATGTGTAACTAATTAAATTGTTAGTTTAAAACTAGGGGGTAGTTTCCGAAACATTTTTTCATGCCCGGAATAATGTTGGCAATTAAAATTTGAAATAAATTGAGTAAACTAATTTTGGGGGAATCTTGTAATGAGGACTTGACTGGCTTTATTTTTGTTATTTCTGTTTATTTATTTAAAAATATATAATGGATTTAAATTCTTCTTTATTTTTTGCGCAAAAGTTTTGTAGATAATTAGCTAAAATTTGAAAACAATGGAAAGGTTGACAAAAAATTTTTCTTTCTTTTTTAAAAACAAAATAACTTTAAATACATATATTTTGTTTTAAATAACAATTTTCCAAAAAAATTTAATTCTTATTTATTTTCCTTCGATAAATTCTTTAATTAATTCACAATTTCTACAGAAATTCAAAAAATATTTGTACATTATTTTTTGGCTTATACTTTTAAACATAAATTAATTAGCTTATTATTTTAATAAAAAAACAATTTAAATATTCTATAAAATGTCTCATATTCCAAAATCATTCCAACTTCTTCCAAAACAACAAAATATTAATTCCAAATGTTGTGAATGTAAAAGTTGTTGTTGTTGTTTACCCTGTTTATTTAAAAATAATAAAAGGGAGGAAGAAGAAAAGAGATTACAAAACAAAATTGGGGTTAAATTAGCTAAAAGAAGTTCCTCAATTTCTGATTTTTATTTTAAACAACAAGGAATTTTTAGAAATTTTAGTAAAAGTTTTGATAATAAAAATGCTGCTCCTTTAGCTTATTTTTCTGATGAAGAATTTAAATTAAGTGGATCTGATGAAGAAAGAGAAAATAATTTTTTAAAAGAATCTTTAAAAATAAAAAGGAAACAGCAATCTTTGTCTCCAAAAATTTTAAAAAGAATTTCAAAAAAATGGGAAAGACCTCACAATTTTGGACAAATATCCAAATATCCGCCAAATGAAGAAGTTAGAAAAATAAATTCAATTTTTGAATTAGAAAAGAGGAAATGGCTGGAAAAGAGGGAAGAAATAAATAAAAGAATTTTGGAGAAAAGAAAAGAAATTTTAAATAAAGAAGGGAATGAAGAAGTATCTACAAGTGCTACAATTAAATTAGTTAAACCTCCTTCAATAATTAAAAGGAGAAAAAGTCGAGCTGAAAGAATTGAATTAATAGAAGAACAATTACAAGAAATTAATAATTTAATGGTAAATACTAAAAATATATATTGCCTTAAAATATTTTTGGACAATAAATAGATATACATAAAGTTGTTTGTTGGTTGAATAGCTAGATAGAGAATTTCTAAAAAATTAATTTGATTAATGTCAAGTTTTCCCAATTAATAGACTATGTTAAATAAATTCTTTTTTAAGTGATATTCTTTTACGAATGAAATAAAAAAAGACTTTTTTGTATTAAAAAATAAGGCAATATATTAAAGTATTAAAAAATATTTTTATAAAAAAATTAGAAGAAGAAAAAAGAAGAAGGAAAAAATAAAGAAGAAGGAGAGGAGGAGGAATTATTAGTGGATGATGAATTTGAAAAGTTTAAACAAAAACATTCCAAATTAAAAAATATAATTAAAGCAACAAAAAGCAATTCTTCTAGACACGAAGCAGTTATTGAATGTTTAAAACAATCTTTAGCTAAATTTACTTCAGAAAATGCTTTTAAATTAAAAGAAAGTTTTATACCCAAAACAGCCCCTAACAGTCCCCAATTAAGCACAGAATATTTTTTAAAATCAGAACAGAGACCTAGAGCTATTTCTGTCCATTTATACCCTCAATATTCTTCTATAGCCTCAAAATCTTCCCTTCGATTGGATGATACAAATGAATTAGAAGAATTAAAACAATTAATGTTGGGGATATTACCTAAAGGGAGGGAAATTAAAAGAAGAAAATTTGAAGAAGAAATGGAGGAAGAAAAGGAAGAAGGAGGAAATGATGAAAAGAAGGAAGAGGAAGAAGAAGAAAAGTTTGAAATAATTTTTTTTATAAAGTTAAAAAAATTTTTTTTTAATTATTTATTGGTAAAAGTTGCGGAAATAAATCCTCCTAATCTCTCTCTTTCTTTACTTTGTTAATAATTTTTTGTTAAAAAATATTCTGATCTTTTTTCTATAAATTAGTAATTTTAATTAATTTTTTGTAGGTATTCTTCACCTGGAGTGCCATTTAGCAAAATGCGTCGTGGACTAAAACAAATGTTTTATGGGAATACAAAGTAGGGGAAAGTTTAAACTTAATTAGTTGGCATTTAATTAATTATTTTATATTCTTTAAATAATGTCTGTAAATATTTCAAAATTTATTTTTAGTGGAGGAGATGTAGGTATAGAATATCAACAACCACCACAACCAATTAGGCGTCCATTTGGATCAGCACCTCCCCCTTTACAACAAATCCAACAAACACCCCCTCTACAAAGACCTGCTGGATTTTTACATGTTATTTTCCTTTTAAAATTTAATTTTTAAATTTTATTTTTAAAGAAAATTTTACGTTCTGGAGGGGTAACTGTAGATTTAAATAATCAACAACAACAACAACAACCTTCTCCTAAACAACAACCAATACCTCGACCTCGTAAAGTATTACCTCAACAACAACAAATATCTTTTGTTCATAAACAACAACCTTTAGAATGTTCTATTGATGGGGATTATGCTGAACTTGAACAGACTTGGAAACAACAAAGAAATGGTAAAAAAACCATGATTTTTTTAATCAAAAGGATTAATATTTTGGAGACATAAAATTCATTAACTTTTCGTTAAAAATATCGCCAAAAATATTTTCTTATAGTAAGCGCTCCATTGTCACCTAAAACAGTTAAATTTGGTGATCATGATTCATTAAAACAACAACAAGCACTCTTTGCATTTCCACAACAACAACAAAGAAGTGAAAGTGAACAGGCAATAATTATTTTAATTTAAAAGAAATTAAAAAAATTTTTTCTTTTAAAGACTCGAGTACCTTTCCATCAAATTCCAACTCAAAAACAACAACAAACAATTTCTCAATCTCTTTATACAATACCACAACTTGGAAGTAATACAAGAGTTGGAGGAAATTTTGGTGTTTATCAACCACCAACACAACATCCACAACAGGCAAAATAATTCTAAAAAAATAATTTTGTATTGTTTTCCTTTTAAAGAAACCCTCAACAGTAAATACTCGTATAGGCAATCTAGGGGGTACTCCAACAAAACAATGGCAAAGAGGTATTGGTGGTGGAGGTCCACAACATTCGACTAGTTCAGAAGAGGCGGGGGCTGCTTTGGATGAGGCAGCCCGGGACTTGTTACGACTTTCTGAAGAGCCAGTTTCTTTTAATAAATTTACAGGAGGTCGTAATGTGCAAAAGGCAGCCTCTACAAGTCAGATGCAGGCAAAATAAATTTTATTTCATTAAAAAATATTTTTATAGCGTTTTCGCGTTCCTCAACAATTTATTTCTCGTCAACAGCAACAAACACCAATAACTCGAGAAATCTCTCCAGATACAGTAAGCGCGACGACTGGTGCTGCTGCTAGAGGACGTCGTTCCACTGCTCCTTTTGCTGGATTGACTCGACCTGCTTCTGGGCAACCATGGCCACAAATACCAACAATGTCTGAACAATTTGAGAGTGGAATTGTAGCTGGAGGAGGGGATGGCCACCGGCCTGGGCCAGAGAATGGAAAAAGAGAAGAAGAAGAAAATGTTATTGATGGGGGTTATTTACTAGATTTAAATTAATAATTTAAAAAAAATAAATAGATGAAGGACCAGATCATATTTTTATTCATCGACATGTAGAGCGTGAACATGTACTCGAAACAGAACAAAAAAGACCATTACCCCCAGTTGTAAAAACAACAGTCGAAGGAAAATTAAAAATGGAAAAATCTGTTGGATCACATTTAATTCGTTGTGATCACGAAATAGCCAAGGCATATACAGTTAGGGATACATTAACACATTATAGAATTCGAACAATTATTGGTAAATAAATATATTTTTTGATTATTAAAATTTAATTATTTTAAAGGTAAAAGGCAATTATTAATTGAAGAAATACAAAAAACTGAAATTGGGGAAGATGGAGGAAAGGGACCACCAACGGTCCGTTCAAGTGGTACTTACCGACTTTCAGTTTTTGAGGACGGAAAAGAAATTGGAACACACGAAGCAGATATTCAATTACCAGAAAATATTGTTTGAAAAAAAGAGAGGAATTTAAAAAATATTTTTTTAATTTAGAGCAAACCAGATTATTTGGCTAAATTAAGTGAACGTTTACTTTCTGATTTGGCATCACTAGATGATTCGCAAGAGCAAATTACGGCAGTTACTCGTGTTGAGATTGAATGTATAGAGGATGTAACTGATATTGTAAAGACTTATCGAATTGGACTAGCTGCTCCAAAGGTTGGAAGGAGAATATTAAAATAATTATTTTAAAAAATTAAGGAGGAGGAGCAACCAGCCCCCGTCCAGTTGCCTACAATGTTAGCACCGCCAGTCGAAGAATTTGCTTATGAATCAGCATCTGACCATTTAAGTGAATTAGGTAAATTATTTTTTAAATAAATATTTTTTTATTTTTTTAAAGGCCCAATAGAATTAGAAAGTCGTGTTTATATAGACCAGCTTGAACCAGAAGAATTAGAACGTAGAGATATTCGTTTAATGCAGGAAGGGCGTTTATTTGAAGATAAAGCTAGAATTGGTATACAACATAGAGCTGCAGAAGAAATGTCAGAAGAATCTATTGAATCTGTACCTAAACCTCCACCTGAGGCTGCAGCTCTTGTAAAAACACAAAAATTAAAAAGAAATTTTCTAAAAATTCAATAGGTTGATTGTGAATTACAACGAAGAGAAGATCGTTCTTTAATGGAAGTTTATATAGCTGTCCCCTTACTTCAACATTTAACAATTATTTTACGTTTACATAAAGCTAAAAGAAGGCGTATACAACAACAACAAATGGCTGCTGGTTATGGATATGAAAGGCAGGGAAGAAGATATCATGACATAACTAGATTAGCTAAGACAAGCCGGTAAGGGGGAATGAAAAAATAATTTTTTTATTTTTTTTAAATTAAAGTTTTGAATCAGAGGAAAGTCTCGAATTAACAGAAACACCCCCAATATTAATTAATGCACCCCCAAGAATTGAAGTAACTACAGAATTACCTCAACAACTTTTGCAAGTACATGAACGGTTACATGAACAACAAAGAAAGGAAATAAATGTTCATGAGGCAATTAAAAAATAATTTTTTTATTTTAAAGAGGATTTTAAGGCTTTGGGGACTTCCTTTGATTATCAATTAGCTGGTCAACACCACGAAGGCCGAGCTTTTCTTCGTACTCAGGGCCGTGTATATTCTGAAGAATCTAGTGTTTCTTCTTATGGGGCAACAACAACAACAGAACCTAAACAAGGAATATATTCTATGGAAATGAGTGGACAATTACTTGAAGGAATGGATAGATTACGCCCAATGAAACGTTATGAATCTGAAACTTCAATTGATTACGAAGAAAGAGCCGGTGAGAAAAGAATGTTTTTGAAGATACTTTTCTGCTAATTGATAAAAATCTGCGGACTTTCCATATAGTGTCTGGCAAAGGACTTTTTTTGATTCCAGAAAAGTACCGATAACGATAAGTATCGAAATTTTCATATATCCGTTCAGTACTTTGTTGGTATAATATTACCGCTAAACTTAAAAAGTGCCTAATTGCCTTCAGTAAAATAACAAGAAAACATAACAAGTCGGGAAGGGAAAAGTCTCACCGGACAAATACGATACAAGAGGCAACAGAAGAATAATTATTCTGTCACTAGCAAATAATCTAACAAACTTTATTTTTTCAGGTGGAGGGATTACTCATGTTAATATGGTCAGAAAAGAAGATAAAGGCTCTTTTGAATTAACTATTGTTTGTGATAATAAATGGAATATTATTCCTTTGCCGTCATTAAAAGCCTTTGAACGTCCAAAACAGCTTTATGAAGCTATGGAATTTATGAAAACAATTGAAAAGGAAAGAATAGAAGAAGTAGGGCCTTCTAAACCTTTTTTAAATTTCCATAAATTTTTAAAGGCTCGTTCTGAAATAATCCAAAAATGTTCAAATAATTTAATTGCCAATTTTAATACAATTGCCCAACAATCATCACAAATAACACTATTTTGTGCTTTTGAAAGTGATGTTCGAAAAAGGGATTTTTTAACAGAAAAATTAAATAAAGCAATAAATATTGAAAGAATTGCACCTTTTTTTGCAACAGAATTTATTTCAGAAAATGTAAATCTCAGTTTGAGTATTGGTTAGTTTTTAATCTATTTGTAGAGAAATTTAATCGAAGGCAGATATGTATATCCGGAGATTTTATCATTTTAAATTCCAGGAACTTTGACATTTTAAAATTAATATTTTTTAAAATTAATTCAAAATTTTAAATTAAACCAAATCCTTTTGCAAGAAAAAAATTTTTGGGGAATCTAAGGTGTTGTATGTATATGTATAGATGGACAATAAAAGGACACTCTTATTATTTAGGAGGGATTTTTATTAAAAAATATTTTAATAATATCAAGTGTAGAAACAATCCTTTTTATGATATAAAATGATTACATTTATACAAATTTTATTCAGGAGCTTCTGGACGTCTTTTAGTAGCTCCAGATGTATTTAAAATATTAAATGAAAGAAGAGAATCACATGGACATCAATTCAATACTATAGCCCAACAAATGTCTCAATTAACTCAACATGTTCATTTAGAAAGAAAAGAATATGAAAATTCACAATTTAGTGTCGAATCTAGGCCTATTAGATTACCTAGAATGGATATGGTTATTATAATTTTGAATTTTTGGGGAAATACGTATAGTAATAGAAATAAAAATATATGTACCTAGTCTAATATTAGTTTTTTGTTATATTGAGTTTATATTCAATTCAATACTATAGCCAACAATTTATATTGGAAGTGTCGCTTAGACCGCTTTCAAATTTAAAAAATCTTAAATTGAGGTTTTTGTATATTGGGGGTAATTTACTATAGTAACTGTAATTGGAAATTTGTTTAACAGAAATTTGGAAATTATTAATTTTTAAACAATTTTTAATTTAATTTCTTTTTCTGTAGATTCGTCAGAATATTCGTGAATTTTCTATTCAAGATGAACATTGTTCTGTTTTAATGGAACATAGAAGCGCTATGGGAGAACAAACAACTGCAGATTGGGGATACTCTGTTTCAGGTAGTCAAAAAGAATCTTTTTCTTCAACCTCTAACGTTTTCTTTTTTTCACGACTGCTTTAACAATTTTTGTGTATAAATTGCCGTGTAAATAAAATTCAATTAGATTTCTATTAATTTTCACTTAGAAATTAAAAATAAACATATTAACAAATTTCCTGCTTTTTTAATATCACAAAGCTTTATTACCCAAAAATGCAGAAAGCTTTAGTAGAAAAAAGCTTTTTTAGATGCAACTTTCTTTTAAATAGAAAAAATTAGAAAGCTATTTTAAATATTTAGTAGAAAGCTAGAAGCTAGAAAAAGTAGAAATTAACGGGCGGAGGGGAAATCGAAGCGTACAAGAGTAAAAAGTGTATATAATTTTCTTTAATTTTAAATTTCTTTAAAATTACTTTTAAATTAAACAAAATTCAGAAAAATGCAAAAATAAGAGCATTCTTCATTTTTGGGTAATTTTGGACTAAAAAATAATTTAATCGGTTTCTAATAAAAAAATAAAACAATTTTTAAACATTTATTTCATCAGGTTCCGAGCTTCGTTTTCATTGGTCGGCCCCTCCGCCCGGCCTAGAGGAGCGGCCTGTGCCGCCGCTTCCTCCGCCTCTCTCGCCTCGCGCTGTTTCTCCCCTCGAGAGTGTTTTTGTTCACCAAAGCACCAGCACCACAATTCACGAATCTGAGAAACAACGTTTTGCCGTGTCCCATTTTGTGGCACTTCCAACAACAAAAGAAAGCGATGCGCGTTTGGCTGAATCAATTAAAGCGAGCGCAACTTGGGTAGAATCTTTACCTGAACCACGACCAATACCATCTATTTCGACATTTGAACAACAAAAGAAAATAGCCCAAAGAGATATTCAAGTTGAAGGACCTCCAAAAAGAGCTAAATCTATTCAATTAGAACAGCCTTGGAGAGAAGATAGAACAATTCAAGTAATTGAAACAATTCAAAAGCCTCAATTACTTGGTGCAATTATACAAACTGAACAAAAAGAAATGATCGGGAATTCAACACAAATGGAAGAAAAACCAAAGATAGGGCAACAATCTGTCCAAGCATTACCTCAACCTAAAGAAATTCGTTCAGTTCAAGTTTTAAAAGAAGAACAAATAAAATATACTCAATCTGAAAAGCCTTTAATTGGAGAGAAAACTATAGGAGTAGAATTACCTTCTTTAGGAGATAAGGCAATACAAGTACTTAAAACAGAACAATTTGAAAGAATTTCTCAAACAGAAGGTAAAATAACAGAAACAAAAGAAATTCAAGCAAAACAAGAATTAAATAAAAGGGAAGTACAAACTGTTGAAACTAAACAAGAAAATAAAGAAGATGCTTCTCAAACAGAAGAAATGATAAAAAAAGGAGGAAGAACAATTGGTGTAAGTCTTCCTTCCCTTACTGCTCGAACAACACAAGCACAGAGAATAGAGCAACAATTAATGGCTATACAAACACAAGAAGTTCCAACAGGTTCAAAAACTGTTGAAGTAGAACAGCCAAAAATTGAACTTCCAAAGAGAAGAGCACAATCTGTGCAATCAGAAAGGGCACAAAAAGGTGCCAAATCAGTACAGGGACAGCCTGAAATGTTATCTAAGGATTTACAATCGCCGAGGGCAAGTACTGAAGAGAGAACAATACAAACAGTAGAAATGCCAAAAACAGAAGTTCGAGCAGTTCAATCAGAAGTTGAAATACGCCAAATACATTCATTCCAAACACGTCCAGAATTTGGATTAAAAACAAGTGAAACTGATTTAACACAACTAAAAGAAGAGGAAACACAATCAGAAATAACAAAAATTACTGACCGCACAGTTCAATCAGTACAAAAAGAAGAGCAAACAAAAGAAACACAAGCAAAACCAACATTAGAAGGGAAAGAATTTCAAACAGAAAAGGAAATAGTAGAAAGTAAAGGAACCCAAATGGATAGACCTCAACTTCAAGTCCAAGCAGTTCAATCTGAAAAAGTTCTTCAAGCTGCAGGACAAACTCAAGTAGAAGAGATTGCACTTGGAAAATGTACAATACAGGCTGGACCTGCACTTGGAGAAAAATCTGTACAAATGGAAGTACCTGAACATATAACACAAGAAGTACAAGTAAAACCAACTATCTCAAGTCGATTACTTCAAACACCAGTAATTCAGCAATTAGAAATGTCAACACAATCAGAACAGGCAATTCTTGAAGCAAGAGGTACTCAGATGGATAGAACTGTATTAAAAGGGAGAGAAGTTCAATCTGAGATTGTTGAACTATTTGGACGTGGAACACAATCAGAAGGTCCACAACAAAGTTGCCAGGCTATTCAAGCTTCTCCCTGGATGGAAGGAAGAATAGCTCAGACTGAAAGTCCAGAACAGAAACATCAAGCTGTTCAGGCAGAAAAGCCTCTCCTTCGTACTATAAAGTCAGAATCAACACCTAGAGAGATTGCTTCTAAAATAACTTCTTCAGAAGAAATTCAATTAATGCCAAAATCAGTTGGCGTAAGACAAGAAATGTCTATTGGAGAAACTCAAATGGAAGGCCCAACAAAATTGATGCAGACAGTTTCAGCTGATGAACTGAGAAAATTAACAAACGAAATGTACGTCCAAACACTTGGAACTTGTCAAGAAGACCAAGGTACAATGACCATAGAAGAAAAGAAGAAAGTTTACAAAAGTTGGGAAGGACAAGTTTTGGAAGAACAAAAAGAAGAACAAATAGTCAGCATCAGTAAATATGTTGCTGCACCTGTTGAAATTGAAACTGGTAGGCAAATTTATAAAGAAATATTTTTAAAAATTATAAGTATGAGCGTAGAGAAATACCCGCGGTCTCCTCCCCAAGCAGCAGCAGAGGCGAGTAAAAGCTTCCAAATACAAAATAAAAATATATTGCGAAAAAAATATTTTAAAAAGGCAAAAAATGCTCTAAGGTGCTAAAATTTCGCTTAGTAAAATTAGTCCAAAAATTGAGTAGAATTATAAAAAATATTTATCAAAAATTTTTATTGGTTTATTTTTATTTTTGTAATTATTTTGATACATTTCTCAAAAAAATAAAAGAGTTAAAGGGATTCTTTTGAAAATTTATCCAAAATTCGGTTACAGAAACGAGGAATGATTTTTCAGCCCAAAATGTGCAGAAAATGTTAAAATCATTTAAAGAGGAAGTAAAAATCCGTTTGGGAATTGAAACACAAGTTTTGGGTCAAATAAAAGAAAATAAAGTAGATAATGAAGAATTTATTAAAAAAAGATCAGATTCTGGGTTTACTGAAACCTCTTTCCTTCAAAGTGAATATTTAAAGATTAACGAAAATATTTTTGAAGAAAAGGGAATTATTGAAGAATTAAATATTCCCATTTATTTAGAAGAAAATTCTAAAGATTTTGCTTCTAATGAAATTTTAGAGAAGAATTTAGAAAATATTGAAGAGTATTTTGTACCTTTAAAAGAAGAAATAAAGGGAGAAGAAAATAATAATTTTAATTTATTACAAATTTATCATCCTGAAGAATCTTTACAAGTTTCTGTAATGTTACTTGAACAAAATCAACAATTAATTTCGCCAATTTCTGAAAGAACTATTAAAATACCCGAAGAAAAAAATAAAAGTTCTTCTTCTTTAGATTCTGTTGGAATAAATTCTGAAATTTCAAAAATTAGTTCTGAAGAGGAAAAAGAATTAAAAGAACAAAAACAACATTCTTCACCTTCTTTAAAAATATTAGGGTTTGATGCTAAAGTTTTCGAATCAGAAAAAGATTTCGTGTTTCGAATAAAAGCTGTTGTGAAAAATGAACCAAAAAAAGTAATTGATAGTCAAATAAAAGTTGAGGAATGGTTAACGAAATATGTAGATGTTCAATTATTTGAAGAAGACGAAATTAATGAAAAAGAGGGGGAGGAACTATTGACTGAAAAAGATGAATCGGAAATTTTAAAGAAGATAATGAAATCTTCAAGACAATCGTCGATTACAAAAGAATTTAGTGAAGTGAAAGAATTTCCGGTTATTTCTATCAAACACGAACTTCAAAAATCAAAATCTGAAGCAGAAGTCTCTAAATTAATAAAAGAACAAAGAAAAGAAGAAATAAATATAAATACAAAAACATTTAGAGAGGAATTTAAAAATTTCCAGGCAAATTTGATTGGAAAGGAAGATTGGGAAAGTTATAGAAAAATAATTAAATCTGCCAGTCAATCATCAGTTATTTCCAAAATAAAAGAATTTGGGGAAACTCGATTTGATTCTTCTATTTCCTTTGATCAGAGACCAAAAAATTGGGAAGAATTTGAAATTGAAATTAAACAGAAGCGAAAATTAGAAGAGAAAATCAGCACAAAAGCAGTTGAAGATTTCAAAACACAAAAAGAAATAAATTTCGAAAAATTATTTGCCCAAGAGAATACAAATTTGAATATGAAGGAAAAATTAAAAGAAAAATCCTTTTTAGCAACTAAAGCCCCAATTTACGAGAAAAAGGATTTTATTGCAAACTTAATTGGGAAAGAAGAATGGGAAAGTGCTAGAAAAATAACAAAATCTGTTAGCCAATCTGCAATTAATTCTAAAATTAAAGAATTTATTGAAACGAGGTCTGATTCAGTTATTTCTATTGATCAGAGATCGAAGGATTCTGAGGAATTTGGAATTGAAATTAAAGAGAAAAGAAAATTGAATGAAAAAATAAATACAAAATCAGCCAGTGATTATAAAATTAAAAATGAAATAATTCTAGAAAAACTAAATTCTGAGGAAAAAACCGATAAGAAATTAAAGGAAAAATTACAAGAAAAAACATTCCTTTCATCAAAAACCTCAATTCACGAGAAAAAAGAATTTTCAGCCAATTTTGTTGGAAAAGAAGAATGGAAAAGTGATAGGAAGATAATTAAATTAGCAAGTCAATCCTCAATTAAATTTAAAGGCAGGGAATTTAGTGAAGAGAGGGCAAGTTCTTCGATATCAGTTGATCAGAAACCAAAGGATTTTGAAGAATTTGAAATAAAAATTAAAAAGAAAAGGGAATTGGAAGAAAAAATAAAAACAAAATCAGCTGGAGATTTTAAAATTGGAAGTCAAATGATTTTTGAACAGTTAGATAAGCAAGAAAAGACAGACTTAAAATTAAAGGAAAAATTACAAGAAAAATCCCTTTTGCCTTCAAAAGCTCCAATTTATGAGGAAAAAGAATTTTCTGCCAATTTAATAGGAAAAGAAGAATGGAAAAATGCTGCAAAGCTTCAAAAATCAGCCAGTTTATCATCGATTATTTCCAAAATAAGAGAATTTGTTGAAACGAGATCTGATTCGGTTATTTCTATTAATCAAAGACCGAAAGATGTTGAAGAATTTGGAATTGAAATAAAAGAGAAGCGACAATTAGAAGAAAAAATCAACACAAAAGCAGTTGGAGATTTCAAAATTGAAAGTCAAATGATTCTAGAAAAACTAATTTGTGAAGAGAAAGCTGATAAGAAATTAAAGGAAAAATTAAACGAAAAAACTTTCCTTTCATTTAAAGCCTCAATCAAAGAATTAAAAGAATTTTCAGCCAATTTTGTGGGAAAAGAGGAATGGGAAAGTACTAGAAAAATTCAAAAATCAAAAAGTTTGTCTTCAGTAACATTAAAATTAAAAGAATTTATTGAATCTCGAGCATCTTCTGTTTTGTTTATAGAAAAACCGAAGGAATACTTGGAAGAATCAGAAATAAAATTAAAAGAAAAATACAAAATTAAAGAAAAATTAAATACAAAAGAAATGGGGGATTTAAAAATTGGACAAAATATTTATTTTGAACAAATGAGTAAACCAGAAATTATTGGATTTACTCAAAAAGAAAAAATAAAAGAGAAGTCAATATTAAAATATAAACCCTCAACTCAAGAAATTAAAGATTTCCAAGCAAATTTACACGAGAAAGAAGAATGGGAAAGTGATAGAAAGATAATTAAATCAGCAAGTCAATCTTCAATTAAATTTTTTGGGAGAGAATTTAGTGAAGAGAGGGCAAGTTCTTCGATATTAATTAATCAGAAACAAACAGATTTTGAAGAAGTTGAAATTAAAATAAAAGATAAAAGACCATTAGAAGAAAAAATAAAGACAAAATCAGCTGGAGATTTTAAAATTGAAGAAGGGATAGTTATGGAAATATTACCGGATGAGGGAATCTCATCTTCAATTTTGAAGGAAAAAAGTAATGAGAAGTTTAAATTATCAACTAAGGCCCCAATTTACGAGGAAAAAGAATCATTCAATTTTTTCGAAAAAGACAAAGATTTCCAGAATTCCAGAAAAACACAAAATTCTTCTAATTCAAGTTCTGCTTTTTCAATTTTTTCTTTTTCTAAAAAATCAGAATATTCAAAACAAAAAGAAATAAAATTATTAGACAAAATAAAATTAAAAGAAAAATTAAATACTCAGTCCTCCAAAAATATTAATATTTTTAAAGAAACAATTTTTTATAAAAAATCAAATTGTGAAGAAAAAATATTTAAATTAATAAAAGAAAAATTAAAAGAAAATATTTATTTAAAATTAATTTACAATTTACAACAAATAATTTTATTTGGAAAAGAAGAAAAAGAAGAAATAAAAAAATTAAATAAAGAAAAAAATAAATTAAAAATTAAATTTAAAATTAAAGAATTGGAAAAAGTAAAGATTTTCTCAACAATTTTTATTGAAAAATTTCCAAAAATTTTTGGAGAAATTGAAGAAAAAATAAAAGAAAAGAGCTGGTTAGAGAAGAAAATAAATTTAAAAGAATCAGAATATTCTGAAATAAATATTCAATTTATTTTTGAAAATAATGAAGAAAATATAAAGAATGCTTTAATAAAGATTAATGAAAAAATTAAAGAAAAATATTTATTTTCGATTAAATCAACAAAAAATGAATTTAAGGAATTAAATATAAATTTAACAATTAAAGAAGACTGGGGAAGTATTACAAAATTAAATAAATTAAAAAATAAAAATTTGGCAGAATTAAAAATTAAAGAATTTAATAAAATAGAAGTAAATGCAATAATTAATTTAATTAAAAATTTAAATATTTTTGAAGAAGTAGAGGTTAATTTGAAGGAAATAAATTATTTAAATGGTGAAAAATTAAAAATACTAAATGGAAAATTGGAAGAAAAGCTTGTAAATGTATTTTTAGTTAAAAAGGATGAAGAAGGAAAAGAAAATTTTGTATTTAATTTACAAAAATCACAAGATTATAAGCTAGGAAAAACAATTAAATTAGTGAGCTGGGAAATAAATAAAAATATTTTAGAGAAAATTGAAGTTATAACGCCGCATACTATTATATCAAGAAATTTAGAAATTAAAGAAGCGATCAAAAAAAGCACAGAAATCAATATATTAAATGAAAATTTGGGTGATGTTAAAAAGGAAATGGTTGTTGTTGACTTTAAAAAATGGGTAAAGGAGGAAGGGGAATATAATGTTGAGGGAGAAAATCAAGAGATGATAGAGGAGGGAATTGAAATATTAAATAATTTGGTAATAGTACAAGAATATCCAAAAGTTGAGGCAGAAAAATGTAAAATTGTTTTAAACAATGTAATAATAGAAGTAAAAATGTCAGGAGGAAAGAAAGTGAATGAATGTTGTAGAAAAATATTAAAATCCCCTAATCAATTTTCAACTAAATTTATTGTTAAAGAATTTATTGAAGAAAAAACAAGTCCAATTATATCATCTAATCTGGTGATCCCAGAAATATTTGAAGAGTCTGAGTTTAAAATTGAGGAGAAACAAAAAGTGGAAGAAAAAATCAAAGTAAAATCAGCTGGAGATATTAAAATTCAAAAAGAGTTAGTTTGGGAAAAGTTGCAAGATGGGGAAATATCATCTTTAAATTTGAAAGAAAAAAGGGATAAGAAGGCTCTCTTATTAACTAAAGCCCCAATTTATGAGGAAAAAGAGTTTATTGTCAACTTAATTGGAAAAACAAATTTGGAAGAAATTCAAGAAATAAAAAAATCCAAAAGTCAAACAAATATTTCATTTAAATCAAAAGAAATGAATGAAGAAGGATTAAATTCAATTATTTATATTGAAAATAAATTAAAAGATAAAAATGAAATTGAAGTAATTTATTCAGACAAATATAAAATACAAGAAAAATTAAATACACAATCTGCCGGAGATGAAAAAATTATTTCAGAAAAATCTCTTCAAAAATCAAAATCTGAAGCAGAAGTTTTTAAATTAGTAAAAGAGCAAAGAAAAGAAGAAATAAATATAAATACAAAAACATTTAAAGAGGAATTTAAAAATTTCCAAGCAAATTTGATTGGAAAGGAAGACTGGGAAAGTTATAGAAAAATAATTAAATCTGCCAGTCAATCATCAGTTATCTCCAAAATAAAAGAATTTGGGGAAACTCGATTTGATTCTTCTATTTCTTTTGATCAGAGACCAAAAATTTGGGGAGAATTTGAAATTGAAATTAAGGAGAAAAGAAAATTAGAAGAGAATATCACCACAAAAGCAGTTGGGGATTTCAAAACACAAAAGGAAATAAATTTCGAAAAATTATTTTCCCAAGAAAATACAAATTTGAATTTGAAGGAAATGTTAAAAGAAAAATCCCTTTTGTCAACTAAAGCCCCAATTTACGAGAAAAAAGAATTTTTTGCCAATTTAATTCTTGGAGAGGAATCGGAAAGTACCAGAAAAATACAAAAATCTGCTAGTGAAATAAATACTTCAGTTAAATTAAAGGAATTTATTGAAAATAGATTTGATTCGGTTATTTCTTTTAATCAGAACCCAAAAAATTCCGAAAAATTTGAAATTGAAATCAAGAAAAGAAAATTAGAAGAGGAAATCAACACAAAAGCAGTTGGGGATTTAAAAATCGAAAGTCAAATAGCTCTGGAACGTTCAAATTTTGAAGAAGAAGCAAATATGAAATTAAAGGAAAAATTACAAGAAAAAACTTTCATCTCTTCAAAAGCTTTAATCCACAAGGAAAAGGATTTTAGCGCAAACTTAATTGGAAAAGAAGAATGGGAAAGTTCAAAGAAGATAATTAAATCAGCTAGTCAATCTTCAATTAAATTTAAAAGCAGGGAATTTAGTGAAGAAAGGGCAAATTCTGTTATTTCCTTTTATCACGGACAAAAAGATTTTGAAGATTCTGAAATTGAAATTAAGGAGAAAGTAAAATTGAATGAGAAAATCAACACAAAAGCAATTAAAGATATCAAAACACAAAGGGAAATAAAATTTGAAAAATTATTTGCCGAAGAAAATACAAATTTGAATATGAAGGAAAAATTAAAAGAAAAATCCTTTTTGTCAGCCAAAGCCCCAATTTACGAGAAAAAAGATTTTACAGTGAACTTAATTGGAGAAGAAGGATGGGAAAGTACCATAGAGCTTCAAAAATCAGCCAGTTTATCATCAGTTATCTCCAAAGTAAGGGAATTTGTTGAAACGAGATCTGATTCAGTTATTTCTATTGAACAAGGACCAAAAGACAGGGAGGAGGTTGAGTTTAGAATAAAAGAGGAAAGGCATTTAAAAGAAAAAATAAACATAAATGCTTTTGAAGATTGTAAAATTGAAGAGAAAATAGTTTATAAAAAACCCAGTACCGAAGAAAAGGCATCTTTTAATTTAAAAGAAAAACAAGAAGGGAAAATGAATTTCAATTTAAGAGCTTCAAATTTAAGTTTAGATTTACTAGGAAAAGAAGAATGGGAAAATGCCGGAAAAATACAAAAATCAGCTAGTGAAATAAATATTTCAATTAAATTAAAGGAATTTATTGAAACAAAATTTGATTCGATTATTTCCTTTAATCAGAGACCAAAAGATTCTGGGGAATTTGAAATTGAAATTAAAGAGAAAAGAGAATTGGATGAGAAAATAAAAACAAAATCAGCTGGAAATTTTAAAATCGAAAGTCAAATTATTTTGGAACATCCAGATTCTGAAGAAAAAATTGATATGAAATTAAAGGAAAAATTACA